>CM033470.1:341608990-341835333 GCA_019447015.1 Hymenochirus boettgeri
TCCATCTAGTCCAACCTTTATACCCTACCTATAATGTCTGTATAGGTAGGGTATAAAGGTTGGACTAGATGGACGTATGTCTTTATACAACCTCCAATACTATGTTACTATGTAACTGTTATACAGACATTATGGGTAGGGTATAAAGGTTGGACTAGATGGACGTATGTCTTTATACAACCTCCAATACTATATTACTATGTAACTGTTATATAGACATTATGGGTAGGGTATAAAGGTTGGACTAGATAGATTTATTGTTACCTTATACTGTAAGGTAAGAGTAGGAGGTTGGTGGTCAGTCACCTACCTGTATGGAAATTAATATTTTGTTTTTTATATTTGTGATTTGACAGCTTTAGCGTAATGTAAAAACTCTCTTTGCATTGGTGAATATCCAGTCTACATTGAACATATACACAGTAATGCTCTTTTAATTTGTTTCTTTTAGTGCTGGGTTACGGTAGAGCTTTTCCAGAAATGGACAGAGGTAGGAAAGCCAAGGACAAACAGATGGGCTCAGTCTGCCTGTTGTGGTTAAAACAGCTGGCTCCAGTTTACTTCTGTCATTTCATGTTTCCATCTGGGAAGATCAGAGCTCTATGGGCAGTCTGTGTGTTTGAATATTCTCTTTGGGAATTAAAAGGTTTGGATATTCGGTAAAGATGTCCTGTCCTTGTTTATTTGTCTTCTGTTTCACCAATGGTAAATGAGCAAACCCGAATCTTTTGATTTATTTTTACAAGATTCAGAGCCTGGTCATGCAGAGCTCTGATCTCTTAAAAGCATTAGAAATAACCCCAAACCCACCAAGGTGACAGCTCAGTGCCTAGAGACTGTTACTATAAAGAGAGTATCATTTGACTTGAGGAATCCCAAGTTTACTTGCTTTCTGGTTTTGCTATTTACTTAAATTTTGATCTCTTCCATCTAGAAGGATAAATGGTTCTTCTACTTTCATGGCTACAACAATAGTTTCTGCTGGATAGGGTTCTGCTGGATAGGGTTCTGCTGGATAGGGTTCTGCTGGATAGGGTTCTGCTATCAGGTTCTTCTGGATAGGGTTCTGCTGGATAGGGGTTTTCTGCTGGATAGGGTTCTGCTGGATAGGTTCTGCTGGAGAGTTTGCATAGGATATCTGCTGGATAGGGTTCTGCTGGATAGCGTGGTTCTGTGGCTGGATAAGGTTCTGCTGATAGAGTTCCTGCTGGGATAGGGTTCTACTGGATAGAGTCTGCTGATAGAGTTCTGTCTGGATAGGGTTCTGCTGGATAGGGTTCTGCTGGATAGGTTCTTGCTGATAGGTTCTGCTGGATATAGGGTTCTGCTGGATAGGGTTTGCTGGATAGGGTTTGCTGGATAGGTCATTGTTCTGCTGGATAGGGTTCTGCTAGATAGTGTTTCTGCTGGATAGAGTTCTTCGGTTGGGTTCTGCTGGATGGGTTCTGCTGAAAGGTCTTCCTGGATAGGGTTCTGCATGGATAGGGTTCTGCTGGATAGGGTTCTGCTGATAGGGTTCGCTGGATAAGGTTCGGCTGGATAAGGTTCTGCTGGATAGAGTTTCTGCTTGGATAATGTTCTGTCTGGGAGGTTCTGCTGGATAGGGTTCGCTGGATAGGGTTCTTGTCTGGGATAGGGTTTCTGCTGGATAGGGTTCTGCTGGATAGGGTTCTGCTGGATAGGAGTTCTGCTGGATAGGGTTCTGCTGGATAGGGTTCTACTGGATAAGGTTCTGCTGGATAGGGTTCTGCTGGATAGGGTTCTGTTGGATAAGGTTCTGCTGGATAGGGTTCTGCTGGATAGGGTTCTGCTGGATAGGGTTCTGCTAGATAGAGTTCTGCAGGATAGGGTTCTGCTGGATAGGGTTCTGCGGGATAAGGTTCTGCTGGATAGGATTCTCCTGGATAGTGTTCTGCTGGATAGGGTTCTGCTGGATAGGGTTCTGCTGGATAGGGTTCTGCTGGATAGAGTTCTGCTATATAGGGTTCTGCTGGATAGGTTTCTGCTGGATAGGGTTCTGCTGGATAGGGTTCTGCTGGATAGGGTTGCTGCTGGATAGGGTTCTGCTGGATAGGGTTCTGCTGGATAGGTTTCTGCTGGATAAGGTTCTGCTGAATAGAGTTCTGCTGGATAGGGTTCTGCTGGATGGAGTTCTGCTGGATAGGGTTCTGCTGAATAAGGTTCTGCTGGATAGAGTTCGGCTGGATAGGGTTCTGCTGGATAAGGTTCTGCTGGATAGGGTTCTGCTGATAGGGTTCTGCTGAATGGGTTCTGCTGGATAGGGTTCTGCTGGATAGGGTTCTGCTGGATAGGGTTCTGCTGGATAGGTTCTGCTGGATAGAGTTCTGCTGGATAGGGTTCTGCTGGATAGGGTTCTGTTGAATAAGGTTCTGCTGGATAGGGTTCTGCTGGATAGGGTTCTGCTGGATAGGCTTCTGTTGAATAGGTTTCTGCTGGATAGGGTTCTGTTGAATAAGGTTCTGCTGGAAAGGGTTTCTGGAGTTCTGCTGGATTAGGTTCTGCTGGATAAGGTTCTGCTGATGGGTTCTGCTGGATAGGGTTTCTGTGGATAGGGTTCTGTGGATAGGTGTTCTGTTGGGTAGTTTCTGCTGGATAGGGTTCTGTTGAATAGTGTTCTTGCTGGAAGAGGTTTCTTGCTTGGATAGGGTTCTGCTGGATAGGGTTCTGCTGGATAGGGTTCTGCTGGATAGGGTTCTGCTGGATAGGTTTCTGTTTGGTAGGGTTCTGGCTGGATAGGGTTCTGTTGAATAAGGTTCTGCTGGATAGGGTTCTGCTGGATGGTTTGCTGGATAGGGTTTCTGCGGGATAGGTTCCCTGGATAGGGTTCGCTGATAGGGTTCTGCTGAAGTGGTATTTTCCGCTGGATAGGGTTTCCTCTGGATAGGGTTCTGCTGGATAGGTTCCGCTGGATAGGGTATTCTGCTGGATAGGTTCTGCTGGATAGGGTTCTGCGATAGTCTGCTTGGATAGGGTTCCGCTGGATAGGTTTCTGCTGGATAGGGTTCGCTGATAGTGGTTCTGCTGGATAGGGTTCTGCTGATAGGTTCGCTATAGAGTTCGCTGGATATGGTTTCTTCGCTGGAAGGGTTTCTGTCGGATAAGGGTTCTGCCTGGATAGGGTTCTGCTGGATAGGTTCGCTGGATATGTTTCGCTGGATAGGGTTCTGCTGGATTGAGGTTCTGCTTGGATAGGTTCTGCTGGATAGGTTCTGGCTGATAGGTTCTTCTGGATAAGGTTCTGCTGGATAAGGGTTTCTGGCTGGATAGGTTCTGCTGGATAAGGTTTCTGCTGGATAGGGTTCTGCTGATAGGTTCTGCTGGATAGGTTCTGCTGAATAAGAGTTCTGCTGATAGATTTTGCTGGATAAGTTCTTGCTGGAAGGTTCTGCTGGATAGGGTTCTGCTGGATAGGTTCTGCTGGATAGGTTCCTGCTGATAGAGGTTTCTGCTGGATAGAGTTCTGCTGGATAGATTTTCTGTAGTTTCTGCGGATAGGGTTCTCTGTGATAAGGTTCTGCTGGATAGGTGTCTGCTGGATAGGGTTTTCTGCTGGATAGAGTTTGCTGGCTAGGGTTCTCTGGATAGTTCTAAAGGTTTCTGCTGATAGGGTCCTGGATAAGTTCTGTGGATAGGTTCCGCTGGATAGGTTGCGCTGGATAGGGTTCCGCGGATAGTTCCGCTGGATAGGGTTTCCGATGGATATGGGTTCCGCTGGATAGGTTTTGCTGGATAGGGTCCGCTGATAGGGTGTCCGCTGGATAGGGTTCCGCTGGATAGGTGGTTCGTGGTAGTGTCCGCTGATAGGGTTCCCTGGATAGGTTTCCGCTGGATAGGGTTCCGATGGATAGGTTTCTGCTGGTGGTTCTGGATAGGGTTTCTGCTGGATAGGGTCCGCTGGATGGTTTTCTGCTGGATAGGTTTCTGCGTGGTATAGGGTTCTGCTGGATAGGTTTCTGCTGGATAGAGTTCTGCTGGATAGGGTTCTTCTGGATAAGGTTCTGCTGGATAGGGTTCTGCTGTAAGGTTCTCTGGATTAGGTTTCTGCTGGATAGGGTTCTCTGGATAGGGTTCTGCTGGATAGGTTTCTGCTAGATAGGGTTCCTGCTAGGATATAGGGTTCTGCGGTAGGGTTCTGCTGATAGGGTTTCTGCTGGATAGGTTGCTGCTGGATAGGTGTTCTGCTGGATAGAGTTCTGCTGGATAGAGGTTTCTGCTGATGGGTTCTGCTGGAAGGGTTCTGCTGGATAGAGTCTGCTGATAGTTTCTCTGCATAAGGCGTTCTGCTGGATAGGGTTCTGCTGGATAGGGTTCCGCTGGATAGGGTTCTGCTGGATGGGTTCCGCTGGATAGGGTTCCGCAGGATAGGGTTCCGCTGGATAGGGTTCCGCTGGATGAGTTCTCTTTTTACATGGGCACACTTGTCTTTTCACATTTATGCTCTCACTTTGACTTTGAATAAGAATTTTTTTTTTACTTTTTGCAGTACTTTCACAGGGTAAACTTAACTGGTCTCTAGGGACACCCTGTTCCAATGTTTGAAGATGATAGTTTCCTAACACGTGGCCACTTTACACGTATTAACACATAGCTAAGATGGACATTACAATAGAGAAACTACTACGCACCGAAGGACTTTACTATCCATGACTGTTACCTGGGTACACAATACGCAGAGGACACAGCGAAGGAGCGAGAGATCAGGTAAGTTCCTGGCTCCTGCAGTATTTATTGAAGAACGGGAGGTAAGACACAGCTCCCCTACCTCCTGCTTTTCAATACAACGAATACATAAAATCTATGTTACTTTAACATATTGGGTTTTTCCCCTATAATCTAAAGGGGTTGAAGAGGAGAACTGTGGTCCCCTGCTTTAATGGCATCAGCCAATCATGTTTACTTTTTATCTGGTTCCTGGAGTTAGATTATATCTGATTGGTTAATAGTGTATGTCATTGTTTGGAAATCTAAAGCTACGTACACACCTAGCGATTTTTCCTCTTGACTGGAACCGTTCGTATCTTCGAGCCGGTGGCCAGGGAAAGGAACTGTCGGTGTCGCGGCAAAAGCAGCCGCGTCGATAGTTACCGCGACCGTAGTGCGGTCCACCATGTCCGATTACGGACCGGTCGGTTTTGGACCATGGCCACATTGGATGCGATAATTCGGTCCGATCGACCGATACCTGAACAATCGGTCGATCGGACCGAAATATCTCATCGTGTGTACCCAGCTTAACACAACCGCCCATTCCAATTTCAGTCTAAGCATCCTGTGATTGTATTTCCTTACTGCGGACATTACATTGAATTGTATTTCCTATGTGTTCCAAATGGATAACATCATTTTGCCGGCGGCTGTTTCCCCCACTAATGTGAAATACCAAAGACGGCCTTGTGCATTTAACTTGTGCCAAGGGGTCTTTCTGGCAGACGGAGGGAAGCCACAAAGAACTACAGATATTTCTACACAAAGAAAACACAGTTCCAACATGTGCTCCCCACTGACACAGGAAAGATCTTTATTAATTGTGGGTTCATCTTATTGCGGTTGGGTAGTTACATTTCAACCCAATGTACTTTATATTTTCCAACTCTTCCTACAATCCTCTCCCTCCGGCCTTGATTGCTTCTAGTTACGTTCTGTACCGTGTCCACAATGTATTACAACCTGATACAAGGCTCACTAATGCCATGAATGAACATAGACATGATCAGGGGTGTTCATAGGGTCTTTGACACCTGAAAAAACAACAGGGCAGCAGTGATTTTTTTAATGCCCGCCGTTTTAAGTTTGCACAGGGCGCGCCCTGAGCAAACTGTTTCAGCTCTGCTTCATGGTAGGGGCACCCCTGGACATGATATTGTTATAACATATCAAACGTCAGTAAGGTCTGTTCTACAGTGTTATAAGGAGACTTTCAACTCTGATGAAGGGGAAATAAAAGAAAAGATCACCTATTAAATGAAAAAAATGTATAGAGGTAAATCACAAAAAACCCCCAGGCCCCAAAACTACAATAGTTATAAAGTAGAGAGGTGTAAGTCTAACATGATGCTCCGTTTTCTCTCTTTCTGCTTCCTGGTTCTTCCATTGCGCAGCTGTCATTCATGGAAGTAACCAATAGCATCACACATCCAAAATCCATGATGCTCATTCCCCTATTGATATGCTATTGAGAGGCAGAGGGTGTAGGGAGATGTATTTGGTGATTTTAATAATCCCTGGCCACCTACACATAAATACTCTGTGTTTATGGCATCTGAAATGGTGTAAAGATTTGGGGGTTCTGGTAGATAACCAGACTTAGCTGTACAAACATGCCAGGTAGCAACAAGCTAAGCTGCAAGATCTTGTCTTGTGTATAAAAAGGGAATATTCAAGACAGGAGAAAATATTATTCTCCCTCTTTACAAGCACTGGTAGGTGCCTCTTTTGGATATGCGGTGCAGTTGTTGGCATCCCATATACAAAAGGGACCACTCTTGGAAATTGAGGCAGTTCAGAGAAGGGCAACTAAATTAAATACGGAAATGGAGGTGCTTGAATATGCAGGCGATTAGCCACAATTTTAGGGCTGTTTTACATGAGAAGCGCGCGTTGCGTGGTGGACATGATACTTATAACAAGATATATTAATGGCCATACAGTGAACTCTCTGTGCATTGTTTCACTAATAGGTCATATAAGGACTCGTGGACATCCTTAAGGTTGGAAAAAGAAGTTTCATCTTCATTAGGAGAGGTTTCTTTACGTGATAACTTTGTGAACTGTGGAACTGTCTTCGCGCAGAGTTGTAATGAGCAAGTCATTGATAACTTTAAAAAAAGGCCTGGATCAAGTTTCTAAAACTAAAGAATATTGAGAATTACTGGTCATTATGCATATAGATCTGTTGATCCAGGGATCTTTCCGATTGCCGTTTGAGTCAGGAGGACTTTTCCCACCCTTTTTTAGCTGGGTTTTTTGCCTTCCCCTGATCAACGCTATGGGGGGGTACGAAGGTTAAAAAAAACAAAAGTGAAAGGTTGGACTTGAAGACGAATGTCTTTATTCACCTATAATTACTATGTTACTAAGTTACTATTATGAAGAAGAATTTTGCTTCATAACAGATTAGTCCTACATCTGCCTGTTTTCTAACTATTGTAGTTGTGGGTTTATCTATATATAATTTTTTATTTGAGGTGTTAATATGCCCTTTAAGGGGATGCAGTAAAAATATTAAAAATAAACGTTCATTTCTGGGCCCATACATATCTATTATCTGCACCTGGCTATACATTATATACATGAAAAGATATCAATGCACTTCCTGGCCCCCATACCATTATCTATCTGCACACTGGCATACATTATAAACATAGAAAAGATATCATGCACATTCCTGGGCCCATACATATCATATTATCTGCAACACTGGCTCATTATACAACATAGAAAAGTAATCAATGCACATGTCCTGGTCCCCTAAATATCCTATTATCTGCACACTGGCATACATTATAAACATAGAAAAGATAATCAATGCACATTTGATTATCTTTTTGTCTGGGGATGTGCCGCTGAATTAAAAAATCCAATGGTAATACCAATATTCAAAAAAGGTAGTCTTTCACAGCCCTGGTAACTCAGTAACCTGTAAGCCTAACATCAGTGTAGGGAGAGGTGATGGAAACTTTGTTTAGTGGATCATATCCTTGACTTTGTCTCCAGAGATCATCTTATTAGTAGTATCAGCATGGATGTGTATGGGAATCGATATTACAGACACATTTAATTGGTTTTTATGAAGAAGTAGTTAAGAAGTTTAGATTCAGCCACAGCTTGGATGTGGTATTTTGGGGTGGATTTTTGCAAAAAGCCTTTTGATACTGTGTCCACATAGGCGACTATGTATAAACTGATGGACTGTTGCCTTGAAGACAAACTTTGTTGCTGGATAGAGATGGTTATTGGACCGAACAGAGAGTGGGTGGTTTAATGGAGCTAATCTATGTGGGCTAATTCTAAGCGGAGTTTCCTCAGGGTTCTGTAACGTGGCCAGCTTCTTCTGTTTAAAATCTGTTTTATAAATGACTTAGAAAGGGGGCTTAGAGACTAAGGTCTCTGTGTTTGCTGATCACACGTAAATTATGCAGGCTTTGGAAACTTCCAATGATGTGCAAGTGTGCTGCAAGCAGACCTAATAGAGTTATCACAATGGGCAGCAGAATGGCGATGAGATTCATGTTGATAAATGTAAGGTGATGCTTTGGGATTTAATAATCCCTGTGCCCACCTACACGCATACATCACTCTGTGTTAAGTGATCTGGAAATGGACAAAGATTTGGGGTTCCTGGTGATAAGACGTAGCTGTGCAAACAATGCCAGGTAGCAACACTAGAGCTAAGCAAAGCTTTGGTCCTTGTATAAAGAGGGAATGGAATCAAGAGATAGAAACATTTATTCCCCTCTTTACAAGGCACTGTAAGGCCACATTTGATAATATGCGGTGCTATTTTTGGAATCCCATATACAAAAGGGACATCTGAGAATTGAGGCAGTTCAGAGAAGGGCAACTAAATTACTAAGGGGAATGGGAGGCTTGAATATGCTACAGATTAGACAAATTAAAAAGGGCTGTTTACATTGGAGAACGGCGGTTGCGTGGGGACATGATACCTTATACAAATATATGTAATGGCCCATACAGTGAACTCTCTGGTGTCTGTTCACTAATATAGGTCCTTTCAGAGGACTCGTGCATCCTTAAAGGTTGGAAGAAAAAAAAAAAAGTTTTCATCTTCAAGTTAGGAATGATCTTACAGTGGAGAATGTGGAAACTGTGGAACTGTCTTCCACAGAGGTGGTAATGGCAGTTCTTGAATAACTTTACAAAAGGCTGGATAAGTTTTCTTTTAAAACTAAAAAATATGGAATTACTGGTATTAACGGCATATAGATCTGGTTGATCCAGGGATAACTTTCCCCGATTGCCGTTTGGAGTCAGGAAAGGAAATTTTTCCCCCCATTTTTAGCTGGGGTTTTTTGCCTTCCTCTGGATCAACTGTTTAGGTAGGTAAAAAAAAAAAAAAAAAAAAAAGTGAGATGTTGGACTTGATGGACGAATGTCTTTATTCAACCTTATTACTATGTTACGTATGTTACTATGTTACATTCCTAGGCCCATACCAATTCATATTATCTGCACACTGGCATACATTATAAACATAGAAAAGATAATCAATGCACATTCCTAGCCCCATAACAATATCATATATCTGCTTATACCAGTTACTTATATAAACATAGAAAAGATATCAATGCACATTCCTAGGCCCCATACATATCATATTATCTGTATATACACGTATATCTATCTATATAAACATAGAAGATAATCAATGCACATTCCTGGGCCCCATAAATATCATATTAATCTGCACACTGGCATCCATTATAAACATAGAAAAATAATCAATGCACATTCCTAGGCCCCATACAATATATATTATCTGCACACACTGGCATACATATAAACATAGAAAAGATAATCAAATGCACTTCCTGGGCCGCATACAATATCATATTATCTGCACACACTGCATACATTATAACATAGAAATATATCAATGCCATTCCTGGGCCATACAATATCATATTATCTGTATTACAGTATATCTATATATATAAACAAGAAAGATAATCAATGTACATTCCTAGGCCCCATACAATATCATATATACTGTATATACAGTAATATCTATATATATAAACAAGAAAAGATAATCAAGTACATTCCTAGGCCCCATACAATACATATTATCTGTATCTACAGTATATCTATATAATAAAACATAGGACATTTCCTAGGCCCCATACAATATCATATATCGTTTTTAAAAATAAAATGTAAACCAGAATAACTGTAGTCGCTATAATATCTATATGAACCCCCCAACAATACAAAAAAAGAAACAAGATAAACAAAAAATCCAAATGCCATTCCTAGGCCCCATACAATATCATATTATCTGACACAGCTATACATTATAAACCATAGAAAAAAAGATAATCATATGCACCCCCCCCTTCACCTTTTGTTAATGGTTTTTTGACACCCCTATACAATTAAATCAATTATTCACACTTTTTTTGTATATAGCAGTATATCTATATATATAACAAGAAAAGATAATCAATGACATTCCTAGGCCCCATACAATATCATTATTATCTGCACACTGCCATACATTATAAACATAGATAAAGATAATCAATGCACATTCCTGGGCCCCATACAAATATCAATATTATCTGCACACTCTTGGACAGTACATCATTATATCAATTCATAGATAAAGATATCAATGTCACATTCCTGGGCCCCATACAATATCATATTATCTGCACAACTGCATACAATTATAAACATAGAAAAGATAATCAATGCACATTCCTGGGCCCCATACAATATCATATTAATCTTGCAATCATAATCTATATATAATAAACAATAGAAAAGCTAATCATATCACATACTGGGCCCCATACAACTATCATATTATCTGCACACTGCATAATTATAAACATAGAAAGGATAATCAATACACATTCCTGGGCCCCATACAATATCATATAATCTGCACCACTGGCATACATTTATAAACATAGAAAGATAAATCATGCACATTCCTAGGCCCCCCTCAATATCATATTATCTGCACACTGGCATGCTATCATTATAAAACATAGAAAAGATAATCAAGCACATTCCTGGCCCCAATACAATATCATATTATCTGCACACTGCGCATACAATTATAAAACAAAGAAAAGATAATCAATGCACATTCCTAGGGCCCCATACAAATATCATATTATCTGTAATATACATTATCTTATGATAAAAAAACCCCCCCCCCCCTAAATCTAGAAAAGATAATCAATGTCACATTCCTGGGGCCCCATACAATATCATATTATCTGTAATATACAGTATATCATATATGTATAAACATAGAAAAGATAATCAATGCACATTCCTAGGCCCATAACAATAGCATATTATCTGCACACTGGCATTAATCATATATAAACATAGAAAAGATAATACTGCACATTCCTAGGCCCCAATACAATATCATATATACTGCATATCATAAACCTAGAAAAAACAACCAATAACCCCCCAAAATTTTTTTGATATGTATAAAAACAAGAATATGTAAAATAAAAAAAAAGCATAAACAAATAAAATGCCACATTCCCTGGCCCCATAACAATATTCATATTATCTTGTATATACAGTTATATCTATATGTATAAACATAGAAAAAGATAATCAAAATGCACATTCCTAGCCCAAATAACAATATCATTTATTGAGATTACATTATATCTTAATATAAACATAGAAAAAGATAATCAATGCACATTCCTAGGCCCCATACAATATCATATTATCTGTATATACATTTATAAATCTATATATAATAAACATAGAAAGAATAATCAATGCACCTTCCTACGGCCCCATACAATATCATATTATCTGTATATACAGTATATCTATATTATAAACATAACAAGATAATCAATGCACATTCCTAGCCCTACAATACAATTATCTGTATATACAGTATATCTATATATATAACATAGAAAGATAATCAATGCACATTCCTAGGCCCCATACAAATCATTTTTCTGTATCTACAGTATTCTATATATATAACATAGAAAAGAAATAACAATGCACATTCCCCTAGGCCCCCCATATCAAATATCCCAATATTATCTGGTATATACCAGTTTATATCATAATAATATTAAACAATAAAAAGAACAAGATAATCAATGCACATTCCTGGGGCCCCAATACAATATCATATTATCTGCACACTGGCAACATTAATATAAAACATAGAAAAGAAATAAATCCAATGCCCCCCCTCCCTCAGGCCCCATACAATATCTTCATATTAAATTGTATATACAGTAATTATCTTTATAGTCTAAAAATAGAAAAGAAAGATAAATCAATGACCATTCCTGGGCCCCACCCAATTAAAAATTAAATTCATATTTAAATCTGCACACTGGCCATAATAAATATACAACAAAAAAAGATTAATAAGTTGCCCAACAATTATTCCCTTTGGCCCCCCACAACCACACTTATCCACCAAATAAAATATCTTGCACACTATGGGCAAAATACATTAATAAAACATAAGAAAAAGATAATCCAATGCAACAGTCCCCCCCATAGGTCCCCCCATGAAAACAAATATCACCATCATTATCCCCCCTGCCAAACACTGGGCATACAGTAAATAAAACATAAAGATTAACAGAATAAAATATCAATGCCACGATTGTTAGCCCCTGGGGGGCCCCCCCCCATAACAAATAATCCAAACATTATTTAATCCTGCCATACACTGGGGGCCAAAAAAAAAATCACAAATTTTAGATTTAAATATAATTCAAAACCATAGAAAAAACAGAATAATCAATGCCAACATTCCCCTATGCCCCATTAAAAAAAATTATTCAATTTTTATCTTGCCCACAACATGGCAATACATTTAAAAACAAAAAAAAAAAGAATTAAGTCAATGCCACATTCCCGGGGGCCCCCCCCAAAACAAACAACACTATCCCATAAATATCCCCCCCCCCATTCCCAACACCTTGGCTACAATTATAAAAACCATAGAAAAAACGATAAATCCAAAATGCACAAGTTTCCCCCCCCTTATTGCCCCCCCATACAATCATTTTCCATAATATCTTGCCTAATCTTGCCAAACCACTTTGTGGGCATACATTTAAAACAACAGGGGTTTTTTTTAAAGTTTTTTTATTTAATTTTCTATTCCTTAATAATTTTCCTTTTGTCCCGATTCCCCCCCTTTTTCCTGGGCCCCTTTCCCCATATTTCCCTGTGTGGTTTTTAAAAGGGGGGAAAAATTTTGTTGTTTAAATTTTGGTCAATATACAAACTGGTGGGTGCACCTGTTTTCATTAGGGGTTTCCCATGGGGTTTCCGACAATGTAACCTTCCCCTGTTTTTTCCCCCTTTCCCCCTCTTTGGGGGTTTTTTCACTACCTTGTTAAAAGGTGCATTTTCCCCCCCCTATATTGTTAGTCACCCCATCCCCCCCCCCCCACCCCCCCCTTTTTTGATATGTCACCCCCCCCCGCCATACCCCCCACCAAAGTGGGGGAAGGGTGGGGGATATCTTGTAATGCTTTTTGGGGCGTTCACAAGGGGCACCTGGAAAAGGGTTTTTTTTAGTACTCCCCCTGTTTTAACGGGTGGGGTGTATGGCAATTTATTAAAAGGTAAAAACACGTTGGGACAATTTGTGGCCACTGTTTTACGAGAAAACCAAGAAGTTTATAAACCGGTTTATGCCCCTTTAGTATTGGGGATGGGGGATTGCCCCTTTTCGTGAACAATAATGTAAAAGCAAAGGGGTTTTAAAGAAGACAGGTTTAGGATTTTTGTTTAAAAAAGAAAGCATAGGAAAATTGACCCCCTTTAGGGCCCAACAGCCAAAGTACATAGAAAATAAGGGTTTATTGGTATTTTTTTGTCTACTCTATCCCAATCGCACCAATGAAAACATCAAGAATTTGGGCATTCTGGCAATAAAACGTGGGTGACCCCGACAGTATAGGTAAAGACCCCCCCCCCAATAAAGCTAGCCCCCCCCGTCACCCCACTCCCCCCGCCCCCCTCCAAAGTTTCCCCACCATCCCAAACAGAAAAGTAGCCTATTTAACAAGGAACAAAATCAAACTATAAAACCAAATTCCCCTGCCAAGAAAAAAAAATGCCAATCTCTTTATTTTTCCTTTTCCCAATAATATACAATTATTTGTTTTTAACCCTTATAGATATCATGGTTCATCATGGGAAAATGGCCCCCAGCCTATTTTTTGTTGAACCCCCTCCCGGGTGGAATGGGGTGAGGGATAGGGAAATAAATTAATAACAAAAGAAGAATTTACCCATTTTTTCAAATTCCAAACAGGAGGAAAACAAAAAAACCCCCCTGCCCAGTTTTTATTTTTGTGTTCCACACACACACTAGCTGAAAATGCGCCCCCTTTTATTACTCCCTACAATAAAAGTCCAGATATGTTAAACAATCCTCCAAAAAATTCCCTAGCCCACCCCAACTGCCACCTTTATTTCCCCCCTATTTAGAATAACAGAAACGCCCTCCCCAATTTTCAGGAGGGCACCCTTTTTTTTATTAGTAGTAAATAGTTTCCACTGGGGTAATGTGGGATTTTTATTTTGGGGGTATTCCCTGTAATGTCCCCCCACCCCCCCCCCCCCCCTTTGTCCCCCTTTTAGAAAAAGACCCCCCCCTTGCTTTTTTCTCTCCCCTTCCCCAATATGGTTAAAAATTTATAAATTGGATTTGGATTTGGGCAAAAGATATGGCTCCCCCCCTTTCCTTATCAAACCCCTGGCTTTTTAAATCAAATGTCCCATCCCCTACCCACACAATTTAATGTTTTGGTGGTGTGGGGTTCTGGGAAAAACGAAATTCAACACCCCAACGGGGGACCACATAAATGTAGGTTTTTTGTACCCAATGTTCCCTCCCCCGCCTCAAATTAGACAATACCTAAACCTCCGCCACCAAATCTGATTTTAATTGGGGGGACCCCAAAACCCCCCCCAAGCCTGACGGTCAAATGGGGGGGGATGTTTTGTTTTTATAAAAACCTGTGGCGAACTACAACCAAGGGGATTTATGTGTTTTATCTTTAACAAGAAAAGGAAAAGCCGTGCGGTGGTTTTGTGTATACGGGTAAATTTTATAATATGGTTAACTAAAAGTACATCACTGTACTGACACAATATAATAAAAAAAGTCCCCCGGGGGCAATTGGCCCCGGGGGTTACTCACACGGTAAAACGCTTTTTTTTTTCAGGGAAAGGAAAGAAAACCCCCAATGGTTTCCTGGGGTTGGTTGGTTGGAAATAACCTGGAGCAGAAAAATGAAAGGCCTGTTGGGGATGGGAACTTGTATGCAAGGAAGAAAACTGGAGTTGGGTAACCCTACTGGTGGAAAACTGAACAATACCAAAAGGAGGAAAAGGTTTGCTTGCCTGGGGAAAAAAAAAAACCCCTGGGATTTGCCTTGGAAAAGGGAGGGCCTAGGTTAAGTCCCCCTCCTTTATTGCCAGAAAAACCCAGGTTAAGGGCTGTAAGTCCCCCTTCCTAAGAAAAACCATGGGTCCAAAGGTTTAAAAAAGTATGAAAACCCGTCTGGAAAAAACTGGGCAATGGTAAAAGGTTAAAAACACACAGAATAACAAACACTTTTTGGAAAAACCCCTTCCTGGAACTTGGGGCAAGGGTACAAGGTAAACATTGAGACCCATTCTTGAGAAACTTGGGTGTCAAAAGGTTACTAAACAAACAGTTAAAATTTTGGGTTCCCTCTATTGGTGCTAAAGACAAAAACTGGTGCCCAAGGGTAAGTAAATGTGAGGAAAAACTCTTGGGAAACCTTTAGGGGCAGAGGACATAATGTATATTTTGGGGTCCCCCCACCCTTCTCCTGGAAACTGGGCAAAAAGGTCTAAGTAATAAAGATTACGGTCTCTATTTCTGTGTTTTCCCCCCCCTCCTTGGAAAAACCTTACGCCAAAGGTTTTTAACAGTTAACAAATTTGTTCTTCCCTTGGGGAACTGTGGCCCATGTTAAAGTATTGTCCCCCCCCCCCACCCCTTCCCTTTGGTAGAAACCTGTAGGCCAAAAGGGTGGTAAGGTATCATTGTTCCCATCCTGGACGACTGGCAAAGGTTACGTTTTTTCAAATTGTCCCCACCCCCACCCTCTGGAAAAACTGCCCAAAAAAGGGTAAAAGTAAAGATTTGTTCTCTTTAAGAACTGGCAAAGGGTTTTAACGTAAAACAAACATTGTCCCCCCGCCCCCCCCCCCCCCCCACCCCCCCCACCCCCCCCCCCCCTCCCTGGAAACTGGCAAAAATGTGTAAGAAAAATTTAAATTGGTTTCCGCCCCCCCCTCCTTGGTCATAAAACTGGGCAAAACAAAAGAGGTTTAACAGTTTAAAATTGTGGGAAACCTTCTGGGGAAAACTGGCCTAACTGGGGCCCCCCAAAGGGTTAAAAAAAATATAAGTGTGGTCCCCCACCCCCCCCCCCCCCCCCCCCTTTTCTTATTTTGGCAACTTGTGCCAAGGTAAAAAACTATTGGTCCCCCCCACCCCCCCCCCCCCCCCCCCCCCCCCCTCCTAAGACCCTGGGCCCAAAAGGAAAAAGGTCATTTGTCCCCCCCCCTCTTGGACACTGGCTCCAAGGGTAAGTAAATTTTTTGGTTCTTCCCCCTGGAAAACCTTGGGCAAGGTTAAGTAAATTGTGGGGGTGGTCCCCCCCCCCCCCCCTCTGGAAACGACTAGGCAAAAGGGTTAAAAAAGTTATAAATTGTTTCCCCCCCCCCACACTTCCCCCCCCGTGGAAAACTGGGGCCAAAAGGTAAAAAAGTTTTATTTGTGTCCCACTTTTCTTGTCTTGGGAAACTGGCCATCAAAAAAAGGTAAGTTAAAAAATTTGCTTTCGCCCCCCCCCCCCCCCCCCCCTCCCTTTGGCCAAAAACTTAGGCGCCAAGGGATAAGTAATTGAGGTTCCCCCCCCCCCCCCTCTCTTGCATAACGCCTCGAGAGGGCCAAAGGGGGTTTTAAAGTAAAAAAAAACATTTTGTACCCCCCCCCCACCACCCCACTCTTCCCCCTGGGAAAACTCCTGGGCCCAAAGGTAAAAAAAAAAGTTCAATAATATGTTTTAGTCCCCCCCTCCTGGAAAACTGGCCCAAGGTAACCGAAGGTTTTATGACCCCCTGATCCCTATGTTCCCCTCAAAGGAAAACAAGACCATTTGGCCCCAAAGGTAATAGTTACTGATTCCGTCGCCCCCCCCCCCACCCACCCCCCCACCGCCCCCATCCCTTGGAACTGTTTTGGGGCAAGGGTTAACAGTATATGGTAGTTGAGGTTCCCCCGTCTTGTGAAAAAGACATGGGCAAATGTTAAAGTTAAACGAAATTGTCACCCCCCCCCCCCCCCCCCCCCCCCCCCAACCCCCTCTGGGCAACTTAATAAGGGCCTACGAAAGGTAAAAACTTTTATTGTATATTTTTATAAATTTGGTCATTCACCCCCTTCTTTGGGAAAAAAAAACTGGCCTCACAAAAAGGTTTAAATTTAATTTATTTGGGTACCCTTCTGGCAAAACTTCCTAGGAGGCCCCCAAGAGTTAAGATATTGAGGGAAAACCTCCCCCATTCGTCTCTTGGAACTGGGCAAGGTAAAGTTAAGTATGGTCCCTCTCACCCGCCCATCTTTTGAGAAAAGAACCTGAGGCCTCAAAGTCAGTAAGTAGAAAACACATGTATCCCCCCCCCCCCCCCTCTTTTGGACAACTGCAGGGGGCTAAGTGTTTTACATAGATCAAAGGATTTTTTATAAAAATTGGTCACCCCCCTCACACCCCCACCCCCACCCCCACTACTCTCACTGGAAAGCTGAGGACCCAAAAGGGTAAGTCATTTTAATAGATATGGATCGCCCCCCCTCGCTGGAAAAGATACCTGGCCCATAAGGGATAAACGAAAAAAAAGTTAAATAATATAGTGTTCCCCCATTCTAGGGGGAACGCTGGGGCACCCCCCAATAGGTAGACAGTAATAAATAAAATGTAGCATCCCTTCTAGTGCTGGAATCACTGGCAAAGAGTGTGATTTAAGTAAAAAAAAGTTTATAATTTAGGTCCCCCCCCCCGCCACACACCCCCCTTCCCTGGGAACTGAGGATTGAGGGAGTGACAAGAGAGTTAAGTATTGGTATCCTTCCCTGGGAATCTGGGCCAAGGGTAGTATTTTGTCACCCTTCTTTGGGGAAGAAACTTTAGCAAGGGTAAAAGTAAAAAATTTGTCCGCCTCCCCTGACTGAACGTTAGGCAATATGGTATGAAAAGGTTTTAATTTAGAACAACCTCCTGATGAGAAAACTTGCAGCCCCCCAGGAGTTAAGTATTTTGATTTCCCCCCCCCCTCTTGTGGGTTCCCCCCCCCCCCCCCCCGCCCCCCCTCTGGGAACTTGAGGGGGCCTCAAGTGTTGTTAGTATTAGAAATTTTGTGTCCCCCCTCACACGCCCTCTGGAAACTGGCAAGGTAAAGTATTGTATGTCATGTTTCCTTTGTAAAACGTAGGGCCCACGGTATAGCTCAACAGGTATTGGTTCCCTCCCACCCCCCCCCCCCTCCACCTTTAGGAAACTATGGTGGCCATAAGGTTAAAAAGTTTAAAAAAATAGTTGCTCTGGAACTGACTGGTCACAGGTTTTACAAGTTTAAAAACAATTGTCCCCCCCCCCCCCCCACCTCTGGAAAACCTGGCCAAGGGAGGTTCAGATAATTTTGGGGTGTCTCCTTTAGGAGAACTGGGGGCAACAGGTGAAGATACATGTTGACACCTTCCTCTACCCTAGATATGTATATAGATGTGCTGAGTATAAAACCTGTCCTACAGGTAAGGTTTATATTATGAACCCACCGATTCATGGAAAACCTGGGCAAAGGTAAAAAAAGTTAATTGGGTCCCCCCCCCCCCCCTTCCCCCAGTGGAGAAATTGGTTAGCAAAGGATGGTTATAACGAAATAAGAGGTGAGTAAATAGATAACGCACTACCAAGCATCCTGATTTGTGAGTCCCACCACCCCTCTCCCCTGGAAAAACGCTTGCGCAGCACTGTTTCGATATCCCCAGCATAGATATAAGGTGAGTTCCCCCCGCCCCCACACCTACCAACTCCCGCTCCTACTAGGAGACGTTATAGGGACACACTAAACTGTCGGTTTGTAACCACAACAGGGTTATTGGTTTATTTGGCCAGGAAAAGTTTAGATAGATAGGCTTAGATAGAGTTAGCGAAGATGATAGATCGATCTGTTGTAGTGCACGATAGAATAGTAGCAGAGTTCGATAGATAGCTAGATCTTTCATAGCAAAGCTAATCGAGTAGGGTCTGAGAGGATAGGGGAGCAGAACGAAGTGATCTAGCGTTAGATGATGAGTATATGAGTAATAGATATGCAGGAGGAGAGGGTTAGATATATAAAAGTTATAGGATCGGGCTCGTGTGGCCTGCTGGTCGTCTTTATGTCGTTGTTCGCGACAGGTTGTTGCGCTCCGGGGGGTCCTCGGTGGGCGTTCGATAGCTTGCACAGCCGTTAGATCGATGCATAGCACCGGTCGCGATTAGCTGTCGTAAGGGGCAGGCGTGTGTGCTGGCTACGCTAGACTCCGGGCGCCTGGTGTCGTGAGGGGGGTTGTGTGTGCGGTGGCCCCTTCCTTGTTGTGCCGTAGTGTTTAGTGTTAGGTAGTTACATGCCGGTGTTTTGAGGTGGGGGTGTGGCACGGATTTGCGTCAGGTTGGGAAGTTGCAAAGGATAGGGTGTTGGTAGCATGAGGGTTAGAGATGTCAGAGTATAATATATGGATTGTTTGAGGGATTTATTGGTAGAGTTTATTGGCCGGGGGGTAGCTTTGTACGAATTGTTGTAGGTGGCCCGATCGGCTCGGGGGTGGTGGTTTCTGCCTTTTGGGCTTGGTCCTCTGGGGCTCGCGTCCTGTGTCAGAAGGATTTAGGATCTATAGATAGCAGAGTTAGATAGATGATAGATTAGGATAATACTAGTAGACGTATAGGATTGTAGGTGAGGAGGATGTGAGAGATTTAGCGGAGAAGTGGAGTGTATATGGGAGGTGCGATAGATAGAGTTTTGTATTGTGATAGATGGTAGGACTTGATTGTTTAGGGTTTTGGGGGTGATAGCTGTAGATGATGGATAGGGTTTGAAATAGTTAAGCAGATTTTGTCGAAGATGTCGTTAGGGTTTGTGATTGTGAGATGGGTTTGGGGTAGGAGTGGTAGGTTATTGTCAGGTATGGGGTAGGGCTTTAGGGGAGGGTTATGGTATTGGGGAGGGTGTTGGGTTTTGTGGGGGGGACTTTGAGATTTAGTTAGTGGGATATGTCTTTTTAGGCAGGTTTGGGGGTGGTTTTTGGGGTTTGGACGGGAGGAGGTTATTTTTGTTGGTAGGTTGTTGGCAGGGTTGAGGGTTAGTGGGGTGGTGATTTGTGGGTTTAAAACTATGGAGGGCATGGGGTAGGGGGTGTGGGCGCTTTTTGGGGTTTTTTGTACCCCCCATGGTTGGCGGTTTGGCGGGCTTTGTCGGTGGTGGTGAGGCTCGTCTCCTTGTTTTCCGGGTTTGCTCTGGTCCCCCTTGGGTCGGGCTTGGGTTCGGTTTGGGTGGGGGGGTATGGGGTCGGCTTGCGGGGGCCTTCTGCTGGAGTTGAGCGTGGTGCTCACCCTCTGGGCGGAGGTTCGCAGTTGGGGGGGGCGGGGTTGGGTGTGGGTTGGTGTTTGTTTGGGTGGTTTGCCTGTGTGGGGGGGTGGGTGTGTGCTGCGTAGTTTCGGCGGTTATTTTTCGGTGGTTCTGTTTGGGTGCTTGGTTCTTGGTCCTTTTCGGGTTGGCGGGTTGTGGGGGGAACGGTGTTTTGTTTTGGTTTTTGGGGCGGGTGGGTGTTTGTGTGGGTCCTTTTGGGGGTTGGTCTTTTTGTTTGGGGGGTTTCGTGTCTGGTTGGCCGTGGGTGGGGGCGGGGTGTTGGTCCGGGTTTGCACGTTTCTGTGGGTTGGCTGGGGTGTGGGTGGGGTTGGCGGTGGGCGGCGGGTTGGGCTCTGTCGTGCGCTCGTTCTGCTTGTTCTCTGCGTGCCTCTGTTGAGTTAAAATTGGTGCGGATACATATTTGGGGGGGGTGTTTTGCTTTGTGTAGGGTGTGATTAGGGGGAGTGTTTTGTGTGTGGTGAGTGGTGAGGGGTTTGGGTAGGGGTTGGGTTTTGTTGGTTGGGGTTTAGGTTTGTAGTTGGTATGGGGTGGGGTGGGTGTGGGGTTTTGCGTGTTTTAATTTTTGGGCTTTCGTTTTTTTGCCCCGTGTGGTTTGCGGTAGTGGCTTTTGGAGGTTTTGGGGGCGGGCGGGCTGGCGTTGGGCTATTGGTTGGGGGTTTTGGTTTCGTTTGTGTGTTCGATGTGGTTGTGTTCGCGTCGTGTTCGGAGGGCGGCGGGTTTGCGTGGGGTTTTGGGGGGCTGGTGCGCTGTTACCTTGGTTTGGGGGTGGTTGGGTTAAGGTGTCTCCCCCTGGGAACTTGGGCCCAAGGGGTTTAAGTACAAAAATTGTTCCCCCCTCCCCTGGGGGAAAAACTTGGGGGCAACAAAAGGTAAAAAGGTTTAAAACAAAAAAATTTGTTCCACCTTCCCTGGAACCTGGTGGAGGCAAGGTAAATAAGAGTTATTGGGTCCCCACTCCTGTTCCTGGAATCTTGAGCAAGGTGTTAAAACTTAAATTGTCCCCCCCTTTCTCCTGGAACTAGGCAACGGGTAGTAAATTGTCTTCTGGGGACGGGCAAGGGTTAACCGTAAAATTGACCCCCCTCTGGAAACTGGGCAAGTGGTAAAGTAAATTGTTCCCCCCCTCTTTGGGAATTGGCAAAGTAGTATTTGGTCCCCCCCCCCCCCTTTCTTCGAACTGGCAAAGGTAAGTCATTGATCGTTTTATCCCCCTCCTGGAACCCTTGGCAGGTTTAAAGTAAATTTGGTTCCCCATCCCACCTGAAAACTGGGGCATAAGGTAAATAAATTGTGTCCCCCCCCCCCCCCCTTTTCTTGACACTGGCTCCAAGGGGTAACATGTAACAATTGGTTTCCCCCCCCCCCCCCCCCCCCCTCCCCCTGGGAAAATGGCAAGGTTAAAAGTTATTAGTACTTCTGGACAAACTGGCCAAAGGTTTTAGTTATTGCTTTCCCCCCCCCCCCCCTCCGGGAACACTGTCAAAAGTGGTAAGGATTATTGGTCCCACCCTCTGGAAAAACTGGCCAAGTTAAGTATTTGTACCCCCCCCCCCCCTCTGGACATTGGCAAAAAAGGTAAAGTACAGAAATTGTCCCCCCCCACCCCCCCCCTCTGGAACTGGGCCCCCAAAGGTTAAAGTAAAATACATTGACCCTCCCCCCTGGAACTTTTGGCCCCAAGAGTAAGTAAATTTGGAACTTCTGGGAAGCTGGCAAAAAGGGTAAAGTTACTTATTGGTCCCACCCCCCCCCCCCTCTTGGAATTTGGCCCAAATGGTAAAGGGTAATTTGTCCCCCCCTTTTTCCCCCCTGGACGTGGGCACAAGGTAAAGTATGACTCCTAGAAACTTGGGGGGCCAAGGTTAAATGTTTAATTGATGTTCACCCCCACCCCCCTTGCTGGAAATTGGGGGCAACAAAAGGTATAAAAAAATTGGTCCCCCCCCCTTCTGGAACTTGGCCAAGGTATAGTATTGAACCGTCTGGCAAAACTGCAAGGGTAAACAAGGTCATGAAAACTCTAGCAAACTGGCAAAAAAGGGTAAGTTAAATTTTGTTTCCCCCCCCCACCCCCCCCCCCCCCCCCCTCTGGAATTGGCAAGGGTTTAAAGTCAAATTGGGGTCCCTTCTCCTGGAACTGCCCCCCCAAAGGTTTAAGGTAAAAAACAATTGAAAACCTTTTCTTGAAACTGGGGGGGTTCCAAGGGTAGTAATGAACTCCCCCCCTCAGAACTGGCAAAAAGGGGGTTAAGTATTGTTTCACCCCCCTCCCTTGAAAACTGGCAAAAAAGGTAAAAAGGTAAAAAAATTTGAAAACTCATGGGAAAACTGGCAAGGGTTAAGTTACATGGGACTCTGAAGAACTTGGCCAACAAGGGTAAATATTGTCCCCCCCCTCCTTGGAACTGGGGGCAAAAGGGTAAAATTATTGACCCCCTCTGGGGAACCTGGCCCCGACCCCAAAGGTAATGGTATTTGTCCCCCCCCCCCCCTTGGAAAAAACTGGCACAGGTCAAGTAAAAATTTTTTTGTCCCACCCCCCCCCGTCTGGAAACATGGGGCCCAAAAAAGGTTTAAAAGTAAATTGTTTCCCCCTCCCCCTCTTGACGGTGCGGCAAGGTTAAAGTAAAAGTGGTCCTCTGGGAACTGGTGCCGCAAAGGTTTAAGGTAAAAATTGAACTCTTTGGAAACTGGCCAAAGGTTAAAAGTAATGAACTCTAGAACGCTTGGGGGCAGAGTTTCACGTTAAAATTGTCTTCCCTTGGAACTGGGCAAGGGTTAGTTAAAGTTGTTCCCCCCCCCCCCCCTCTGGGAAACCCTGGGGCAAGATAAGTTCATAATTGGTTCCCCCCCCCCCCCCCCCCTCTTGGAAAAACCCTGGCCAAGAGGTTACAGTAAAAATTTGGTTTCCCCCTCACCCTCTTGGAAAACAACTGGGGCAAAAACCAGGTAAGTATTGATCTCTGGAAACTGGCAAGGTAAAAACAAGTATTATTGTCTCCCCCCCCCCCCCCCCCCCTTTCCCTGGGAAACTGGGCCAAAAGGTTTAGTCCAATTGTTCCCTTCTGGAAAACTGTGACCCCAAAGGTTAAAGTTTTGAATGGAACTTACTGTTGGCAAAACGGGGTGTCCCCCCAAGGTTAGTAAAAAAAAATAGGGATCTAGAACTGGCAGGGTCAAGTAAATTGGGTCACCCCCCCCCCCCCACCTTTCCTGGGAAAAACCTTGGGCAAGGTAAAAGTTATTTGACTTCCTGGAGGAACTGGGCAAGTGGTTAAATCGTAATTTGATCCACTCCTGGAAACTTTGGCCAAAGGTTTTTAAAAGTATTTGTCCCCACCCCTCTGGAAAACTGGCCCCAAAGGTTTAAGTTAAAGTTGTGCTCCTGGAAACTGGGCACCAAAAAGGTTAAGTTTAAAATTTGGTTTTGTACCCCCTCTTGGGGGAACCCGGGCAAAGGGGTACAAGTAGGTGGACCTTCCCCTTGGAAAACCTTGGGCAATTGGTTAAGTATTGACTCTAAAAGACTGGTGGTCCAGGGTGTTAAATGATTAGTCCCTCTGGAACTGGGGGAGCACAAGGGTAAGTTTTTTATGTCCCCCGTTCCTGGGAACTAGGCACCCGGTCAGGTACATTGTCTCTGAACTGGGTGCAAGGTAAAAGTAATTTTTAGGTTCTCCCTGTGGAACCCTATTGGCAAGGTAAAAGTATTTGTACACCCCTTCTGGAAACCGGGCGCAAGGTAATGGTATTTTGGTCTCTGGAACTCTGGCACGTAAGTATTGTCTCTTGGAATTTGGCAAGGTATAAGGTATTGACTCTGGAACGTGTGACAAGTTAAGTTTGATTTGACTCTGGCACTGGCAAGGGTAAGTATTGTCCCCCCCCTCTGGAATTTGGCATGGTACATATTTGTCTCATGGGAAACTGGGTCAAGAGTGAAGTAACAATTGTGTGTCGCTGAACTGGCATAGCTGGTGAAGTATGATTACCTCTTCTGGAACTTGGCAAGGTAAGTATTGTATCCCCCTCTTCGAAGACTGACAAGTAAGTATGACTCTGGACACTGTCCAAGGTAGTATGGAACTCTATAACTGGGCAAGGTAAGTATTTGGTCTCTGGAATTGGCCAAGGTAAGTAGTTGTCTCTTGGAACTGGGCAAGGTAATAATTGACTCTGGAACTGTCCCCACAGGTAAGTATGTACTCTGAACTGCTACTGGTAAAGTATTAGTCTCTGGAATTGGCAAGGTAAGTATTGTCCCTCTGGAACTGGGCAAGGCGAAGTAGTGACACTGGGACTGTCAAGGTACGTTAATGGTACTCTAGAACCGGCAAGGTAAGTATTTGTCCTCTGGAACTTGGCAAGGTTAAAGTATTGGTCTTCTGGAACTAGGCCAAGGTCAGGTAATTGTTCCCCATCTGGAACTGGCAAGGTAAGTATTGTCCTCGGGAACTGGCAAGGTTAAACTATTGTCCCCTAGAACTGGCCAGGTATTAAAGTCTTGTCCCCCTCTGGAAACTGGCCAAGGGTAATATTTAGTCTCTTGTGGCACTGGCAAGGTAAGTATTGTCTCTTGGAACTGTGGCAAGGTAAGTATTGTTCTTCTGAGAACTGGGCAAGGTTAAGGTAAGTGTCTCTGGAACTGGCATGGCGTTAGTAATTGTCCTCTTCTGGAAACTGGCAAGGTTAGAGTAATTGTCCTCTGGAACTGGGCAAGGTAGTATTGTCACCTCTGGAACTGGCAAGGTAGTTAGTGGTCTCGGAAACTTGCAGAGGTAAGTATTGAACCTCTGGAACTGGGCAATGGTAAGTTACTGTCCTCTGGAACTTGCAAGTAAAGTATGTACTCTGGAACTGCAAGGTAAGTATTTGTCTCTTGGAACGCCAAGGTAAGATATTGTCACTCTGGAACTGGCAAGTTAAAGTATTGTCTCTTGGAACTGGCAAGGTAAGTTGACGTCTGGATACCTTTGGCCCAAAGGCTAAGTAATTTGTCCTCTGGAACGTGGCAAAGGTAAACCTAGTTGTCCTCTTGAAAGAACTGGTCAGTTATATTATTGTCTCGGAACACTGGCAAGGTAAGTATTGTCTTCATGAACTGGCAAATGGTAAAGTAATTGTCCTCTGGAACGGGCAAGAGTAAGGTATTGGTCTCTGGAAACTGGCGAGGTAAGTGTATTTGGTCTTGGAATCTGGCAAGGTAAGTATTGTCTCTGGGGGGGGGCACACTGGTCAAGGTAATATATGACGTTCATTAGAACGTGGCCAAGGGTAAGTTATTGTCTCCTGTGAACATTTTTTTGGGTCCACCCCACCCCCCACCAAGGGGTTAGTATTTGTTTTTTAAAACACCCCTTTCTGGGGCACGGGTAGGAACCCCTGGCCAAAAAGGTTTAAAAAAGGGTTTTTTTTTAAAATTTTTGGGGTCCCCCACCCCTTTCTTTTTTGCGCCCCCCCCCCCCACCGCTTCCCGGGGGGAAAAATAACCCTTGGGGGAGGCCCAACAAGGTTTAAAGGGTAAACACATTTTAACATTGAGGGTTCCCCCCCCCCACCCCCGCCCCCCCCCCCCCCCCCCCACCTTATTCCCCCGCCCCCTTGGCAACAAAACAAATAACCCCCCTTGGGGGGGGGCCAAAAAACTAAAAAAAAAACCAAAAAAAACAAAAACAAAGGGTATAGATAGAAGATAGTAGTAAAAAGGGATATTAATTTTTGGGGGGCGGTTCCCCGGGCCCCGCCCCACCCATTTTTCCCCCTGGGAAAACTGTGTGGCCCAAAAACAAAAAAAAACAAAAAAAAAAGAAAAAAATAAAAACAGGGTGGAAAAACAAAAAAAAGAGTTACAAAAAACAAATTTTTTTTTGGGTAGTTCGCCCCCCATACCCCCCCCCCCCCCCCCCCCCCCCCCCTTTCCCCCCCCCTGGAAACTCCACAACCATATTTGGGGGAGGGCCCCCTCCAAACAAATAAAGGGGTGTTTCCCAGGGGGGGGTTATTTAGTTTTAACAGAAATACTAAATTTTTTTTGTAAAACCCCCCATCTTTGGGGGGGAAAAAACCCCGCCCCCTTTTTTTGGCCCCCAAGGGGTTCAAAGGTTTTTAGTATTTTGTTCCCCCCCACCACACCCCCACCCCCCGCCTTTTCCCCCCCCCCCCCCTGGAAACTTTGGGGGGGCACACCCCAACAAAAAGGGTTTTAAAAAGTTTATTTTTTGGTCCCTCTGGAAACTGGCCCCCAAAGGGGGTTGTTAAAGTTTAGTTGGAACCCCCCCTTCAACCCCCCTTTCTTTTTTTTTGGGGGGCAACCAACAAAAAAAACACCTGGGGCCCAGAAAAATGGGGGGGGTGTTATTAAATGAGTTTAATTTTTTTGGAAAAAAAAAAACCACCCCTCCTGTGGAAACAACGCACCTTGCCCCCCAAGGGATGAGTTTTCAAAAAGTTTTTTGCTACAAAACAATTTAAGTCCCCGCCTCCCCACCCCCCCCCCCTTTTTGTTGGGTGAATTGTTTTTGCCCCCCCCCCCAAACAAGGGTTAAAAAGCTTAAAAAAATTGTATTGTTTTACCGTTTCCTGGGGGGAACTTTTTGGCAGTAGGTGCACCTTTGAGCCCAAAAAAAGGGAGGGTGTTTTTTTTTTTTATAAAATGTTTTTTTTTTAAAAAATTATGGTTTTTTGGGGATTCCCCCACCCCCCCCCCCACACCCTCCCACCATCTGAAAACTTTGAGTAGGGGGTGCCCCCCCACCCAAAGGTGTTTTTTTTAAAAAAAGGGTTTTTTAAGATTTCTAGGGGGGGTATTCTATGTTTTATTCCCCCCCCCCTTGTGGGCAAAAAAAAAATTTTTTTTTTTGTATTGGTGTGGGGTCCCCCCCCCCCCCCCCCCCCGCCAAAAAAAGGTTAAATAAAAGTGCTTTGTCAGAATTTTTATGTGTTTAGTACACCTCCCGTGATTTTTAGTTTTTAGTCTGAGTCTTATGTGTCCAAACTACCCCCTGGGCCCGACATAAGGAGTGTTATAAGAAAACGTTACAATGACGTAAAGATATTGATTTTAATACCGTATAGGCTAATATTATAGATAGGGTAGAGTGGCAAAGTTAGATAGAAGTAGGTAGTCTGAACATATTCACGCCTCAAGATTAGTGAGGGGGAAAAAAACAAACCCTGGGGGCCCCCCAAGGTAGATTAGATTAATAAGATTATAGGATATATGAGACATGTTTTTGCAATTTAGAGTGTACCTACCCTCTCATAGATCGCCCCCCCCCTACCCCCCCCCCCCACCCGCTCAGAGGTTTAGATAGGATGGTATGTATGTATTTTTCCCACCCCCCCCCCCCCCCTTTGATGGGGGGGTGTCCCCCCCCACTGTGGTTGTTTGATTCCTCCTCACCCCCCCCCACCCCCCCCTAGTCCCCGCATTTTTTTAGGGAAACTTTTTGTGGTGAGGGCAAAAGGTGTTAAAGTCACCACATTTGTTTTGGCGTTCTCCCCCTTTCACATTGGTGCGGAACTGCCCCCGCTGTGGGGGCCACAAAAAAAGGGGTAAGTAAATTATTGAGGGTCGTCCCCCCCCTCCCCTGGGGTAAACAAAATCAAAAACCTTTGAGGGGGGCCCAAAAAAAAAGGGTGTTTTATATTTTAAATAAAAAAGGTATTTTTAAATTGTTTTGGAAGCCCCATTACCCCGTTCATTCCTTGGGAACTATGGGGGGGCCCTGATGCACAAGGGGTTTTTAAGGGTAAATATTTTTGGGGGTGTTGCCCCACCCCCCCCCAGTATTGTATTTTTTTCCTTTTTCTATTGTTCCTTTTTTGGGGAAAATTTGTTGGGGCCAACACGGGTGTTTTTTTTAAAGTTTTTTTTTTTTTATTTTAACATTTGTCCGCCCCTCTTTGGGGCTGAAAAAAAACACCCTTGGGCCCCCCAAAAAAAAAAAAAAGGGGTAGGTAAGTATTTTTGGGGGTTGTTTTGTCTCCTGGGGGGGGGGGAAAACCACCCCTTGGCCCCAAAGGTTTTTAACAGTGGGGGGGGATGTCATTTTTTTTTAGGGTCTCTTAGAGGACAACCTTTTACCCCTTGGAGATACCTTCAGGTGCCAAAAAAGGGGTCCTTTTTCTATGTTCTATGCACCCCCCCGTTGGAAAAAAACCTTTTGGAGGGGTACGACAAAACAACAAGGGTCGCAAGAGAGGAAACTGAGGATACAGTATAAGACCACTGGAGAAGATGGGGGGGGGGGGTGGGTGATGTATCTGTCTTTATTGTGTTTGACAAAAAAAAGACAAGTCAGCGAGTGGGGGGTGGGACAGTCAGGTGAAGGATTTAATTGGGGTATTTAGTATCCACCCCCCCACACCCCCCCCCTCCCACCCTGATATCTCCTTATTGGGGGGGGGGGGAACTTGGTGGGGCCTCCAAAGGGGGGGTGTTTATTACAAAAAAAAGTTAAAAAATTTGGGGAGTAGTTTCCCCCCACCCCCCTCCCCGTTTGGGGGTTTTGTGGTGGGGGTCCCCCTCCTGGGGAAAAAACTCTATGGGCCATGGGTTTTTTTTTTTTAAGTTTGAAATTTGTTTTAGGGGGGAGGGTTATCCCCCCCCTTTCTTGGGGAAAAAGACAACACTGGTCCAGTTTTGGCCCCCCCCCCCCGACGGGCAAAGGTTTAGTTTTTTTTTATTATTGGAGGTCCCCCCCCCCCTCCCTGGGGAATTTTTGGGGCCCCCAAAGGGGTGGTTAAGGTAAAACATTGGGGGTTCCCTACCCCCCCCCCCCCCCCCCCCCCCCACACCCTTCTGGAAACTGAGCCCCCCCCGGGGGGCGGGGGGCTGCCCACCCCAAAGGGTTAAAACCGAAATGTAAAGACAACCTAAAGAAAAACAAATTGAGAACCTGATTCCTCCCCTCCCACCCCTTCCCTGGGGACAAAAACCCTTGGTGGGACGCCGCCCCCCCCCCAAAGGGTACAAGGGAAACAAGTAAAATGTTGATCATCACAAAACCCCTATTCTCACTGGGAAAAACTTTTGGCAGGGCAACAAGGATAAGTTTCCATTGTTCCTTATTTTGATTACCCCCACCACTCCCCAGCCCACTCACCCCCCCCCCCCCCCCTTTTCCCCCCCCCCGACTTGTTTGTTTTTGTTTTCTGGGAAAAAGTTTGGTCCTATTTTTTGGGCCCAAAAAGTTGTTATTATAAAAGGTTCCCCCTGGTGAAACCCTAGTGTGGGAGGCCAAAACAAAAGGGTGGGGTAAAGGTTTTTTTACAGAAACAAAAATTTATTTGAAAACCCCTTTTCCACACTCAGTAAAAAAACGCCCCCCTATGGGCAAAGGGATGGGGTGTAAGTAAAATTGGGATGTCCCCCCCCCTACCTGGAATTTGGCCCCAAAAAGGTAAGGTTCATTGATCCCTCTGGAACGTGGCAAGGTAAGTAATTGAAACCAGATTCTTGGAAACTGGGGCAAGGATTAAAAGTTAAAAACACTGACCCCTTCCTTAAGAAAACTGGCCAAGGACGTAAATTGTTCGTCACATCTGGGAATTGGCAAGGTTACGTAAAACAATTGGTCCCTCTTGGCAACTTGGCCAAAAAACCACTCCACCATCGTCTCCCTAAGGCGGAAAATCTGTTGGGTTGGCCAAACAGTAAGCAACCCTACCCTTCCATCTCCACTTCCCCATGTAACCCTACAAAACTACTTTGCCCCTCAATCTTCCCTGCCCCACTTCCACCCCCTCTATACTGGCCCCAGCCAGTGCCTGCTGCCCTCCCAGATTTGCCAACCCTTAATGCTCAAGCTGCCCCCCTTAGACTCTCTACCTCAGCTTCCCAAATGGGCAACCCACTCACACCTGCACAACATAGGTTTCCTGGAATGTCTGCTAGGTTTCTATAAATGTGGCAGATCACAACGCATGGTATGAACAAAACTGTCCATTCTAATACACAACATCAACACAACCAACATTGTTGGTATAGTCTGTTACCATTGTTAACTCTGCCATGCAAATTTTCAGTTAAAAAAAACTGAATAAAACATTTCAGAGGGTATCCCGTAGATCATTTGACTTAAATAACCCTGAATGTTTTATATTGCCTAAAAGACACCAGAAGTGTTCTCCTACAAAGCATCAAGCAGAGCATTTTACACCCTTACTACTGCCCCACAACAGAAACATTCATTCAGGGGCATATTAAAATGTGTGTTAACTTTTGGCCACAGTCTTTGCCAAAATTGGACTTTTATAAACCGTCGAAATCCACCGGGGGAAAGTCATCATAACAGACACAGCATTCGCCACGTTGCATCGCCGCCATTACCGCTTGCTCATATACATAAAGCAAGGACATGGGAGTTCTCGTGATAAGCGGGTCGTTTCAATTTTGCTAACTTTGGGTTCTTAGCACTGGGGGCTGCACTCCCGCCTTTTGGGTCTTAAGGGTCCCATAGCTCAAAAACCAGAACCCCCCCTCCCCGGCACTTAGAAGTGCCCTTGTTGCACTAACAGGGGTCCGCGCCTCAAAACCGCACCATCCCCCTCCTGACACTTAACCCCCCCTCATGTGCTAAAACAAATTCAAGATTTAAAAAAACTAAACAATAAGGCAGGATGTTGTAAAATCTAACTGGTTTTTGCAATTTGCTCATAGAATTGTAACATTTGTATACATTTTCTTAAGTCATTCCTCCCCTTTTTGCATAAATAAATGGAGCTCTGGCTTTTAAAAATTTAAGTGCCTAAAAGCTAACAAGTTTTCTATAAAGGTCAAGGACCCCCCATCTATATTTTACCCATACTTACCTTTACTGAAGATTTGGTGAAGTTACTTACAGACCACATTCCTCACTGGCACTTACACACCTACTGCCTTGCTGACTGGGTGTTGAGCTTTTTAACGATGGACATTCCCAGACTCCTATTCTGCAGAGGAGAGCGAGGAGACAACTGTGGTGGGAATCCTGATCGGTAAGTAACAGATAACTAGTGATGGACCCAACTAGAATCAACTCAAACCCGAGTGTTCAAACTAGTTCGGTTTTCTAAATTCCCGGCTGTACTTTTGATAATTATCGAATTTATGAGCTGTTCTCAACCCTAGAATGTATGTTCATTGTATTCATTTCGATAACCCTTGAATGTGCCTTTGACTTTCGGTAACACTCAATGTATCATCCGATTTTGATACCTTTGAATGTAAGCTCTATTTTCGGCAACCCTCAATGTAGCATTCGGTGACCCCCTGCGGCAAGCACGATTTTCAAGTGGGTTTTCCGAAAGGGTTACCACCGACAAGCACCGGAAGTTTATGACCAAATACACAATATATCTATTAAATTTGGATCATATAAAATATATTATTCTCTATGATTATCATCAAGTTAGGCAATAGAGATATTGGAAGATCAGATGAAAGGCAATCGGACATGTCAGTAAATCACCACAGATCAGATTTTTATAAGATATAGTTGAGAACGCACTCTTTATATTATTGTGGACATCTGTGGTACACAACGTTTCGGGGGACCTCCCCTCCTCATTTCCCCCGAACTCGTGCACCACAGCATTTCACAATAAAAGTGCAATATATAAAGAGTGCGTTTCTCAACTATATCTTATAAGGATAAGCATTAACTAAAGGTGGTTAGCAGTTTGGAGGGAAACCACTATCAAACAAAAGCACCAGAAGTTGCGTGGGATATATAAAAAAAAAGGCAGAAATTTTTACTACAGTAGAGGGAGCCGATAACATTGAAACATGTATAGGCACATCCAATGATTGGTCTGTAAAAGAAACCATTATATATACATATCCCTGGATTTTGGGACAGACCCCCTCTGTCCCAAATCCGGATCCCCCTCTGCCCCCAAATCCAAGGTCCCTTCTCCCCAATGAGTCCCCCGCCATCCAGTCCCCCTCTGCCCAAAAGCCAGCCCCCCCCCCTCTGTCCAAATCCACCCCTCCCCAAATCCAGGGTCCCTCCTCTGTCCCAAATCCAGGGCCCCTCTATCCCCAAATCCACCCCACCTCTATCCAATCCAGAGTCCCCCCCATTGTCCAAATGAACGGGACCCCTCTGTCCCAAATCCAGGGTCACCCCTCATCCTAAATCCAGGTCCCCCCTCTGTCCCACAATCCAGAGTCCCCCCTCTGTCCCAATCTAGGTCCCCCTCTGTCCCAAATCCAGGGTCTCCCCTCTGTCCCAAATCCGTTCATCCCTACTAAATCCCGGGTCCCCCCTCGTCCAACCAATCCCCCTTGTCCCCAACAGAGTCCCCCCTGTCCCAAATCCAGGCCTCTTGTCCCAATCAGGTCACCCCCTCTGTCCCAAATCCAGGGTCATCCCTCTTATCCTAAATCCAGGGTCCCCCCTCTGTCCCAAATCCAAAGTCCCCACTCGTCCCCATCTATATCCCCTCTGTCCAACCGGCCTTCTGCCAATCCAGGTCCCCTCTGTCCCAAATCCGGGTCCCCCTCTGTCCCAAATCCAGGGTCCCCATCTGTCCCAAATCCAGCAGCCCCCTCTGTCCCAAATCACCCCTGCCCCAATCCATGCTATGGTCTTTTTTGTTCAACAATTATCATACAGAAAAAGAGGTCAGCACATTCTGGGCCCCATATCATAATATATGGCTAGTTGAGTATGGAGTCCTAATATTACCTTGGATCATTTATATGACCGACACCCCTGCTTGGCTGCATTTTCTAAGAAGGTTTACCCCCCTGCACCCCAACATGCCCTTTAATTGCAGGTCTTATGCCTTAGGGTGCCATTGGGTGGGAGGCAGTTCCCTCCTTGTTAAAAGCCAGTAGGCAGGAGAAAATGTAAAAGCTTGTTACACTAATCCAATACAAGTTCAGGGTGACAACCTTTCCAAGAAAATGCACCAAGCAAGGGGTGTCAGCCCAGTTAATGACCCAAGGTAATAAGTTGACCTTCCATCTATGGTGCCTATAGGCATATTGTTGCATAAACTTGGCGCGTTTGAGAAAGTGGGCATGGCTTGCGGAGGCTTGTCTGACTTAACACTGGCTTGTGGACCAAAAGGCTGACTTAACACTGGCTAGTGGACTGTAATGTCCCAACCTTTATACCCAACCCATAATGTCTAAAAGCTACATTATAACATAGTAAAGTAGGTTAATAAAGACATACGTCCATCATACATAGGTCCATCTAGTCCAACCTTTATACCCTCCACCCATATGTCTGTATAACAGTTACATAGTAACATATTATTGGAGGTTGTATAAGACATACGCCATCTAGTCCACCTTTATACCCTACCCTAATGTCTGTCTAACAGTTCATAGTAACATAGTATTGGAGATTGTATAAAGACATAAGTCCATCTAATCCAACCTTTATACCCTACCCATAATGTCTGTAAACGTTACATAGTAACATAGTTTGGAGATGTATAAAGACATCCCGTCCATCTATCCACCCTTTATACCCTGCCCCATAATGTCTAACATTTACATATAACATGTATTGGATGTTGTATAAAGACATACGTCCATCTAGTCCAACCTTTATACTCACCCATAATGTCTATATAACAGTTACATGTAATATAGTATTGGAGTTGGTATAAAGACTAAATCCATCTAGTCCAACCTTTATACCCTACCCTAATCTGTCTAACAGTTACTAGTAACATAGTATTGGAGGTTGTAATAAAGACATATGTCCATCTAATCCAACTTTATACCCTACCCATAATGTCTGTATAACAGTTACATAGTAACATAGTATTGGAGATTGTATAAAGACATACGTCCATCTAATCCCTTACTATGTAACTGTTAGACATTATGGGCAGGGTATAAAGGTTGGATTAGATGGACGTATGTCTTTATACAATCTCCAATACTATGTTACTATGTAACTGTTATACAGACATTATGGGTAGGGTATAAAGGTTGGATTAGATGGACATATGTCTTTATACAATCTCCAATACTATGTTACTATGTAACTGTTAGACAGACATTATGGGTAGGGTATAAAGGTTGGACTAGATGGACGATTTGGGACAGAGGGGGGACTCGATTTGGGACAGAGGGGGACCTTAGTTTTTGTTTAGAGGGGGGCCTTGGATCTGTGGGAGAGGGGGACCCTGGATTTGGGACAGAGGGGGGTCTGTCCCAAAATCCAGGGATATGTATATATTATATGGTTTCTTATACAGACCAATCATTGGATGTGCCTATACATTGTTCAATGTTATCGGCTCCCTCTACTGTAGTAAAGGGAGCCGGTAATGGAAAATTTCTGCCTTTTATTTTATATTACCCCACGCACTCCTGGTGCTTTTGTTTGATGGTGCTGTTTCCCTCCAACTGCTAACCACCTTTAGTTAATGCTTATCCTTATAAGATATAGTTGAGAAACGCACTCTTTCATATTATTGCACTTTTATTGTGAAATGCTGTGGTGCACGAAGTTCCGGGGGAACTGAGGAAGGGGGAGGTCCCCCGAAACGTTGTGTACCACAGCATGTCACAATAATATGAAAGAGTGCGTTTCTCAACTATATCTTATAAAAATCTGATCTGTGGTGATTTACTGACATGTCCGATTGCCCTTTCATCTGATCTTCCAATATCTCTATTGCCTAACTCTGATGATAATCATAGAGAATATATATATTATTATATGATCCAAATTTAATAGAATATATTGATGTATTTGGTCATAAACTTCCTGTGCTTGTTCGGTGGTAACCCTTTCCGGAAAACCCACTTGAAAATCCTGTGCTTGCCCCAGCAGGGGGTCACCGAATGCTACATTCGAGGGTTGCCGAAAATAGAGCTATACATTCAAAGGTTATCAAAATCGGATGATACATTTGAGTGTTACCGAAAGTCAAAGGCTACATTCAAGGGTTATCGAAAATGAACATTACATTTGAGGGTTCGCGAACGATACATTCTAGGGTTAGAGAACAGCTCATAAATTCGATAATTATCAAAAGTACAGCCGGGAATTTAGAAAACCGAACTAGTTTGAACACTCGGGTTTGAGTTTGATTCTAGTGTGGGTCCATCACTAGTTATCTGTTACTTACAGATCAGGATTCCTCCCCACAGTTGTCTCCTCCGCTCCTCTGCAGAATAGAGTCTGGGAATGTCCATTAGTAAAAGCTCAACACCAGTCAGCAAGAGCAGTAGGTGTGTAAGTGCCAGTGAGGAATTGTGGTCTGTAAGTAACTTCACACACATCTTCAGTAAAGGTAAGTATGGGTAAAATATAGATGGGGGGTCCTTGACCTTTATAGAAAACTTTGTTTAGAGGCTAGACTTAAATTTTAAGGCCAGAGCTCCATTTATTTATGCAAATAAGGGGAGGAATGACTTAAGAAAATGTTATACAAATGTTACAACTTCTATGAGCAAATTGCAAAACCAGTTAGATTTTACAACATCCTGCCATTATGTTGTTTTAGTTTTTAAATCTTGAATATGTTTTTTAGCACATGAGGGGGGTCTAAGTGTCAGGGGGGAGGTCGCGGTTTTGAGCTGCGGGACCCCTGTTAGTGCAACAAGGGCACTTCTAAGTGCCGGGGAGGGGGGGTTCTGGTTTTGAGCTATGGGACCCCTTAAGACCCAAAAGGCGGCAGTGCAGCCCCACAGTGCTAAGAACTCCAAAGTTAGCAAATTGAAACACCCGAACTTATCATGAGAACTCCCATGTCCACTGCTTTATGTATATGAGCAAGCGGTAATGGCGGCGATGCAACGTGGCGAAATGCTGGTCATGTTGATGATGACTTTCCCCCGGTGGATTTCGACGTTTTATAAAAGTCCAATTTTGGCAAAGACTGTGGCCAAAAGTTAACACACATTTATAAATATGCCCCTGAATGAATGTTTCTTTATTGTGAGGGCAGTAAGGGTGTAAAATGCTCTGCTTGATGCATTTTTGTAGGAGAACACTTCTGGTGTCTTTTTGGACAAATAAAACATTCAGGGTTATATTAAGTCAAATGCATCTACAGGGATTTACCCTCTGAAATGTTTTATTCAGTTTTTTTAACTGAAATTTGCATGGCAGAGTTAACAATGATACAGAACTATACCCAACAATGTTGGTGTGTTGATGTTGTGTATTAGAATGGACAGTTTTGTTCATACCATGCGTGTGATCCTGCCACATTTATAGAAACCTGAAGCAGACATTCCAGGAAACCTATGTCTGTGTCAGGTGTGAGTGGGTTGCCCATTTGGAAGCTGAGGTAGAGAGTCTAAGGGGGCAGCTTGCAGCATTACAGGGATTGGCAAATGTGGGGGGGGCAGCAGGCACTGGCTGGGGCCAGTATAGAGGGGGTGGAAGTGGGGCAGGGAAGATTGAGGGGCGAAGTAGTTTTGTAAGGGTTACATGGGGAAGTGGAGGATGGAAGGGTATAGCTAAAATTAATAATGTTAGGATAGTTGAAGAAAGCATCACTAACGCAATTTTTAAAGTATTTTTTAAGCATAATAACAGTAAGAAGATGAAGACTGAAAATGTGGTACCATTAATTAATGGGGACAAGTTAGTTACTGAGGATGGCGATAAAGATGTAAATTTTTTCCCCACTGTACATACCATAGAAGATCCAAGTACAGATAGCATAGAGTATATATGGTGTAAAGATGCAGGTGTGCAATTTGGTTAAAACCGAGATATGGTGCAGAAAGGACTAAATAAGTTTAATATGAATAAATCCCCTGGAACAGGATAAAATACATACATCCTTGGGTCCTTAAGGAGCTAAGTTCTTTTTTATCTAGGCCATTTTTTCTTACTGTGTATAAATACATTAACGAACCATACATTATTCACCATGAACAAGTCAAGAGGATAAGCGGACATCCCTTCTTTCTTAAAGAAAAGTTTGAAAGTGTTGTTCACTGTGGAGAACAGTAATATATGGAACTGTCCTCTATTGGAGTTGTGATGGCAGGTTCATTAGATTTGTTTCAAAGAAAGCTGGATGAGTTTTCTGCAAACAAGGAATGTTACAAGTTACTGGTATTGATACATAAAGTAGAGTTGGGAAAGGGTTGTCACTGTGAGAACGGTAAAGCTATGGAACTGTCTTCCAGTGGACGTTGTTATGGCAGGTTCATTGTCAGTTTAATAAAAAGCTGGATGAGTTTCTACAAACAAAGATGTTACAAGTTACTGGGATTGATACATAAAGTAGAGTTGGGAAAGGTTTGTCACTGTGAGAACGGTAAAGCTATGAACTGTCTTCCGTGGACGTTGTTATGGCAGGTTCATTGGTCAGTTAATAAAAGCTGGATGAGTTTCTACAAACAAGGAATGTTACAATTACTGGGATTGATACATAAAGTAGAGTGGGAAAGGGTTTGTCACTGTGAGAACGGTAAAGCTATGGAAACTGTCTTCCAGTGGACGTTGTTTATGGCGGTTCATTGGTCAGTTTAATAAAAGCTGATGAGTTTCACAAACAAGGAATGTTACAAGTTACTGGTATTGATACAAAGTAGAGTTGGGAAAGGGTTTTTCCACTGTGAGAACGGTAATAACTTAGGGAACTGTCTTCCAGTGGAGTTGTTATGGCAGTTCATGGTCAGTTAATAAAAAGCTGGATGAGTTTCTGCAAACAAGGAATGTTACAAGTTACTGGTATTGATACAATAAGTAGAGTTGGGAAAGGGTTTGTCACTGTGAGAACGGTAAAGCTATGGAATGTCTTCCAGTGGACGTTGTTATGGCAGGTTCATTGGTCAGTTTAATAAAAAGCTGGATTATTCTACAAACAAGGAATGTTACAAGTTACTGGTCATTGATACATAAAGTAGAGTGGGAAAGGGTTTTTCACTGTGAGAACGGTAAAGCTATGGAACTGTCTCCAGTGGACGTTGTTATGGCAGGTTCATTGGTCAGTTTAATAAAAAGCTGGATGAGTTTCTACAAACAAGAATGTTCAATTACTGGGATTGATACTAAGTAGAGTTGGGAAAGGGTTTGTCACTGTGAGAACGGTAAAGCTATGGAACTGTCTTCCATTGGACGTTGTTATGGCAGTTCATTGGTCAGTTTAATAAAAAGCTGGATGAGTTTCTACAAACAAGGAATGTTACAAGTTACTGGTATTGATACATAAAGTAGAGTTGGGAAAGGGTTTGTCACTGTGAGAACGGTAAAGCTATGGAACTGTCTTCCAGTGGACGTTGTTATGGCAGGTTCATTGGTCAGTTTAATAAAAAGCTGGATGAGTTCTTACAAACAAGGAATGTTACAGTTACTGGTATTGATACATAAAGTAGAGTTGGGAAAGGGTTTTCACTGTGAGACTGTAAAGCTATGGAACTGTCTTCAGTGGATGTTGTAATGGCAGGTTCATTGGACAGTTTAATAAAAAGCTGGATGAGTTTTAAAACAAGGAATGTTACAAGTTACTGGTATTGATACATAAAGTAGAGTGGGAAAGGTTTGTCACGTGAGAACGGTAAAGCTATGGAACTGTCTTCCAGTGGACGTTGTATGGCAGTTCATGGTCAGTTTAATAAAAAGCTGGATAGTTTTCTCAAAACAGAATGTTACAAGTTACTGGTATTGATAATAAGTAGAGTTGGGAAAGGTTTGCCTGTGAGAACGGTAAAGCTATGGAACTGTCTTCCAGTGGACGTTGTTATGGCAGGTTCATTGGTCAGTTTAAAAAAAGCTGGATGAGTTTCTACAAACAAGGAATGTTACAAGTTACTGGTATTGATACATAAGTTAGCTGGGAAAGGGTTTGTCACTGTGAGAACGGTAAAGCTATGGAATGTCTTCCAGTGGACGTTGTTATGGCAGGTTCATTGGTCAGTTTAATAAAAAGCTGGATGTAGTTTCTACAAAACAAGGAATGTTCAAGTTACTGGTATTGTACATAAAGTAGAGTTGGGAAAGGTTTTCACTGTGAGAACGGTAAAGCTATGGAACTGTCTTCCAGTGGGACGTTGTTATGGCAGGTTCATTGGTCAGTTTATAAAAAGCTGGATGAGTTTCTGCAAACAAGGAATGTTACAAGTTACTGTATTGATACATAAAGTAGAGTTGGGAAAGGGTTTGTCACGTGAGAACGGTAAAAGCTATGGAACGTCTTCCAGTGGACGTTGTTATGGCAGGTTCATTGGTCAGTTTTAATAAAAGCTGGATGAGTTTCTGCAAACAAGGAATGTTACAAGTTACTGGTATTGATACATAAAGTAGAGTTGGAAAGGGTTTGTCACTGTGAGAACGGTAAAGCTATGGAACTGTCTTCCAGTGGACGTTGTTTATGGCAGGTTCATTGGTCAGTTTAATAAAAAGCTGAGAGTGTTTCTACAAACAAGGAATGTTACAGGTTACTGGTATTGATACTAAAGTAGAGTTGGGAAAGGGTTTTTCACTGTGGAGAACGGAAAGCTATGGAATGTTTCCAGTGGACGTTGTTATGGCAGTTCATTGGTCAGTTTAAAAAAAAGCTGGATGAGTTCTACCAAACAAGGAATTTTACAAGTTACTGGTATTGATACATAAAGTAGAGTTGGGAAAGGGTTTGTCACTGTGAGAACAGTAAACTATGGAACTGTCTTCCAGTGGATGTTGTTATGGCAGGTTCATGTGTCAGTTTAATAAAAAGCTGGATGAGTTTTTCTACAAACAAGGAATGTGAGGTCACTGGTATTAAGTAGAGTTGGGAAAGGGTTTGTCACTGGAGAGAACGGTAAAGCTAGGAACTGTCTTCCAGTGGACGTTGTTATGGCAGGTTCATTGGTCAGTTTAAAAAAAGCTGGATGAGTTTCTACAAGCAAGGATGTTACAAGTTACTGGTATTGATACATAAAGTAGAGTTGGGAAAGGGTTTGTCACTGTAAGAACGGTAAAGCTTATGGAACTGTCTTCCAGTGGACGTTGTTATGGCAGGTTCATTGGTCAGTTTTAAAAAAAGCTGATGAGTTTCTACCACAAGGAATGTTACAAGTTACTGGTATTGATACATAAGTAGAGTTGGGAAAGGGTTTGTCACTGTGAGAACGGTAAGCTATGGAACTGTCTTCCAGTGGGATTTGTTATGGCAGGTTCATTGGTCAGGTTAAAAGCTGGATGAGTTTCTACAAACAAGGAATGTTAAACAAGTTACTGGTATTGATACATAAATAGAGTTGGAAAGGGTTTGTCACTGTGAGAACAGTAAAGCATGGAACTGTCTTTCAGTGGACGTTGTTATGGCAGGTTCATTGGTCAGTTTAATAAAAAGCTGGATGAGTTTCTACACAACAAGGAATGTTACAGTTACTGGTATTGATACATAAAGTAGAGTTGGGAAAGGGTTTGTCACTGTGAGAACAGTAAAAGCTATGGAACTGTCTTCCAGTGGATGTTGTTATGGCAGGTTCATTGGTCAGTTTAATAAAAGCTGGATGAGTTTCTACAAACAAGGAATGTTGAAGGTCACTGGTATTGATACATAAAGTAGAGTTAAGGGTTGTGTCACTGTGAGAACGGTAAAGCTATGGAACTGTCTTCCAGTGGACGTTGTTATGGCAGGTTCATTGGTCAGTTTAAAAAAAAGCTGGATGAGTTTCTACAAACAAGGAATGTTACAAGTTACTGTATATGATACATAAAGTAGAGTTGGGAAAGGGTTTGTCACTGTAAGAACGGTAAAGCTATGGAACTGTCTTCCAGTGGACGTTGTTATGGCAGGTTCATTGGTCAGTTTAAAAAAAGCTGGATGAGTTTCTACAAACAGGAATGTTACAAGTTACTGGTATTGATACATAAAGTAGAGTTGGGAAAGGGTTTTCACTGTGAGCACAGTAAAGCTAGGAACTGCTTCCAGTGGACGTTGTTATGGCAGGTTCATTGGTCAGTTTAATAAAAGCTGGATGAGTTTCTACAACAAGGAATTTTACAAGTTACTGGTATTGATACATAAAGTAGAGTTGGGAAAGGTTTGTCACTGTGAGAACGGTAAAGCTATGGAACTGTCTTCCAGTGGACTTGTATGGCAGGTTCATTGTCAGTTTAATAAAAGCTGGATGAGTTTCTTCAAACAAGGAATGTACAAGTTACTGGTATTGATACATAAAGTAGAGTTGGGAAAGGGTTGTCACTGTGAGAACGGTAAAGCTATGGAACTGTCTTCCAGTGGACGTTGTTATGGCAGGTTCATTGGTCAGTTTAATAAAAAGCTGGATGAGTTTCTACAAACAAGGAATGTTACAAGTTACTGGTATTGATACATAGTAGAGGGTTGGGAAAGGGTTTGTCACTGTGAGAACGGTAAAGCTATGTGAACTGTCTTCCAGTGGACGTTGTTATGGCAGGTTCATGGTCAGTTTAATAAAGCTGGATGAGTTTCTACAAACAAGGAATGTACAAGTTACTGTATTGATACTAAAGTAGAGTTGATCCAGGGAAATTTCCGATTGCCACTTGGAGTCAGAGGGGAATTTTTCCCCCTCATAATGCTGGAGTTTTTTTTTTTTGCCTCCTCTGAATCAACAGTTAGGCAGGAATTGTGGGTATTGCTAAGTAAGTCGGACTGGATGGACGTTGTCTAATCAACCTCAAATACTATTACTATACTATACTACGATACTATACTATACTATACTATACTTACTATACTACTACTAATCTAGACTATATAATCTGTACTATACTATACTATACTATACTAACTATAATATACTATACTATACTATCTATACTATACTATACTATACTATCTATACTGTACTATCTATACTATATGTACTATACTATAACTACTATACTATACTATACTATACTACTACTATACTATACTACTGACTTACTGTTAACTTACTATACTATACTTACTGTACTATACTTACTATACTATACTACTATACTTACTATACTGTACTATACTGTACTATACTGTCTATACTATACTAACTGTATATCTGTATATACTATATACTATACTATACTATAAAAGGGGGTTCCTGGTTCCTTAAGTGTTGAATTTGGTATTAAATTCTCGTTAATTTAAATTCCCGTCAAACCGTTTTCTCTTTTTATATCCTGGTCAGAAATCTTTCTACCACATATAGAGAATGTTGTGGGCAGAACATATAGGACTTGTTATGCATTTCCTGAAATATCAAATGTTATGTCTAGGTTATGTTTGAATTTTGGTAAATGCTGATTTGTACATACAGGGAGATTCAATAAAAGTTCTTATTGTTAAAAATGGTGCTAATTTTGCCCCAACCAATCAGATGTTAGCTTTTAAATGTTAAATAAGATCTGATTGGTTGGGGCAAAATTAGCACCATTCTAAACGATAAGAACTTTTATTGTATCTTCCTGATAGTATTTATAGCCCTTAAGTCCTAATGTGGAGATTGGGCACAGCAACTCATAAAGTGGATTTGAAAAGATAAATCTGTCTCCTATAATAATAATAATAATAATAATAATTATTATAATAATGATTTTGGTTTATATCTCACCACAGTTGAACAGTTTCCTGCAAAAAGTTCACTTTACATCGAATGAAGAGGAGATTTTCTTCACTCCAGAAGGAGAGGTTCCAGCACATTATGACATCATAAACGCAGTTGTCCCTCCTTTTGATTATCTTATTAAATTTAATGAATTTAATGTTGGAAGTTTTAAATCCTTTGGTCCTTATAGTAGCCAACTGAGCATCAAAGATAAAGAAATTATATGGAACAAATATTTTACAGGGGTCAGTGTCTAATAATGTTCCTTAATTAAACAAAATAATATGTGGTTAAGTAAAAACTGACAAAGACTAATCTAGACATGTACTATGGCAGGGTTTTGTAGCCCAATCATTTTAAAATCCCCTTATTTTTAAATGGTTTCCCTTCCTGTGGGCAGCCATATAAATCATCTGTAGTTCCAGCTTTTTATTGGCACTGGTTTAGGTATTGAGGTAAAATATAAGCATTGTACGTCAACACGTTTTTACAAGGTTGAAAATTACATCCGAAAAACAAGAATTTCATTGAAAATTTGAAAATCAAAAGTTCCATTTTAAAATGAAAAATTCCATTTGAAAAATGGAAAAACCTTTTAAAAAATTAGAAAAATGCTATTGAATACTTGAGACAGAAGATTCAAGGGGGTTTAAATCGTGCTCCCCAGTATGGCCCAGTACCCCATCCGAAAGGTTCCCAAAAACTCACTGACTGACATGACACACACAAAAAACTCTGTCACAGTGTCTCCGTCACTAACTGTAGTAGTAGGCAAAGGCTGGCAAATGATGCTGAAGATTCATAACCTGACTGCTGTAGCTGCTCTCTCTGTAATATTACTAATATCTGCACCTAACTGCCAGTGCCACATCAGCCCCTCCCTTCCTCCTCTCTCTATTGGCTGCTGCTGGACTGTTATCACCTGTGACCAGATGATGACAAAAAAGAGGACCAATAGGCACTGGGCAACAAGCCAAGGAATAGTGCACTATGGGAAGTGCCTCTAGCCTCTTCTTTTGTTCTTATGTCCAAGTTCCCCACATTCTTCCTTGACTTGGATGGACCATTGGACTTGCTAACAGCAGGGTGCAATGTCCAGTGCAATGTTCAGTGTAAATAAACGACTGCAGCCGTACATATTTGGCCCCGGTCGTACATTAGTGATATTGCACGACGCTAAATTGCAATGCTGAATATGGCACATGCCTCATGACTCCAAGTCTGCAACCTTCAAGTCCGCTTCCTTCCTACATTCCACTTCTCAAAAAAAGTCAGGAGGACACACGAGCACATCTTGCGATCCACAGCCGCCAGACTGGTTATGTAAACAAAATGTTTTTTAAACCCCCCCCCCCCCCCAAACAATGCTGCTGCCCTTCTTATTCACTACAGATGTGCTGCCTGAGGCAGTTTCCTCACTGTTCCTCATGGCAGATGGGACCCTGTACAGTGTGTGTTGCTGCATGACTTCAATTCAGTACTTAATAAGCTCAGGCTCAGTATCACCCCTCCCATCGTAACTTCTTCTTCCTTCTGTGAAGGCAAGCATGCTATGAGGCAGCACTGGAAGAGGGGATTTCACACCATGCAATGCACTGCTTATTAAATTGAGAAAAGTCCCAATTTGTCAAAAAGGCAGCGATAACGGAGGCGAAAAAGTTTAACAAACCTTTATAAATATGCCCCTTTGTGTCAAGCATTCCATTTGGTCATAACCTTGATCTCACTAGAACATAATACATTTCCCCACATTTAACAGCAAAGGGTCAAGGACCTCTATACAAGGGACCAAGGATCTCCATAAAACAGCAAGGGATCAGGGACCTCCATATAACAGCAAGGGATCAGGGACCTCCATATAACAGCAAGGGGTCAGGGACCTAAATATAACAGCAAGGAATTGGGGACCTCCATATAACAGTAAGGGAACAGGGACCTCCAAATAAAAGCAAGGAGTCAGGGACCCCCATATTACAGCAAGGGGTCAGGGACCTCCATATAACAGCAAGGGATTGGGGACCTCCATATAACAGTAAGGGAACAGGGACCTCCATATAACAGCAAGGGAACAGGGACCTCCATATAACAGCAAGGGATCAGGGACCTCCATATAACAGCAAGGGACAGGGACCTCCATATAACAGGGGGGTAAACAAGGGTCAGGACTCATTAACAGCAAGGGTCAGGGACCTCATATAACAGCAAGGGAACAGGGACCTCCATATAACAGCAAGGGATTGGGGGGACTCTATATAACAGCAAGGGAACAGGGACCTTCATATAACAGCAAGGGAACAGGGACCTCCATATAACAGCAAGGGATTGGGGACTCTATATAACAGTAAGGGAACAGGGACCTCCATATAACAGCAAGGGAACAGGGACCTCCATATCACAGCAAGGGATTGGGGACCTCCATATAACAGCAAGGGAACAGGGACCTCCATATAAAAGCAAGGAGTCAGGGACCCCCAAATTACAGCAAGGGGTCAGGGACCTCCATATAACAACAAGGGAACAGGGACCTCCATATAACAGCAAGGGATTGGGGACCTCCATATAACAGTAAGGGAACAGGGACCTCCATATAACAGCAAGGGAACAGGGACCTCCATATAACAGCAAGTGATCAGGGACCTCCATATAACAGCAAGGGAACAGGGAACTCCATATAACAGCAAGGGATCAGGGACCTCCATTTAACAGCAAGGGATCAGGGATCTCCATATAACAGCAAGGGATCAGGGATCCTCCATATAACAGCAAGGGAACAGGGACCTCCATATAACAGCAAGGGATCAGGGACCCTCCATATAACAGTAAGGGAACAGGGACCTCCATATAACAGCAAGGGATCAGGGACCCTCCATATAACAGCAAGGGAACAGGGACCTCCATATAACAGCAAGGGATCAGGGACCTCCATATAACAGCAAGGGAACAGGGACCTCCATATAACAGCAAGGGATCAGGGACCCTCCATATAACAGCAAGGGATCAGGGACCTCCATATAACAGCAAGGGGTCAGGGACCTCCATATAACAGCAAGGGATCAGGGACCCTCCATATAACAGCAAGGCATCAGGGACCTCCATATAACAGCAAGGGATCAGGGACCTCCATATAACAGCAAGAGATCAGGGACCCTCCATATAACAGTAAGGGAACAGGGACCTCCATATAACAGCAAGTGATCAGGGACCTCCATATAACAGCAAGGGATCAGGGGCCTCCATATAACAGCAAGGGGTCAGGGACATCCATATAACAGCAAGGGATCAGGGACCTCCATATAACAGCAAGGGGTCAGGGACCTCCATATAACAGCAAGGGGTCAGGGACCTCCATATAACAGTAAGGGAACAGGGACCTCCATATAAAAAGGATAGGTCTCTCTCAATTCAGTCCCCTGGTCCATGTCAGTGAGAGCTGTTCTCCAGGATACAGGAAAGCCCCCAGGAATGTGCGTTTACCTGCTGTTATACTTGTGCGCTGCTCAGAGGGACACATCTCCAACACTACAAGGTTTATTACATTATCTTAACTTAATGAAATACAAATCTAATAACAAATAAGTGATTGGAAACTTACTTTTGAATCTATTAAATACCTTAACACCATTTCTATCATGAATGTGCTTTTTCCTGTTTTAAAAGGAATAGTTCCCACAAAATGAACTATTCCTTTAAAGCAGTAATTAAAAAATGGCCCTTGGGCGTAGGTTGGATTATTATAGTAATTTTTAGATTACATAATAGTAATAACAAAAAATAAAGGGCACGTCCACCTCAAAGCCTATTTACACAATACTTACCAAGCTCTCCAGTGTTCCTGGAATTCCAAGTATATTTCTCCTTCCAGGAATGCTGGGAAACCAAGTAAGTATTTCTGAAATAGCATTTGGAGGGTCCTGCTTTTGGAAAAAAATTTTTTTCTTGAGAATGGACTTTCCCTTTAATGCCTGCATGTCCTATTTGTGATGTCCACATTTTGTTTGTAGCCCTCGCGGTCCCCAGGGTTGACGGGACAGGGGACAGGGTTTTGGCATTCCGGGGCGGGGGAATTATTTTGTTCCATAATTTAGGAATAATTTGAACTTTTGCAGATGTGGAAACTTGTATCCAGTGTCCTGAAGATGAGTACTCAAATAATAACAGAACTGTCTGTATCCAGAGGACCAGAGAATTTCTTTCAATTAAGGATCTATTAGGAAAATCTGCGACTGTATTAACAACTGTTTTATCTTTTACAGCCATATTAGTTTTTTTTTTTGCTTTCACAAAAATCATAAAACTCCTGTGGTTAAAGCCAATAACCAAACCCTCAGTTACATCCTCCTCTTCTCCCTCACATTGTCCTTCCTCTGCTGCTTCTTCTTCATTGGCCATCCAGAAGGTGACCTGCCTGCTCAGACAAGTACATTTGGGATCATTTCACAATCTCAGTATCTTGTTTCTGGCTAAATCAGTCACAGTTGTCATTGCCTTCAATGCCACCAAGCCTGGGAGCAAGATAAAGAAATGGGTGGGAACAAGAGTGTCCATCTGCCGGTCCTTCTCTGTACCCTGGTCCAGGTTGATATGCCTGGTCTGGCTGATCTCCTCCCCACCATTCCCAGACTATGACACTCACACTTACCCTGGGAAGATGATATTACAATGTAATGAAGGGTCTGTTCCTCTGTTCTACACTGTGATTGGTTACATGGGATTCCTGTCTGCATTAAGTTTCATTGTAGCTTACCTGGTTAGGAGTTACCAGCCAGTTTCAATGAGGCCCAGCTGATCACTTTCAGCATGCTGGTGTTCTGCAGTGTTTGGGTGTCCTTCATCCCAGCCTACCTGAGTACCAAGGGTAAATACATGGTGGCTGTGGAGATCTTTGCTATCCTGGCTTCCAGTGCAGGGTTACTGGGCTGTATATTCATTCCCAAGTGTTACATTATCCTGTTCCACCCTGAGCAGAACACCAGGAGACACATCACTGGGAAAGTGTGACAAGTTTTTTAATGACTGTTATGGGGATCAAAATTATGTAAAGACATACTACACTGATAAATAAAAACCTTGTGCACAGTCTTGTTGTACAATGCCCTTTTCTTCAATAATAATAAAACAAGTCAATCAAACTCTTTGTTTCCTGCAAGTTGCAAAAATAATAGGCTGAGCAATTTTGGAAAGAGAGGAAAAAATTGTTCCTGACATTTTTATTTTTAGAGACTTATCCAGGCCTTTTTTAAAGTTATTCAATGAACTTGCCATTACCACATCTGCTGGAAGACAGTTCCACAGTTTCACCGTTCTCACTGTAAAGAAACCTCTCCTAACCTAAATATGAAACTTCTTTTCTTCCAACCTTAAAGGATGTCCACGTGTCCTCTGATATGACCTATTAGAGAACAATGCACAAGAGTGTTTACTATATGGCCCATTAATATATTTGTATAAAGTGATCATATCCCCACGCAAACATTGCTTCTCCAATGTAAACAGCCCTAACTTGTCTAATCTGCCTGCAATGTCAACCCCTACATTCCCTTTATTATTTTAGTTGCCCTTCTCTGAACTTCCTCAATTTCCAAGATGTCCCTTTTGTATATGGGATTCCAAAACTGCACTGCATATTCCAAATGAGGCCTTACATACAAGACAATATCTTGCTAGCTGTAGCCGTTGCTACCTGACATGTTTGCTATAGCTGTTATCTACCAGAACCCCCAAATCTTTTTCCATTACAGATGCACTTAACACAGAGTTATTTATGGTGTAGGTGGCACAGGGATTATTAAATCCTAAATGCATCACCTTACATTTATCAACATTGAATCTCATCTGCCATTCTGCTGCCCATTTTAATAATCAGTCTAGGTCTGCTTGCAGCAATTGCACATCATTTAAAGTTTCCAAGCATTCTTACTATTCATTTTGAAAAATAAAATCAAAAAATTAATTTATATTGTATTAAATCTAATTGCAGTTGTCTTAGTAAAGACACTTAAACATAATATTGTGTGATTGTCACAACCCCCCGGGCCGCGACGCCCATCCACCTACCACTATCGGAAAAGACATTCCAAGCAACCGACAGGCGGATGAAACAGACCAGACCCGGTGGGTTAGTGAACAAACAATATATTACACAATTAATATTTTAATAATTCTATATACTCGCTGCCACCACCTTCCAAATAGAGGAAGGACCTACTAAATATATCTAACTATATCTATCCTGTAAGAAAAAGGTTATTCCACACCTATTATTCTATACACAGTTATATATACATATAAACAATATTTCTATAGTAGCGTAACTTCAGAGACACAGGTTCATTTTGGAATATACTCAGAATAGGACATTAGCCTGTTAATGATTTTATATCATTTATTAAAAGTTGACAAAAGAGTGCATAAAAAATATAAAGAAAAACTAAAGTAATTTACTGAACATAAAATCGGTAACACACAGGTGAGGGTAAGAAATGGATAAAAGAATGAATACTTAAAGATAATTGCCGTCTTAAATGTCCATGAGCTGAGTCCATTAAATATTTCCTGGTGTAAGCCAATGCGGTCTGTCCTGTTGGCTAGATGTTATTGAAGAACTTATGACGAACTCCTGAGCTGAGACCATGACCCAATTTATCCTTTCCCTGAAAATAGGAAAAATGGTCTCTAGAGGGGTCGGACTTGGTTCTGCCCCCAAGGTTGGTTCCTATTTTTGGAGGGAATTTTAAATCTTCAATTACCCTCTAGTCTATAATCGTGTACCAAACATGTCACATTCAAAATAATATCATGATGGTCCGTAATAATTTTACACAGCAGAATGAGACCAAATATGACATATCTGGGATATCCTAGGCCTAAGAAGGATAATATCCCAAGTTTGGCTCGGGCTATGATATTGTGTCAGGTATCTATAAATGCAGAATTAATTACTGGTAAACGGTGGGGTATTTATGAAAACCTGAAATAATTCTACATCCTGAATTATTAAGGAATATGAATTACCTTTGATCTGCCAGTTGGTTTCTGCTCAATTCTCTACTAGGAGATTCCCTGCTGAGCTGGTGCCTGCTAGCCTGTAACAGTGTATGTATATTACAGGGACTTCACACCTTGCCCCTTTAAAGTCAGACCTCTGGCTAGGTCAACACCAAATGGGAATGGCAATGGGAAAGAAAGCTCAGAGAGTACACTATTCAAACATGAATTTAACTTAGGAAGACATGTCAAAATAAGTTCACAATCCATTTTTGTAAATAAAAAACACATTGAGCTGCACACTTCGGTTAATTCCACATCAACATTTTTTGGGTTTTCTTAAAAATTAAATGATCCTTAAATCCTCTTTTATCAATGCTAATTAGGAAGGATCCTCATCCCCCAGCAGTGTGCATTTGTGAGGATGCATAATATGTGTTGTGTATCCTTAACATCGCATTGATTTATGAAAAATAAAACAATAAAATTGATATTTATATAATTCAACTCACATTTAAAGGGTAAGTCCATCCTAAAATAAAGTGACCTTTGTTAATCACCCCGCAAACCCCACTTTCGCATTATCTATAACTTTCAATGATTCCCTGGACCAGGTCCCTCGCCCCCTGGGCACTGCCCATTTTTCAAGCTTGTTTCAAGCAAAAACTGGAGCAGAGGGGTTCTGTGCTGACAGCCACTCTACTGTAAATAAACTTGCCACCAATATTGGATACAAAATACATCTAACTGTAGTATGTATACATCTAACTGTAGTATGTATACATCTAACTGTAGTATGTATACTTAACTGTAGTATACATCTAACTGTAGTATGTATACATCTATACTGTAGCTGTATATTACGTAGCATGTATACATCTAACTGTAGTATGTATACATCTAACTGTAGTATGTATATATCTAACTGTAGCATGTATACATCTAACTGTAGCATGTATACATCTAACTGTAGCATGTATACATCTAACTGTAGTATGTATACATCTAACTGTAGTATGTATACATCTAACTGTAGTATGTATACATCTAACTGTAGCATGTATACATCTAACTGTAGCATGTATACATCTAACTGTAGCATGTATACATCTAACTGTAGTATGTATACATCTACTGTAGTATGTATATATCTAACTGTAGCATGTATACATCTAACTGTAGTATGTATACATCTAACTGTAGTATGTATACATCTAACTGTAGTATGTATACATCTAACCGTAGTATGTATACATCTAACTGTAGTATGTATACATCTAACAGTAGTATGTATACATCTAACTGTAGTATGTATACATCTAACTGAGTATGTATACATCTAACTTTAGTATGTATACATCTAACTGTAGTATTTATACATCTAACTGTAGTATGTATACATCTAACTGTAGTATATATACATCTAACTGTAGTATGTATACATCTAACTTTAGTTTGTATACATATAACTGTAGTATGTATAAGCATCTAACTTTAGTATGTATACATATAACTGTAGTATGTAGTAGTAAAATATAATAAATTAATGCATAAGAATGTTCTAATGAAGAAAGAGTAGTGCAACAAATGGTCAACAGTTACCCGAGATTGTTGTATTACATATAGAAGGATATAGATAAAAACATGGGTATAGAGGTCCATAGAGGTAAGAGGTTGGAAGACTCTACAAGCGTGAGATGGTGATGTCTGATGTCAATCAAATATTTACATCTTTGCTAATACTGGGACACCAAATAGTTTGATAGAATTAAGTTATTGGTTATATTGATACCAGGATGACCAGCCTGTTTAGTGCAATATTATTGCATCAAAAATCTTATTTTGTAATTTCAGACAAGAAATGTGACAAAGATACAGAAATACTCTCATTAGAATTGTCCTGGAGTTGAGTTTATTAAAAACTATTCTACTTTTTATTAGAGACTATTGGGAAGAGTTGAAGAGTCTCAGATTGGGAAGAAAATGATGAAGCTTCTCTTGTTCATATTGGTTTTACTGGGGCCAATATGTAGAGCACATTAGAGAGAAATGCCTTTGGATTGCCTACGAAATGTTTCTTTGGAAGAAAAATGAGCACCTCCAAGGGACACGAGTTCATCTACAATTTTAGAAGTAGAAGGAAAAGCAGTTTTTAGAAATGGGTAATAGCTGATTATCCTGAGCTTTCTCTGCTTGGTGTTTGTGATAGTAATAGTGGTGGAAAAGTAACTGGTGGCTGAGGAGCAACCGCAGGTGAACAATCCATGAAAGTGTCAATCATTGCACTGAATGGTTCTATTGATGCACAAGCACATTGAATCAGGCAGAAAGTAACCGAAGAATTGTTCACAACACTAATAATGCTTCCTTAGGTTCCATCCCTTGTTTGTTTGTACAGTGAAGAGGACTGGGTGCCTGTGGGTTCAAAATGAGCGAATATTTCATTTTTTAATCATAAAGTCAGCAAACTAGAAAGTACAGTAAAAGCAAGGGATAAGGGTAGACAGCAAGATTCAAAGACAATGTAGAGGTTGTTATCAAGAAAAAATTCTAAAAAAATTCTTTAAAAAAATCAGAATGGCTGACGGGAACCAAGGCTTAGGGATGTCACACATGGATAGGCTCATAAACAGGTAAAGGAGACACTAGTGCTAGATAAGGAAAAAGAGCTGTCCTACAAAATGGGACCAGCTGTCTAATGATGTCCTTTCCTTGGCTGGCTTAACACACGGAATGTTGACAAGTTCCTTACATCTACTGTATTTAACATCCTCCAAAATCTTCTTTATAGAGACAGGAAGGCCCCTGTGATTAGAATTCACAGGCTTTTGAACATGGTTTTTAAAGGAAAACCAGTGTAAATGCTGACAATGTGATATAAAATTCCCCCTTTCTGCTTGTAATGGCTTTAATACAGAACTTTTATAAGATATGTGTAATCCATCCAGTCCAATGACTGTATGACTCTACAGCAAAAACAATTTAAGGGTGGTAAAGGAGCAGTGTCTTACCTCCTGTTCTTCAATAAAACGTTCAGGATCCGGGAACAAAGATACAGAATGAACCCGATCCCTTGGTCCTCTGTCGCGTCCTCTGACAGGTCCCGACTGACTTAGTGCGCATTGCACTTGCACATAGCGTACTAAGTCGAGGTAAGAAACAGCTCCATTACCTCCTGTTCTTCAATAAAACTGAATAGCAAAAAGAGGTTTTCCCATTGGAGATCCCTTTAATTGACAATCTTTTAATTCTTCTAATTAAAGTTTTCAGGTTTTGTTTTCTCCCCATCTTGTTGCTATTAATCCCATTGGATTGTACCTAATATATGAAATGCTTTTATACATCTGAGCAATATAGGAATAAAAGTTAAAGAGGGGAAACAAAACCCACAACCAATTTACGATTTAAGAAAATTAGACTTAAATGAAGAGTTACTTTGATTCCGGTATTTTATGAAGTGGATCAACCAAAGTTAATCATTTATTAGAATTCATCACTTCTTGGTCAATTCCTTGTATGCAATGTGCTTTTAAAGGTAAAATATCCTGCTCTCTGCTTTTCGTACAGATCAAATAGGGTTGTACAGTTCAGATAAAGTCCAAACCATATGCAGCCCTATGATCCTTCAATCTGCATCTTACAGGCCTTATCTTAGTCCTAGGGCTTCCTGTGTGTCTTTACTTATTAATTCCCTGGGTGGCCATCTTGTACTGGATGGCCTTTTATGATATAATATTTGTCATAAAACTACATTTCAATTGTATTCTTTCGTTTTACAAACAGTAGTATAAATCCTATAATTACTTTATCTGTCTTTCCTATGGAGATTTGCTGGGAGTAATTAAACAAAAATACCTGGATGGTACAATTATCTGTAGGCCAGAGATCTGTCTAGTTTAAGAAACATTAAATTACTGTTATTATAATTTACAGGTTAGAGAGAGGAGAATGTTCAGGATCTGTTATATAAACAGAGGGTTGTGATAGTCCATGTTTCTATTACTGCACAGAGTCCAGGGTGAGCTGTGAGAGATTCATTAATATTTCTATCAGAAATTCCAAATAGGAGAATCCAGACAAATAAAACAAGTTTTTTTTGTATTAAACTGGAAGACTGCTCATTGCTCACATTGACCAACTGTAACAATGTCAATGCTGGTCCCAATGATCTCTGTTCTGTTATCAACCTACAGTTGGGGAACCAGCACAATCTATGTGAACACTCTCTACTTCTGGGCTCTTCTACTGCTAAGGAAACCCACTCTCCTGTATCTGGCTTTAATCTTACTTTTTACTCCTAGTGCTGAATTGACCTTTAATCCTAAATGCTCCTTAAAGAATTTTTCTTATGATCCTTTTTACCAGGCTGGAGATATTTTATTTGGAGGAATAATGATGATTGCCACTAGGATATCTCATTACCCTAGATTTGAAACAGACCCTTTTATTTTTCATTATAACATGTATGTGGATTTTAACTTGTTTGATATCAATCTATAGAGAAAAAACAGAACACCGTTCCTACCAGGACATGATCCATGTATAGGACTAATCTCTGTATTAACAATAAAAGGGGGTGATGTTTCAGGTGATTTCGTCTAAATGGTTATTTAAAATGGCAGATGGTTTGACAGGGGTTGATTGAAAAGAACAGCCATCGGGTCAGGCAGATCATTTTCCCAATTTACAGTTCACATCTTCAGCAGATTGTCAGCTGAAATCTGATGAAGACTGATGGCATAAGGGGGTAAATTGGCAATCTGTTGCCCCTTCCTAATTATTCCCCGTATTTACTGATTGATAACATATTAACTGGGTCATTAAAGGAACACTAAACTTAAAAAACAAGTTTTTGCCATCCGTTTCTATTATTCACAGAGAGGTGAGATAATAGGTGTTCCTTTAACTAGGAAGGGGAAGGTAGGTGCAGCGCTGTTTTAAGGGCTTAAAGTACCGCTAGCTGATTTACAATGATTTAACGCGGGATTAACTCTTGGTTGGCAGTGTCTGTGCGAGTTCTGGGAGAGACACTTAGGCACAGTAGACGGACACGTCTATTTACCAGTGGATATGCGGCTTTGTGCACGTAAGTATTTAATGACAGCTGACATTAAATACTCCAGAGCTTGTAATATTCCCCCAGAATTGCACAGTCTCTGGTAAATCTGCTACGGGATATTTGCCCAGAGCGTGTCCATCTCTCCCTGAAGAGATTACCAAGAGATTCGTCACTCCGATGTTTTTTTCACCAGGGTCAGCAAATGCTCAGTGGGATGTTGCAATAAGATTTTACCAGTTGTGATAATTGCAGAACGTTGGTATGGCGTGTTTAACACCAACATGCTAGCAAAGTCACACAAAGGTATTGACGGAATTGCAATTTACACATAACCAAAACCAGGCGTGATATTAAAGGACAATTTATACTTACCATTTCCCCGATCCACTCCTGCAAAGTACCCAGGGTGAGGACCTAAAACGCAAAGTCCTCACCTCTGGGTACTTTACAAAAGTCCTGCACTACTTACTTGTAATCTCCCTCGTCGCTCCGGTCAGATCCTCCCCACTGGCACTGTCAGTGACAGTCCGGGAGGCAGCTAATGGGAAGACACGCCTCCTTGCAGAGCGCATCTTCCCATTGGCTGCCGCGTGACCTGTCACTCAAAGTGCCAGTGGGGAGGATCGGACCAGAGCGACGAGGGAGATTACAAGGAAGTACTTCAGGACTTTTGTAAAGTACCCAGAGGTGAGGACTTTTAGGTCCTCACCCTGGGTACTTTGCAGGAGTGGGGGGAAAGGAACGAGGGGGAGGTGAGTATAATTGTCCTTTAAATCATTGTTGTGCTCTAACTGATTGCAGCTCTTTATAAAATTTGTCACCTAAATGCTCAGATCTATTGATATAATAATAATGACTTTAATTATTATATCGTTTTAATCTCATGTAGCTGATATTAGTTACGTTTCAAAGAAAATGGCCAACAAATAATAAATATTTGTTATAACACATTAACTATTACGTTTTCAATCAAGAAGAAATAGTAAGGAAAATAAACACATTGTAAATGATTTGTACAGTATCAGTTAGTGGTCATTGTACTCCGTATCCAGTTCTGTTCTGTAAATGATAATGTGATGAGCCCAAGCTTTATTTATGTATCAAAGACAAATCTAGACTCCTTACTAAGACGGTGAATGTATAATAGTATTATATATCATTATTATTATTTTTCATTATTATTGGGGATTTATATAGTGCCAACATATTCTGTAGCGCTTCGAGGCCCTGCTCCGAAGAGCTTACAATCTAATCACTTTATGAACACATACCACCTATCAGTATTTCTTTATGATTGGGGGAAACCGGAGTGCCTGGAGGAAACCCACGCAAGCACGGGGAGAACATACAAACTCCTTGCAGATGTGTCCAAGGGTGGAATCGAACTCAGGACTTCAGCGCTGCATGGCAACAGGGCTAACCACTGAGCCACCGTGCTGGGGGACACTATTAATTCATTGGTATATAAATAATTGATATTAAAATCAAGGTGTCTGTGTCTTTGAAACCTACAGAAGATGTATAACTGTTACAGGCAGATTGGAACGGTCCCCATTAGATTTAGATGTGAAGTCGATTAAAGAGGGTACTGGGCGCCTTTATAGTTTCATAGGAAATTAGATGCTTTTGGTGTTGATACAAGTTCTTGTTGATCCTGGTTTGATTTTTTTCAATTGTCATTTGTAGTTCAGTAGGATTTTATACACCTTAGAATTTGATTATTTTGCTTTGATCACAATCGCTTGTTAGGAAGGCACCTAATGTAGGTTTAAAGTTTGTTTTATTACAGTATGTAAAGCTATGCAACTTCATAAATATTAAATATACCTAACAATGCAAGATAAATTAAATATTTTGTTTTAGTGCTGAGACAGAGTTTTACGAACATTATCTAACATTGATTTTTACAATACAAGATATAAATAAAAGAAATGACATTTTACCCAATATCACCCTGGGATATATTGTATATAATTCAGCAAGTTATTACATAGAAACTATAATGAGCACCATGTTAACATTGTCAGGGGGAAAGGACCTTGTTCCTAATTATGAATGTGGAAGAAGAGGAATCCTGGCTGGTTTCATTGGGGATCTGACATCTGACAGTTCCTATGTTATGTCTATCCTTACTGGATTGTACCACTACCCCCAGGTACTGTACTGTTATGTAATGTCTATCCTTACTGGATTGTACCACTACCCCCAGTACGTACTGTTGTAATGTAATGTCCTATCCTTACTGGATTGTACCACTACCACCCCAGGTACTGTAATGTTATGTAATGTCATCCTTACTGGTTGTACCACTACCCCCAGGTACTGTACTGTTATGTTATGAATGTCTATCCTTACTGGATGTACCACTACCCCCAGGTACTGACTGTTATGTTATGTAATGTCTATCCTTACTGGATTGTACCACTACCCCCAGGTACTGTACTGTTATGTATGTAATGTCTATCTCTACTGGATTGTACCACTACCCCCAGGTACTGTACTGTTATGTATGTCTATCCTTACTGGATTGTACCACTACCCCCAGGTACTGTACTGTTATGTTATGTATGTCTATCCTTACTGGATTGTACCACTACCCCCAGGTACTGTACTGTTATGTTAATGTCTATCCTCCTGGATTGTACCACTACCCCCAGGTACGTACTGTTATGTTATGTAATGTCTATCCTTACTGGATTGTACCACTACCCCCAGGTATTGTACTGTTATGTATGTATGTCTATCCTTACTGGATTGTACCACTACCCCAGGTACTGTACTGTTATGTATGTAATGTCTATCCTTACTGATTGTACCACTACCCCCAGGTACTGTACTGTTGTATGTAATGTCTATCCTTACTGGATTGTACCACTACCCCCAGGTACTGTACTGTTATGTTATGTATGTCTATCCTTACTGGATTGTACCACTACCCCCAGTTACTGTACTGTTTGTAATGAATGTCTATCCTTACTGGATTGTACCACTACCCCCAGGTACTGTACTGTTATGTTATGTAATGTCTATCCTTACTGGATTGTACCACTACCCCCAGGTACTGTACTGTTATGTTATGTAATGTCTATCCTTACTGGATTGTACCACTACCCCCAGGTACTGTACTGTTATGTTATGTAATGTCTATCCTACTGGATTGTACCACTACCCCCAGTTACTGTACTGTTATGTAATGTAATGTCTATCCTTACTGGATTGTACCACTACCCCCAGGTACTGTACTGTTATGTAATGTAATGTCTATCCTTACTGGATTGTACCACTACCCCCAGGTACTGTACTGTTATGTAATGTCTATCCTTACTGGATTGTACCACTACCCCCAGGTACTGTACTGTTATGTTATGTAATGTCTATCCTTACTGGATTATACCAAAGTCATGCATACTGTACCAACCATTCCAGTTACAACAAAACCGCAAACAGCTTTTATGATAATGGGACACTTAGTGGATAGCCCTCCAGATGTTTAAATCTTATTGTTCCAAGAGGGAAAAAAATGTAGTTGTGGTTTTATTGTGGTCAATTTTACATTACTCTTTTGAAAGCAATTTTTAAAAAAAGAGGCAATACAGTTACCCTTTAACATTTCCTGCCATTTTACTTTAAAATGTATTGTTTAATTATGTTTTTTTAATCAACAAAATGTTTAAATGTTTACCCTCAATAAATACATGAAATACATACATGGCAATTTTCCGAGGAAACGTTTCAGCCCAGTGTTGCAGCCAAGCCTTGATAAGGGCCGGCAACACTGAGACATTGCTTGTTTATATGCACAGCCAATAAATAAAGGCTTTGGGATTAAAGATCCTGGACTGCACTATAATTTATTTGGATGTTTTATATGTACATGTGTGTTTCAATGTGTAGACTGTTTATATTAATTGCAAGATGATTTTAATAACTGTGTTTTAATGTCTCATTTATTTGCCGTTCCATCAAGGAAGCAATGGCTGTCTCCTTAGAACAACATTTAATTTTTTTTAACCTCTTATAGTACGTATCTCTAATTCCATCCTCTAAATCAGCCTCTCAGCCAATCCCAGCCGCAGCTGCCGGTACGGCCCCCTGCTTGTAGTTCCGGCAAGCAGGGAGCTGGATCAGAACGTCGCTGGAGCGAGGGGCTGCATTGTGATTATTTTTTCACACAAATAATATAGTGGTTGGGGGTAAGAAGGGATGGCCAACATTAAATCCAAAAATGTATTTTGAGGGTGGAGATGCTCTTTAATTGCTAATAATAAAATAGTCCATATGTGTCAGAAACTAGAAATGTCTCTATTTTCCTGTTTAAGATAATATCTATTAAACTAACCATGTCTATAGGGAACCCTTTGTACTCTTATATAAGTGATTAAGTGCTCGGAATAATAAATGATCCCTCTGGGGGAGATAGATAGTTTAACTAATGCTACAAAAGTTTAAGATAACAAAAAACATGGCAGAGGATCTATTATCCTCTATAAGTGCTAAAATGCTAAGCTATGCTACCCGCTTCTATCATGCGGTTAGTCTTGAGGAGTAAAGTGCTAAGTTTCCCTGAAAGTGATGTAGTGCTATATTGACCAATAAAAGTGCTTCATGGCCCAATCTCTACCTGAAAATCAGATTCCCAATTAAACCCCTAGAAAAGGTGAGAATGTCATACCCATTGCAGTGCCAGTTTTTTGGGAATATATCTTGTTTCGAAATAGAAATAATTATGTTGTAGTACCAAATTCCATACCTTTTCCCATATAATTAATTATCTTAGTATCCATACCTTCTTTTCTTAAAAAAACATATACATGTATCTATTCCCTCCCTGTAATTTTAAGTACCGGTATAGGACGGCTACATACATTGTTACCAGTTTAAAATGTGGCTTCCAATTTACCCTTTAAAGTGTTAATAGGGCATACATTCCATACCTTAGATATGCAGATAGATCTTTCACTATCGGGGCCAGAAAATTATCTATAAAATTTGAAAGATTGACAGTTAGGAAGTTTATCCCTGAGATGATTGGCCTTGGGAAGGTGCTAAATATTTTTTTGTTCTTTTGCCGATATTAACATACAATACATAAGTGTGATATTTTATAACAGGAGCTGCTGTGGAATATATCCTTATAAAAATAACTCAGCTATGTCACTAAGTGACTTGTTTCTTAATTTAAAATTTTAATTTATATCCCACTGTTCCTCCCATTCCAGTGTTCATGCCTGAACAATGACCCAGCAATTTTTGCAGTGTTTAACTTTATTAATGGAAGCTGCTGGAGCTGCTTCCTGTCACTTCATAACCAATGTCTCTCTCCTCCTCCACAAAGATTAGTTTAACCGCATAGATGCTGGGCTGAGATGTTCCTTTCTACTGGGTTTAAGTTACAGGAGGTAGCTTGGGGGGTTTAAATTAAGGTGGGGATAAGGACAAGGCTAGATTATTTAATATGAAAATTGGATGAAGGAATCAAATACTTATGTATTATAAGAAATAATGTGCCCCTTTACATCGTAATATAAGGATATTACACTGTAAGGGGCATATTATCCCTTATATCCTTAACTTTCTGTTTATATTTTGTAGTAGGTTCTGAAGGTAAATTGTCATAGGCAAGTAGAGTCTTTTAGTAGCCTTACGGCTTCTTTAATATGTATAATGTCTTATACTGCATTGCCACCCATCTTTTTTGTTAGATACTCTATATTAGAGATGGACCAGATTTAGAACTTGAACCTGAGTTCAAGCTGAACTTAAGAAGTTCGAACGGACCCGGACTTTTCGAACTATCCCGGACCCGGATTTCTCGGACTTTCGATCTTTCCAGACTTTCGATAATTATCGATTCAGTCGAGAGTTCAGTAACCCTCGATCATATGGTTTGAGAGTTCGGTAACCCTTGAATCTGGACTCAAGGGTTCGGTAACCCTCGAATCGTCTATTCGTCTATTCTTTTGTGGGATAATTATCGAAAATCAAACGCGGGAGCTGGAAAGTAGCGTGCGTAAGAATAAATTAGATTTTTTTCTGGATATTTTTTTGTGTCCCCCAGACAATTTCCCAGGTCCCAGAGCCATTTACATTAAGTTACCATTGTTATTTTAACTGTATTTCAGACAAACTTTTCAAACTATTTGACTCCCATTGACTTTTATGGGTCCGTTTCGAACTTTCGAACTTTTGTCAAAGTTTGAAAGTTCGAAAACGAACCGAACGTTATGAAATTTGCCCAACTCTACTCTATATAACTATTTTTCTATTATTCCTTTTCATTTCAATTTGTACTATCATAACTTTTTCAGAACGTCCCTTTCTATTTTTAATAAATAATCCTTAAAAGAAGTTTTTTTTGTATTTTTTCACTTTTCTATCATATTCTCAAACTTTTCTACTGATGGGATTTTCAAGTATACATGGTTAACGGTGGATTTATTTTTACAATCGGTATTACCTAAACTTCCCATTTGTTTTTCGCCTAATAGAGACAAAATTTATACTATCTTGTTCCGATGGATTCTTTATATTTACTTCTTTTAATTTTATTGTTTTATTACTTTTAATTTTCTAATTTATATTCATGAAATATCTTTTTAAGTTTATATCTCTTATGAATTTTCGAACACCATTGTAAGTTCCCAACTTGTCTAATACTTTTATTGGAGCAAATTTTTACTCTTTCTATAGTACTTCTACTTTAAATGAAATATAACTAATTTAATACATTCCTCAATGGACACTTTCTGTCACATCATTTTTACTTTTATTTATTGTCTTCTTGAAAACGGGGATAGTCGGCTTTTTTTTTATTTGGGGTTAGCGCGACTTTAAGCCTCAGTTTACAACGACTGTGTGAGTACCGGAAGACGCACTCCGCAGCCATTCCAAGCCTATTTAACAGAGGCTGCACAGCTGTTTGCACGTAAGTATTTAACGCCAGCAGATGAGATTCACATAGTTGCACAGCATCTGGTAAATCCTCTACGGGAAATTTGCCCTGTGCACTTGCGGCTCTGGGTGCATCTGTTAATGTCATAATTGGTTAAGGTATTTCATTTTGGGATTGGATGGTCTATTACTCTTTCTGGACTTTGATTATTATGGGGTGGGGATCTCTCTCATTATTCCTCCTATATTGTCTCTTATAGTAATAATGATTCTAGAATGTTCATCTTTCTTTTCATCCTTTTTCTCAAAATACTAATGGCCCCACATCTCTTTCCATATTTCTTGACCAGTTAAATATCTTGTTGTTTTGATAATCATATTTATCCCTTTTTTTTTTTTCTTTACATTCCATATTTCTTTATCTAAATTATTTACCATCATCATTCATATTGTTCTCAAAATGTTTAATTTCCTAATTTACCATCATCATTCATATTGTTCTCAAAATGTTCAATTTCCTTTTTTTTTATTCTTCATTCAAGCTTTGTAGTTCCCTATCCCATTCTTCCGTAAAGGCTACATCATCCTTACCATAGGTAGGGTTTTTCAAAATCCAAACGGGAGATTCAATAAAAGTTCTTATCGTTTAAAATGGTGCTAATTTAGCCCCAACCAATCAGATCTTATTTAACATTTGAAAGCTAACAACTGAATGGTTGGGGCACCATTTTCAACGATAAGAACTTTTATTGAATCTCCCTGTTAGAATTCATGGTACTTGTTTACATTTTAATGTTTGTTTAAAAAGTTAAGGTCTGTCTTTAGTAAAGTATTTGTGCCATTGTATTCCTGGGCCACATCCTTTTCCTCCCAATCTACCAGATTATTTCTGGAATCCAATCTATGTTGCATAAATTTTGACCATTCCATGATGTATGTCAATAAATAAGGAGAACAACACCTGTATTGGGGAAAGGGATAAAGAAGCTGTAATAACAGCAACCCCCCTTAATATCTGAATTTCAAAAGAAGGTTGCATACAGTTGATATTACACTCAAATAAGGCAGGGTTGTTCAGTTCCACCTGGGTTCCCCAGTAGTTGGTAGCCGGGTGGGTGTTAAAACACAGAGCAAACAAAATGCTGGGTCCTGAATGTGAGAATCAATCCTTGATAAAGTAATAACTGAGCTAATTGGAAGGCTATATGATAAAAAAGGGGGTCCAAATAACATAGTACTGATATTGAGATTGCAAATTCCCCCTCATCTTATCTGTCAGTATGTTAATAATCTTGTTATACTTGACTGTTAGTACACACATGTGGTAATGTAAATTCGGGACCCAACTTTTTGTTTGCTGTGTTGAAACTTCCCGTGGGTGGGGAACCCAGGTGGAACCGAACAACACTGCCACATTTAAGAGTAATAACAAATGTATACAACCTTGCTTTAACCATGGGGACAAAGGTATGTATAAAGGTATGTTTAGCAATCTTTTGTTTGGTGGGTCCTAAATTGAAGTAGGGATGGTTAACATACCCTTTAATTTCCTTTCTGCAGCCCTTTGCAATCGCTTTATTAATCTCAAGCACTGTTTAAAATAGCTTACACTCTATTACTCTGTTTTACCATATTGCTAATAGTAAGGAACAAAATTGGATTCCAACAGTATTTCCGCGGAACTTATTTAAGTTTCGAAAATCCAATTTAAACCCAATTGAATCAGAATTTTTAGAATTTTCTATCACAGTTTTCAGATTTTTCAGTATCTTTCCAGTTTTTCAGATTGAATTTTGGATTTTTGTAATTTGTTGGATCTTCAGATTTTCTGAACCTGCAATTTATTTTGAGACCAGGACTCAATAATAAGTCACATCCTATCATTCTTTAAAAAGGGATACTTTCCGATTGCTATTTGGAGTCAGGAAGGAATTTTTTCCCCTTTATACCTTATAGCTGTTTTATTTTATTTTTGGCTTCCTCTGGATTAACTGTTAGGTAGGGTTAAAAAGGAGGGTGAAAAGGTTGGACTTGATGGACACATGTCTTTATTCAACCTCAATTACTGTTACTATGTAAAAAAATCTTGCAATGATTTAATAGTATAGTATAGTATAGTATTTGAGGATGAATAAAGACGTATGTCCATCCAGTCCAAACCATATAGCAATATCCTCATTTCCTGCCTAACTGTTGATCCAGAGGAAGGCAAAAAAAAACCACCAAATTTATGAAGGGGAAAAAATTCCTTCCTGACTCTACTCAGCAATCGGAAATTTCCCTGGATCAACTCTACTTTATGTATCAATACCAGTAACTTGCAACATTCCTTGTTTGCAGAAACTCATCCAGCTTTTTATTAAACTGTCCAATGAACCTGCCATAACAACATCCACTGGAAGACAGTTCCATAGCTTTACCGTTCTCACAGTGAAAAACCCTTTCCCAATTTGAAGCCTAAACCTTTTTTCTTCAAGTCTTAAGGGATGTCCTTGTGTCCTCTGACATGTTCTATTGGTGAACAATGCCCCAGATAGTTTATTGTATGGCCCGTTAATGTATTTATACACAGTAATCATATCCCCCTTTCTCCAGAGTACATAATTGTAACTTTTCCAGTCTCTCTTCATATTCAAGCTCCCCAAATCCCCTTATTAATTTAGTTGCCCTTCTCTGAACCCTTTCCATTTCAAAGATGTCCTTTTTGTACACAGGATTCCAAAATTGCACTGCATATTCCAAATGAGGCCTTACCAATGCTTTGTAAAGAACCCATACCTCTCTTTATACAAGACAATACCATGCTGGCTCTGGCTGTTGCCGCCTGGCACTGCTTGCTTCCTATAAGTTTCTAAATAAAATAACTAATTTCTGACTATCACATGTACTGTTTGTCCTTTAGATCAGTTATGGAGCTGCAGACTCTCTGTTTGCTGATAGACTAAGGTTCCCATCAGTCTATCAGACAGTCCCTAATGAGAAACATCAGAACCAAGCTATCATTCAGCTGCTCAAACACTTTGGATGGACCTGGGTGGGGATCTTGACCACAGATGATGACCGCAGCCAGCTAGCAAGTGAAGATATAAAGGACCAGATTAGAAGGAACGGGATGTGTGTGGAGTTTGTTTATATATATAAACTGAAGGACCCATTTACAGTAAGAAGGGACATTTCTAAGACATCTACAAAAGTCATAATTATCACGGCTACAGGGGCAAGTTTCAATGATTTAATTTTTAAATTAGTATTTTCTACTCTATTTAGAGCTCAACAAAGAACTTGGATATTAACAAGCACATCTCTCTATGTTAAGGATTCTTCAGTCTATTTATCTATAGGGTTAAATGGCAGCTTGATGTTTTTGCCTATTACACATAAAATTGACGGACTTGAGAATTTTGTGACAAAAGCAAGTCCATATTTGTATCCTTATGACTCCCATATTGCGAAAATATGGGAATATCAGTTTCAATGTTACACTCCCCAAATGTTAAAACTTGAGGTTATGAAAGGGCATTGGGGTCACTGCCGAGAGGAATCCAGTAGATGTCGCTGTTCTGGGAATGAAACTTTTGCATCAATTCTAGGTGATCAGTCAACCTCTTTTAAAATGAAATCCAATGTTTATAAGGCTGTATATGCGTTAGCCTATGGTCTACAAGGATTTGAACATACATCTCATGGGTTACACAAAGACAAGGACCATAAAGAGAGGAATATAAACAGAAGAAAGGTAAAATTATACATTCTATTCATTCTTGAAATTAATAACTTTCTTTGCTCTATAGGTCTACATAGGGACTGGTTCTTAGTTACTGAATGGATAACCCAGTTCCCCACCTATTCACATGTTCTTCCTGTTAGATCCTACAGTTGTCTAAATATGTCACTAGTCAGCATAATTAGTGGATCTTGTGACCCACACTGAAACCCAATGATTGTATTAGTGTGTCCTGTGGCTGTTACAAGTAATCAGTTGTGGATTTATTTACTTTTGACTGTAGTTTAACTGAAAAGGAAAATGTTTACAAAAGTGGTTAGTCAGCTATAATCCATGTGACCCCGGGTCCTATCCTTCCTGTTGTCCTAGGTGCCTCTGGTGCTTGTAACTGTTTGTGCTCAGCCAATTATTTTTTTTACCAGGCCACATACTTTAAGGGGATGGTTCCAAAATGACATTTTCTTTTGCTACCTTGTGTATGTAGCCATTGCCACAGGCATGTTCTCTGTTCTTGCATGTGTTCACCAATTAGAAGGATTTTATATAATTAATGACCAATGTAGTTACTTTTCTGAGCTCTCAGTACATAGTAATAATATCCCTCTGTTTAGCTATAGGTCAGGGATGAAAAAAGAAGAAGGAAATAGTTGTTTTGCGAAACCCACCATTTTTTCTCTTACAACTAAACAAGGGTTCAGTATATTGTTCGATTTGCTTGCGTGTGAGTAGCATGTTCCTGTTGGGTTGAGTCAGTGTGTCAGGAAAGTATCTCTGACCTGGCTATAGTTTCACATAGTATAGTATTTTAGGTTGAATAAAGACATACATTTATCTAGTTCAAAATACTCAACAATACCCACATTTCCTGCCTAACTGTTAATACAATACAATAATACAATAACATTTGTAAAGCGCTTTTCTCCTAAAGGACTCAAAGCACATAACTGTGATCCTGAGAGGCAAAAAAACAAAACACCAGAATTATGAAGGGAAAAAATTCCTTCCTGACTCCAAGTGGTAATGGGAAATTTCCCTGGATCAACTCTACTTTATGTATCAATACCAGTAACTTGTAACATTCCTTGTTTGTAGAAACTCATCCAGCTTTTTATTAAACTGACCAATGAACCTGCCATAACAACGTCCACTGGAAGACAGTTCCATAGCTTTACCGTTCTCACAGTGACAAACCCTTTCCCAACTCTACTTTATGTATCAATCCCAGTAACTTGTAACATTCCTTGTTTGTAGAAACTCATCCAGCTTTTTTTAAACTGACCAATGAACCTGCATTACAAAACGTCCACTGGAATACATCCATAGCTTTAAAACCGTTCTCACAGGACAAACCCTTTCCTAACTCACTTTATGTATCAATACCAGTACTTGTACATTCCTTGTTTGTAGAAACTTCATCCAGCTTTTTCTTCAACTTCACCAAGAACCTGCGCCATAACAATGTCCACTGGAGGACAGTTCCATAGCTTTAACCGTTCTCACAGTGACAAACCCTTTCCCCAACTCCTACTTTTATGTATCACTACTCCGTAACTTGTAACATTCCTTGGTTTGCAGAAACCCATCCAGCTTTTATTAAACTGACCATGAACCGCAACATACCAACGCGTCCAATGGAAAGACAAGTTCCATACTTTACCGTCTCCCCCTGAAAAAATCCTTTCCGAATTGACGACTAAACTTCTTTTTTTCAAGTCTTAATTGAATGGCTGCGTGTCCCTCTGACATGTTTATTGGTGAAAATGGCCCCCTAGTTGTCTGTATGGCCCGTTATGTATTTAATACACAGTAATCATATCCCCATGCAAGCGCCTTTTCTCTCCTGCGTCATAATGTGGCACTTTTCCAGTCTCTCTTCATATTCACGCCTCCCCCAATCCCCCCCTTATTATTTTAGTTCCTTCCTCTAGAACCCTTTCCATTTCAAAGAATGTCCTTTTGTACACAGATTCCGAATTGCCTGACTGCATTTTCCCAATGGTCTACCAATGCTTTCTAAAGAGTGAGAGTAACACCTCTCATTATACCAAGACCTTTAAGTTTGTTATCTACAAAGCTCCCTTTCCAACAGGGATTCACTTAAACACAGAGCCATTTTATAGTATACGCAGCACAAAGGATTTTTTAGTCCAAAATGCAATCACCTTACATTTATCAACATTGAACTCATCTGCCCTTGGCTAACAATTCCACTACATTCCAACTTCCAAAACATTCACTTTAGAGTCTATATTGAATAAATTTCCCTATTAACACTACTCTCCTGCATCCTATCCATCAACCAGCTTTCTATCCAGGTACAACCGCCAACAGACCTTACATGTGTATTAACTCCACAGTTGGTCTGTTTTATAATAAGTAAACTGCCATTGACATATAATTCCTTTAGATTATTATATATTGTATGTTTTTCTAATAGCCAAGGCATCTAATCAGCACACTTCTACTAAACCTATTCCCATCCCTGAGTGTTGTGTTGGTCATAACATGTTTAGGCCCCAAATTTCCCCAAATTTAAAACAGAATATTTTGTTTCTTCCACCTCTGTCATCCATTCCATTATATAGATAGTAGTAGGAGCCCTGCAAGGGCAAGTAATAAATACCATATGTACCCAGAATGTAATTCGTCCTATAATTTTAATTATGTATCCACTAGAGGGATGAGGATGTAGTTATCATAGGAATATTATATCAAGTGCATAGAATATCATATTTCATAGAATTATGGATGCCATCACGTAAAAAATCCATATAATGTTTTTGAGGCAGTGAAATATACAAAATATCTTAAAAGTAAGTATATTTAGCGTTGTCAATATTTCGATAAAATCGAATTTGTAAGCGTAGATTTCCAATCACATGGAATCCGCCAAAAACCCCTGCAGAGAGGGGACCCTAACCAATGAACTCCAACATGCTTCTTCTATGTCTGCAAACCCTGCAAGAGGGGACACCTACCAATGAACTCCAACATCTTCTTATATGTCTGCAAACCCTGCATAGAGGGGACACCTACCAATGACTCCAACATCTTCTTATATGTCTGCAGACTTGAAATAAAGGAGAAGCGGAAGGAAACATGATTAAACATTTGAACAGAATTCAAGTGAAAACAATAGTATATGATTATGATTTTGGTTGTATCTCCAGCTGAACAAAATCCTTCAAAACTTCATTTTACAACTGTTCAGGGGAAAGACATTTTGCCTTTACCCCGGAAGTAGATGTTTGCAGACTCAGTACGACCTCCTAAACGTGGTAAAACTGGTTCAGGACAGGAGTAAAATTACAATTATATTCGGTTGGAATGCTTTAAAGCTCGGGCTCCAGACCCAATTGATGATTCAAGATAAACTAGTGTCATTGTGTTTACACTACTGAACCAGATGTCTGTAAGCTGTGTGTACACTGTGTCTCACGGTCTATGGATCCTGTAAACCCCTCTAGTATTGGACATCTATTACATCCCCTAAATCCGCACACTCGCATCCGTGATCCCCACTTGCGGTTACAGTAGCAAAGGACCCTAAGTTCCAGTCCGGCCGGAGGGACGGGGGGCGAAGACTGTAAGCGCGACACCGAAACGTACAAGGCTCCTGGAGGGTGTGAGGGAGCGTGATACCTCGATGGCTAACCCATAATCACGGCGGTTAAAGGTGCCGCTGGCAGGACCTGGCCGTACTCGCCGTCCCATTCGCGTCATTGTGGGAGCAAAGGGTTGTAAAATTTAATGTATAGTTCATCCACATGAGTCATAAAATCAAGGAGCCTCTACAGACACAAGGTGATAAACATACTACACAAAACAGAGCAGCTAATTAGTGTCTATTGAGCGGAGTATTGGTCTCTATACAGTGAGAGGACAACTGGCATTAACTATGTAAGCCTTCGGAAAGTTCGTCTAGGAGACATTTGGCAACAGGCTAATACTTGACGTGGTCCCTTCATGTTTTTGTGTACATCACCCTGTGGTATTATAAATTAGACTAGCAAAAAACGCGGAGGCACGAACCAGATATTTCTCGGGGTATAATGCAAAGTGCTGTACCAAAGATCCCGTACTTCTACACATCACGCGGCAGGCCCGAAAGGTACACGTCAGTGACCAGGGTGGCATTTGGGAACAAGTGCTGTCTTGCGCACAAGTGCTACTGCTGGTCGATCTACTTACACCTATGAAGGCTAAATTGACATAAAACATATCAGAAACAACAAAAGGTCGGTGAAAGGCGATCTCTCTTCACATTTATATTGCAAGTCTGTCAAACAAAAACAAATACATAAACCAACCACACCTGGAGTGGAGGAGCATGAAACGAAAACTAGATGATGGAGAATGTACCCAACTCACATTGTGGAGGAAGGTGTACTCTGTGACACTGTTGCCATAAAATTGACTGAAATAAGTAGATCTAACGCCTCACTGCTCCGGTTGTGCACAGACGCCATCATGTGCTTCACAGTACCACAGTGTCCCGTGCATCAAACACTTCAATCTCCATTTATCCTGGAGCGCACTTTGGTCATACAGCATCTAACACGGTGGTGGTTACAGCGGTGGAGGCAGTTCAAAAGTGTGTAGGTGGGGAGCACACGGGCTGAAAGGTGGGAGGTCCGACGTCAAAACAGTACCAGGGGTAAGGGAGGGGCAAACAAGAGGGATACCCCCTAAGACCAAACGATAACAAATGCGTCGTATGTTGTAGTCCTGTGGGTGTCCACGCGTTAGGAACGGTACACAGTAATAAGGGAATATTTCAGACTAGACTTTGTTCAGGTTCACTTCTGTGTGTTTTGATTAATGGGGAACTTATACATTAATTTCCCCCTTTCCTTCCCTTCCCATTGACAGTACCAAGAATAAGGGCCTAAACCATTAGGGTTTGCCCTAGTTATCTGTAATACCTAACAATACTTTTCTTTACTTACTCTGCCCCTCCCTAAGTCCAGGACCTGGCTTAGGTCCTTTCTCTGTACAGTAAATGGAGTAGAGTGGTTTAGTGGAGTATAATGTCCAAATATAGTTTAAGGTTTATTTAGAAATAAAATGACAAACTTACCCTGTAAAATATTGGTTCCACACAATGTCTTTATCTTTAATAATCAATTGGTCTGGAGCCGAGGCTTTAAAGCTTCCAACCTGAATATAATTTAATTTTACTCCTTGTCCTGAACCAGTTATTACCACGTTTAGGAGGTCGTACTGAGCTGCAACATCTCCTTCCGGGGTAAAGGAAATTTCTTCCCCTGACAGTGTAAAATGAAGTTTTTGAAGGATTTTGTTCAGCTGTAGATACAAACCAAAATCAATAATCATCTACTATTATTTTCCAACTTTAATCTTTTCAAATGTTTAATCCTGTTTTCCTTCCGTCCTTCTCCTTTATTTTCCAAGTCTGCAGACATATAAGAAGATGTTGGAGTTCATTGGTAGGTGTCCCCTCTCTGCAGGGTTTGCAGACATATAAGAAGATGTTGGAGTTCATTGGTAGGTGTCCCCTCTCTGCAGGGTTTGCAGACATAGAAGAAGATGTTGGAGTTCATTGGTAGGTGTCCCCTCTCTGCAGGGTTTGCGGATTCCATTTGTTGGAAATTCTACGCTTACAAATTCTATTTTATCGATAATATTGACAACTCTAAATATACTTACTTTTAAGATATTTTGTATATTTCACTGCCTCAAAAAACATTATATGGATTTTTTACGTTTATGATCCATATTCTATGAATATGATATTCTATGCACTTGATATAATATTACTATTATAACTACATTCCTCATCCCTATAGTGGATACATAATTAAAATTATAGACAGAATTACATATCTGAGTACATATTGTGTACTTTATTACTTGCCCTTGCAGGCTCTACTACTATCTCTATAATGGAATGTATGGCCAGAGGTGGAAGAAACAAATATTCTGTTAAATTTGGGGAACTGTTTGGGGCTAAACATGTTATGACAACACAACACTCAGAGGATGGGAATAGGTTTAGTAGAAGTGTGCTGGATTAGATGCCTTGGCATATTAGAAACACATTACAATATATAATAATCTAAAGAATTATTATGTCAAATGCCAGTTTACTTATTATAAAACAGACCAACTGTGGAGTTTAATTACACATGTAAGGTCTGTTGGGCTGTTGTACATGGATAGAAAGCTGGTTGATGGATAGGATGCAGAGAGTAGTTGTTAATAGGGATTTATCAATATAGACTAAAGTGCTAATGTTTTGGAAAGTTGGAAATGTAGTGAGAATTGTTAGCAAGGCAGATGAGATTCAATGTTGATAAATGTAAGGTGATGCATTTTGGACTAAAAAATCCTTGTGCTGCTTATACTATAAATGGCTCTGTGTTAAGTGAATCCCTGTTGGAAAGGGATCTTTGTAGATAACAAACTTAAAGGTCTTGTGTAATGAGAGGTGTTACTCTCCCTCTTTAGAAAGCTTGGTAAGGCCTCATTGGGAATGCAGTGCAATTTCGGAATCTGTGTACAAAAGGACATCTTTGAAATGGAAAGGTGTTCAGAGAAGGGAAACTAAATAATAAGGGGATTGGGGAGCGTGAATATGAAAGAGACTGGAAAAGTTACAATTATGTACGCAGGAGAAAAGGCGCTTGCATGGGGATATTATTACTGTGTATAAATACATTAACGGGCCATAACAACACTATGTGGGCCATTTTTCACCATAAACATGTCAGAGGACACGCAGACATCAATAAGACTTGAAAAAAAGAAGTTTAGTCTTCAAATTCGGAAGGATTTTTCACTGTGAGAACGGTAAAGCTATGGGGTCTTCCATTGGACGTTGGTTGGCAGGTTCATTGGTCAGTTTAATAAAAGCTGGATGGTTTCTGCAAACAAGGAATGTTACAAGTTACTGGTATTGATACATAAGTAGAGTTGGGAAAGGGTTTGTCACTTGAGAACGGTAAAGCTTGGAACTGTCTTCCAGTGGACATGTTTATGGCAGTTTCATTGGTCAGTTTAATAAAAAGCTGGATGAGTTTCTAACAACAAGGAATGTTACAAGTTACTGGTATTGATACATAAAGTAGAGTTCGGAAAGGGTTTTTCACTGTAGAACGGTAAAGCTATGGAACTGTCTTCCAGTGACGTTTGTATGGCAGGTTCATTGGTCAGTTTAATAAAAAGCTGGATGAGTTTCTGCAAACAAGGAATGTTGCATGTTACGGTATTGATACATAAAGTAGAGTTGGGAAAGGGTTTGTCACTGTGAGAACGGTAAAGCTATGGAACTGTCTTCCAGTGGACATTGTTATGGCAGGTTCATTGGTCAGTTTAATAAAAAGCTGGATGAGTTTCTACAAACAAGGAATGTTACAAGTTACTGGTATTGATACATAAAGTAGAGTTGATCCAGCGATATTCCGATTGCACTTGGAGTCAGGAGGATTTTTTTCCCTTCATAATTCTGGTGTTTTGTTTTTTTGCCTTCTCGGATCACATTATGTGCTTTGAGTCCTTTAGGAGAAAAGCGCTTACAAATGTTATTGTATTGTTGTATTGTATTACAGTTAGGCAGGAAATGTGGGTATTGTTGAGTATTTGAACTAGATAAATGTATGTCTTTATTCAACCTAAAATACTATACTATGTGAAACTATAGCCAGGTCAGAGATACTTTCCTGACACACCGACTCAACCCAACAGGAACTGCTACTCACACGCAAGCAAATCGAACAATACACTACCCTTGTTTAGTTTGTGAAAAATGTGGGTTTCGCAAATCAATTATTTCCTTCTTTTTTTCATCCCTGACCTATAGCTAAACAGAGGGATATTATTACTATGTACTGAGAGCTCAGAAAAGTAACTACATTGGTCATTAATTATATAAAATCCTTCTAATTGGTGAACACATGAAAGACAGAGAGACATGCCTGTGGCAATGGCTACATACACAAGGTAGCAAAAGAAAATGTCATTTTGGAACCATCCCCTTAAAGTATGTGGCCTGGTAAAAAAAATAATTGGCTGAGCACAAACAGTTACAAGCACCAGAGCACCTAGGACAACAGGAAGGATAGGACCCAGGGTCATATGGATTAGCTGACTAACGCTTTTGTAAACATTTCCCTTTTCAGTTAAACTAAGTCAAAAGTAATAAATCCACAACTGATTACTTGTAACAGCCCAGGACACACTAATACAATCATTGGGTTTCAGTGTGGTCACAAGATCCACTAATTATGCTGACTAGTGACATTGAGTTTTAGACACTGTAGGATCTAACAGGAAACATGTGAATAGGTGGGGAACGGGGTTATCCTCAGTAACTAAGAACCAGTCCCTATGTGAACCTATAGAGCAAAGAAGTTATTAATTTCAAGAATGAATAGAATGTATAATTTACCTTTCTTCTGTTTATATTCCTCTCTTTATGGTCCTTGTCTTTGTGTAACCCATGAGATGTATGTTCAAATCCTGTAGACCATAGGCTAACGCATATACAGCCTTATACCATTGGATTTCATTTTAAAAGAGTGGACTGATCACCTAGAATTGATGCAAAGTTTCATTCCCAGAACAGCGACATCTACTGGATTCCTCTCGGCAGTGACCCCAATGCCCTTTCATAACCTCAAGTTTTAACATTTGGGGAGTGTAACATTGAAACTGATATTCCCATATTTTCGCAATATGGGGGTCATAAGGATCAAATATGGACTTGCTTTTGTCACAAAATTCTCAAGTCCGTCAATTTTATGTGTAATAGGCGAAAACATCAAGCTGCCATTTAACCCTATAGATAAATAGACTGAAGAATCCTTAACATAAAATGTGCTTGTTAATATCCAAGTTCTTTGTTGAGCTCTAAATAGATAGAAAATACTAATATAAAATTAAATCATTGAAACTTGCCCCTGTAGCCGTGATAATTATACTTTTGTAGATGTCTTAGAATGTCCCTTCTTACTGTAAATGGGTCCTTGAGTTTATATATATAAACAAACTCCACACACATCCCGTTCCTTCTAATCTGGTCCTTTATATCTTCACTTCTGCTCTGGCTGCGTCATCATCTGTGGTCAAGATCCCCACCCAGGTCCATCCAAAGTGTTTGAGCAGCTGAATGATAGCTTGGTTCTGATGTTTCTCATTAGGGACTGTCTGATAGATGATGGGAACCTTAATCTATCAGCAAACAGAGAGTCTGCCACTCATAACTATCTAAAGGACAAACTTACATGTGATAGTCAGAAATTAGTTATTTTATTTAGAAACTTATGGAAGCAAGCAGTGCCAGGCGGCAACAGCCAAGCCAGCATGGTATTTCTTGTATAAAGAGAGGTATGGGTTCTTTACAAAGCATTGGTAAGGCCTCATTTGGAATATGCAGTGCAATTTTGGAATCCTGTGTACAAAAAGGACATCTTGAAATGGAAAGGTTCAGAAGGGCAACTAAATTAATAAGGGGATGGGGAGCTTGAATATGAAGAGAGACTGGAAAAGTTACAATATGTACTCTGGAGAAAGGGGGATATGATTACTGTGTATAAATACTTAACGGGCCATACTAAACTATCTGGGGCATTGTTCACCAATAGAACATGTCAGAGACACAGACTCCCTTAAGACTTGAAGAAAAAAGGTTTAGGCTTCAAATTGGAAAGGGTTTTTCACTGTGAGAACGGTAAAGCTATGGAACTGTCTTCCAGTGGAGTTGTTATGGCAGGTTCATTGGACAGTTTAATAAAGCTGGATGAGTTTCTCAAACAAGGAATGTTCAAGTTACTGGTATTGATACAAAAGTAGAGTTGATCCAGGGAAATTTCCGATTGCTGAGTAGAGTCAGAAGGAATTTTTTCCCCTTCATAAATTTGGTGTTTTTTGCCTTCCTCTGGATCAATTAGGCAGGAAATGAGGATATTGCTAAGTGTTGGACTGGATGGACATACGTCTTTATTCATCCTCAATACTATACTATACTATATAAATCATTGCAATTTTTTTACATAGTAACAGTAATTGAGGTTGAATAAGAACATGTGTCCATCAAGTCCAACCTTTTCACCCTCCTTTTTACACACCTACTACAGTTAATCCAGAGGAAGCCAAAAAAAAATAAAACAGCTAAATAAAAGGGGAAAAATTCCTTCCTGCCTCCAAATGCAATCGGAAAGTATCCCTTTTTAAATGATAGGATGTGACTTATATTGAGTCCTGGTCTCAAATAAATTGCAGGTTCAGAAAATCTGAAGATCCAAAAATTACAAATCCAAAATTCAATCTGAAAAACTGGAAAGATACTGAAAATCTGAAAACTGTGATAGAAATTCTAAAAATTCTGATTCAATTGGTTTTTAAATTGGATTTTCGAAACTTAAATAAGTTCCGGGGAAATACTGTTGGAATCCAATTTTGTTCCTTACTATTAGCAATAGGTAAAACAGAGTATAGAGTGTAAGCTATTTTAACAGTGCTTGAGATTAATAAAGCGATTGCAAAGGGCTGCAGAAGGAAATTAAAGGGTATGTTAACCATCCCTACTTCAATTTAGGACCCACCAAACAAAAGATTGCTAAACATACCTTTATACATACCTTTGTCCCCATGGTTAAAGCAAGGTTGTATACATTTGTTATTACTCTTAAATGTGGCAGTGTTGTTCGGTTCCACCTGGGTTCCCACACGACCCCACACCACAGGGAAGATTCAACACAGCAAAAAATTGGGTCCGAATTTACATTACCACATGTGTACTAACATCAAGTATAACAAGATTATTAACAACTGACAGATAAGATGAGGGGAATTTGCAATCTCAATACAGTACTATGTTATTTGGACCCCCTTTTTTATCATATAGCCTCCAATTACTCATTATTACTTTATCAAGGTTGATTCTCACATTCAGGACCCAGCATTTTGTTTGCTCTGTGTTTTAACACCCACCGACTACCAACTACTGGAACCCAGTGGAACTGAACAACCCTGCCTTATTTGAGTGTAATATCAACTGTATGCAACCTTCTTTTGAATTCAATATTCGATCTTATTACTTATTTGGGTATGCTGTTTCATACAGTTCTTATCCTTCCAATACAGTGTTGTTCCTTATATTGACATACATCATGAATGGCAAAATTTATGCACCATAGATTGGATTCCAGAAATAATCTGGTAGATTGGAGGAAAAGGAGGTGGCCCAGGAATACAATGGCACAAATACTTTACTAAGACAGACTAACTTTTTAAACAAACATTAAATGTAAACAAGTACCATGAGTCTACAGGGTTATTCAATAAAAGTTCTTATCGTTGAAAAGTGCCCAACCATTCAGTTGAGCTTTCAAATGTTAAATAAGATCTGATTGGTTGGGGCTAAATTAGCACCATTTTAAACGATAAGAACTTTTATTGAATCTCCCTGTTTGGATTTTGAAAAACCACCTATGGTAAGGATGATGTAGCCTTTACGGAAGAATGGGATAGGGAACTACAAAGCTTGAATGAAGAATAAAAAAAAGGAAATTGAACATTTGAGAACAATATGAATGATGATGGTAAATTAGGAAATTAAACATTTGAGAACAATATGAATGATGATGGTAATAATTTAGATAAAGAAATATGGAATGTAAAGAAAAAAAAAAATAAATATGATTATCAAAACAACAGATATTTAACTGGTCAAAAATGGAAAAGATGTGGGGCCATTAGTTTTGAGAAAAGGATGAAAGAAGATGAACATTCTAGACCAATAAGGATGTATTAATTAATGACCCATGTGTTACTTTTCCTGAGCTCTCATTACTATATAGTAATAATATCCCTCTGTTTAGCTATAGGTCAGGGATGAAAAAAAAGAAGGAAATAATTGATTTGCGAAACCCACCATTTTCTCTACAACTAAACAAGGGTTCAGTGTATTGTTCGATTTGCTTGCGTGTGAGTAGCATGTTCCTGTTGGGTTGAGTCGGTGTGTCAGGAAAGTATCTCTGACCTGGCTATAGTTTCACATAGTATAGTATTTTAGGTTGAATAAAGACATACATTTATCTAGTTAAAATACTCAACAATACCCACATTTCCTGCCTAACTGTTAATACAATACAACAATACAATAACATTTGTAAAGCGCTTTTCTCCTAAAGGACTCAAAGCACATAATTGTGATCCCGAGGAAGGCAAAAAAAACAAAACACCAGAATTATGAAGGGAAAAAAATCCCTCCTGACTCCAAGTGGCAATCGGAAATATCGCTGGATCAACTCTACTTTATGTATCAATACCAGTAACTTGTAACATTCCTTGTTTGTAGAAACTCATCCAGCCTTTTTATTAAACTGACCAATGAACCTGCCATAACAATGTCCACTGGAAGACAGTTCCATAGCTTTACCGTTCTCACAGTGACAAACCCTTTCCCAACTCTACTTTATGTATCAATACCAGTAACATGCAACATTCCTTGTTTGCAGAAACTCATCCAGCTTTTTATTAAACTGACCAATGAACCTGCCATTACAACGTCCACTGGAAGACAGTTCCATAGCTTTACCGTTCTCACAGTGAAAAACCCTTTCCGAACTCTACTTTATGTATCAATACCAGTAACTTGTAACATTCCTTGTTTGTAGAAACTCATCCAGCTTTTTATTAAACTGACCAATGAACCTGCCATAACAATGTCCACTGGAAGACAGTTCCATAGCTTTACCGTTCTCACAGTGACAAACCCTTTCCCAACTCTACTTTATGTATCAATACCAGTAACTTGTAACATTCCTTGTTTGTAGAAACCCATCCAGCTTTTTATTAAACTGACCAATGAACCTGCCATACCAACGTCCAATGGAAGACAGTTCCATAGCTTTACCGTTCTCACAGTGAAAAATCCTTTCCGAATTTGAAGACTAAACTTCTTTTTTTCAAGTCTTAATTGATGTCTGCGTGTCCTCTGACATGTTTATTGGTGAAAAATGGCCCACATAGTGTCTTGTATGGCCCGTTAATGTATTTATACACAGTAATCATATCCCCATGCAAGCGCCTTTTCTCCTGCGTACATAATTGTAACTTTTCCAGTCTCTCTTCATATTCACGCTCCCCCAATCCCCTTATTATTTTAGTTTCCCTTCTCTGAACCCTTTCCATTTCAAAGATGTCCTTTTGTACACAGATTCCGAAATTGCACTGCATTTTCCCAATGAGGCCTTACCAATGCTTTCTAAAGAGGGAGAGTAACACCTCTCATTACACAAGACCTTTAAGTTTGTTATCTACAAAGATCCCTTTCCAACAGGGATTCACTTAACACAGAGCCATTTATAGTATAAGTAGCACAAGGATTTTTTAGTCCAAAATGCATCACCTTACATTTATCAACATTGAATCTCATCTGCCTTGCTAACAATTCTCACTACATTTCCAAAATATACAAAATATCTTAAAAGTAAGTATATTTAGAGTTGTCAATATTACCGATAAAATAGAATTTGTAAGCGCAGAATTTCCAACAAATGGAATCTGCAAACCCTGCAGAGAGGGGACACATACCAATGAACTTCAACATCTTCTTATATGTCTGCAGACTTGGAAAATAAAGGAGAAGGACGGAAGGAAAACAGGATTAAACATTTGAAAAGATTAAAGTTGGAAAATAATAGTAGATGATTATTGATTTTGGTTTGTATCTACAGCTGAACAAAATCCTTCAAAAACTTCATTTTACACTGTCAGGGGAAGAAATTTCCTTTACCCCGGAAGGAGATGTTGCAGCTCAGTCTGACCTCCTAAACGTGGTAATAACTGGTTCAGGACAAGGAGTAAAATTAAATTATATTCAGGTTGGAAGCTTTAAAGCCTCGGGTTCAGACCAATTGATTATTAAAGATAAAGACATTGTGTGGAACCAATATTTTACAGGGGTAAGTTTGTCATTTTATTTCTAAATAAACCTTAAACATATATTTGGACATTATACTCCACTAAACCACTCTACTCACATTTACTGTACAGAGAAAGGACCTAAGCCAGGTCCTGGACTTAGGGAGGGGGCAGAGTAAGTAAAGAAAAGTATTGTTAGGTATTACAGATAAACTAGGGCAAACCCTAATGGTTTAGGCCCTTATTCTTGGTACTGTCAATGGGAAGGAAAAGGGTGGAAATTAATGTATAATTCCCCATTAATCAAAACACAGAGAAAGTGAACCTGAACAAAGTATAGTCTAGAAATAATGTACCATATGGAGAACGTTCTATGTACCAGACTAAACATACATTTGTAAGGGTATAGGGGGTACCCCTAGTTTTGTACCCCCTGGAATATGACTCGGAGGCAAAATTTAATGGAAAAAAGATCTTTATCAGAAAAAGCACGAAGACAAGTGACAGGTGTCATGTAACAAGCCTTGCCCACAGTGGGCTGTGATCTACTTATTTAAGCAATATGACATCACAAAATACCTAAAATAAGGTACATTCTAAAATGTATCTCTTGGCAACATTCCTAGATACACTGTTTGTCTCTAGATATATCTCCAGGGTCCCCCCTCACTTAATCATAAGGCCTTTATAATTTATATTAGTTGGTTATTGATTATCTTATCCCAGCATTCTTGTAGGTGACATTAGGGACCCCAGAAATCTGCCCATCACAGTGAACATCAATCCTTTTCTGGGGGAGTTACCAATATTTATCTGGCCTATATTATGCAGTAATGGGTATGGCTAAACTATAAGGAAGATTATATCTAAAATGACACCTCATATGATATATCACTGATTTCCATCATTTCCTTTGTACACGTTTAAGACTTTATTACATTGCTCGTACAAGAAAGATTTATCAAAATATCACAGACTGACACATGCACCACAAACCCACATCAAGAATGATCACAGCTGTACAGTTAAGATAATAATCAAAAAATAACCTTTAAAGGGGAAAATAATTTAACTTTTGCAGGCCAAAAAATAACATTTTGTTGTCAAATCAAAATTTCCATTGCAAAAAATGTATCTGCCTGTGGATTAGGTCATCTCTATTGTTTTATTTTAGCAATACTCCCAGGAGCCCCACCCTCTATTGTAACTATCCAATGAACTTGTAATTGCCACATCTATATATGGGAGGTAAGACATAGCTCCTTTAGCACCTATTATTTAATTACACTGAAAAAGGCTGACTCTAATTTTTGGATAGAGATACCTTTAGGGTTACATATTGTTCCTGGCAGAGAAAGCTGGCTCCTCCCTCCATGCAGTCAATCAAGGTTGAGACTGCTGACATCACAACCAATGATTGACCGCTGTTTCTCCTGATGCCTTCACTGCACATGCTCAAGGTTATAAAAAGCTCATTGAGCAGGCAGGTACCTTTACCAGAACGGGATAGAACTTTTCATTAAATATCTGGTTACAAATGCGTGCAATAATCTGGTAAAAATAGCAGGTGTAGGCAGATAACAAACAAGTCAACATTTTTTTGTTTTAAGGGTCATGCCTTTTAATCGTAAAATTGCTGTAGCGACCATCTGTTAAACCCTCCAGTTATCATTATAACAACATTGATAAGATTGGGAGAATACAATTGTGCTGTGTAAAGGTGCACACACGTGTAATCATGGGGGGGGGGCGATACGCGACGTCAGGCAGATCATCAATGAGCCTGTCCTTTTTGGCTGACAAAGTGCCCATACACATCCAGATTATGTCTGGAAACGGCCATGCATACACATTGCATGTCACAGGTTGCCCACCGTGATCGGACGTGTGTATGAGACTTTAGCCATTAATAAGATCTTTTTACAATAAAAATCTTTAATAGCCAACAATGTTGAAAGGAACAAATAACATTTTATACATAAAAGAAGAAATTCTATAGATAATGTGCAGATTCACCATATGATGTCGCTGATACCCGGTCATATTCCAGACATAAAGTAATTAACCTGGCTCCTAACAATCTGAAGGGCTTGAGTCAATATAATTGCTGGTCTGTCACCCAGTTCTACTGATAAATGACTGCTGTGTGATGTCTGCACATAAGCACTTCAAATTTTAAACATACAGAGCAGCTTTGGAGTTTTGGCTTATAGTGAGAGAGGAAGAAATGAAAAGTTAAGCTAGGTACACACACTGATGATAAAGCCCTGATACTATCAGATCCGACAATATTGGGGCTTTAATCAACAATATGTGTAGCTCATTTTCCAAATGAGCGCGTGACCAACACTGAGTCCAGGCAGTAAAGCACCAGAGATCCCAATGCTTACTCATTAGGAAAAGGATGTACAGTTCTTGGTACTGGTGCATTATAAAAATTAGCCCATTGGTCTTCCAGGATCTATTGCACAAAAATCTTAAATAATTCTAATTTTGAATCACTCACTATAACTTCTAAAACCTTTTATACCCCAGATCTCAAATGGTCACGTTTATAATTACCAACTGGGGTGACACTATTTTAATGTATTTGATTACAGACCCCCCGTTCCGTGTGCAGTGAGAGCTGTTCTCCAGGATACAGGAAAGCCCCCAGGAATGTGCAGTTTACCTGCTGTTATGACTGTGTGCGCTGCTCAGAGGGACAAATCTCCAACACAACAGGTAAGTTCCACCATTATTTATCAGGCTTCATTCTATCAGATTTATAGGAATACGAAATGTTTATTATAAGTCAAGTTCAAAAGATTAAACAAGTAATGTGGACCTATATATATTAATAACACTGCAGTAAAAATGATACTTCCCTTTAAAAAATCAAGAAATAGCAATCAACCTACCAACTTGCACCACTGACCTTAAGCAGATTTCAGCTTAATCTTAATGATCATTATCAACCCATATGCACCTCTCTTGTTATGCTACTGATTGCAAACATGTAAATACAAACTAGTATAGGATCTAACAGCTGTTTGGTGAACTGGGCCAACACCCTTCACCTCCCCAATTTTTCCTTTGGGTACACACAGAAGATGGAGAGATGTCAGGCCAGCCCATCAATCAGCTGTTTGAACAAGGTAAGGTGTATAGCCTCAGTAATCAACTTCTATTGTATACAGGGAGGTACAATATTATTATTATAGATGATAATGGATCCACAAAGTTTTATGAAAATCCCTCTGACTCCAAACTTCTTCTTTTACTGTGAATATGGTGCACAAGAGAGGAGACCAGTAAAGCACTCAATGGCAATTTTACAAATGTTAAATAAATGTGAAATAGTCAGTGTATAATATAAACTCTAGGCGACATGTCTACATATTTCTGGTTCATTATTTCAAACCTATATCATTTTATATTGTGTACTAGTTTCTATCTAATTGTACTGCAGTGCAGACTATGCTGGTGATTAAAAGAATATAATAATAGGGCATGTGTTTGTGTGCTTACATACATATTCAACCTTACATATATATTCAACTAACAAGAAAGTATTTCTAATTTAATCTGTATTAACAAAATATTCTAAATCTTCATTTTTTCAGATTCAGAAACTTGTATCCAGTGTCCTGAATATCAGTGGCCCAATAATAACAGAACTGTCTGTATCCAGAGGACCATAGAATTTCTATCATATGAAGATTCTTTAGGACAATTGTTGGCTTCATTGTCAGTTGTTTTCTGTATTACAGTCATGTCAGTTCTAGTGACTTTTATAAAACATCATAAAACTCCTGTGGTTAAAGCCAATAACCAAACCCTCAGTTACATCCTCCTCTTCTCCCTCACATTGTCCTTCCTCTGCTGCTTCTTGTTCATTGGCCATCCAGAGAAGGTGACCTGCCTGCTCAGACAAGTTACATTTGGGATCAATTTCACAATCTCAGTATCTTGTGTTCTGGCTAAATCAGTCACAGTTGTCATAGCCTTCAATGCCACCAAGCCTGGGAGCAAGATAAAGAAATGGGTGGGAACAAGAGTGTCCATCTGCCTGGTCCTTCTCTGTACCCTGGTCCAGGTTGTGATATGCCTGGTCTGGCTGATCTCCTCCCCACCATTCCCAGACTATGACACTTACACTTACCCTGGGAAGATGATATTACAATGTAATGAAGGGTCTGTTCCTCTGTTCTACACTGTGATTGGTTACATGGGATTCCTGTCTGCATTAAGTTTAATTGTAGCTTTCCTGGTTAGGAAGTTACCAGCCAGTTTCAATGAGGCCCAGCTGATCACTTTCAGCATGCTGGTGTTCTGCAGTGTTTGGGTGTCCTTCATCCCAGCCTACCTGAGTACCAAGGGTAAATACATGGTGGCTGTGGAGATCTTTGCTATCCTGGCTTCCAGTGCAGGGTTACTGGGCTGTATATTCATTCCCAAGTGTTACATTATCCTGTTCCACCCAGAGCAGAACACAAGGAGACACATCACAGGGAAACTTTAACACACAATCATATGATTTTATAATAATATTAGAGCAGAATAGAAAGGTTATGTTTAGACTTGTTTTTAATTACTTCATAGTTGGATGTTACATTAATTTAATGGAATAAAATGTAATAAATAAGTGTGGAAAACCATAATATCTGTTTTACCTTAATGACACATATAACATGGGCTACCTGTATAGGAAGCAGGTGAAATAATGTTTTCTCTATATCTATTAAGGTAATGTCTGCATGTTTACAATGCATCTTGTAAATGTATATATTGTTCTGATTATTACGTTTTTAATATAAAATGATTATACTTGTTTGTCTATGAGTCATACTATGTTTGACTCTTAATAAAAATAAAATGTATGGTAGACATGTATTTCTTCTGTAATTGTATTGTGTTTAATATATTTAAAAAAAAAAGAGCACTCGCTATCACACAGAGCACGTGCAGACCAGAGACAGTCAGGGAGATTCAATATCATTAAAATAAGTGTGAAATTCATGCAACTCAAAGTAATATCGGGTTAACATTTACACTCCTGTGGTCCTCCTTTAGTAACTTTGAGAACCCCCATTCTCTAGTTTTAACATCCTAACCCATCCTGGGTCTAGATTCGTCAGGCTATAAAGATTGAAGCCAAGGATCTTCTCCTTACATACAATGTATACTAGCTCATTATCTAACCTATGGGTTATAACCCACAATACAAAAGGCTTGAACAGCCCATTTTAAAGATAATTAGCCCTCAAATATTATGAGAAAGAAAAGGGTGATATTTTTCTCCAAGAAACCCACTTCCTCAAATCTAGAGAGCCTAAATTACTCTGCAAGAGATATTATTCCCATTACAATTCCTCAGCATCCGTCAATAAGGGCGCAGTTGCAATTTTTATTGGTAAAAATATTCATTTTGAGGAAGAATATTATGTAAGAGACCCACAGGGCTCTTATTTCTTTTTAACAGGAACAATAGGCCCAACTCTCTTTGGTAAATTTCTGTGCGCCTACCACGTCCACCAACCAATTTTTAGCAAACAAACAGGGAGATTCAATAAAAGTTCTTATTGTTAAAAACGGTGCTAATTTTGCCCCAACCAATCAGACGCTATTAATTTGGCTTGAAAAAGCCAAATTACTGTTCTTTCTATTTCTTCTTCTTTTTCTTCCGCTTTTTGGACCGTATCTCCTCCCACAGTTTTTGAGCTAGAGACATGAAATTCGGTACAGACGTGCGGGGCATATAGGAGAAGTGTGCTATCTTCTAGCTAAGGAATCCGCGGAAGCGTTACAGCGTTATCGGTGAATTTCCGGACATTTTTTCCCATAGACTATAATGGTAACAATCCTCAAATGTGAATATTTCAAAACAGTTTTTTTCATGGTCATAAATACAAATGGTGATACCCCCAACCCCCCACACAGACCCAGGTACACCCACCTACAGACCTACCTTTCCATTCCCATGGAAGCCATATTTAAAGAGTAACTAAAGTCAGAAAAACTAATTTAGATTTATCCTCAATAAAAGTTAGTTTTATGGTTATAAACACAAAAAAGACATACCCCCTCAACCAGACCCAGGTACACACACCTACTGATCTACTTATCCATTACTGTGGCAGCCATACTCAAAGGGTAACTAAAGTAAAAAAAAACTAATTTAGATTTATTCTCGATAAAAATTGTTTTATGGTTGTAAACACAAAAAAGACATACCCCCTCAACCAGACCCAGGTACACACACTTACTAATCTACTAATTCATTATGGTGGTAGCCATACTTAAAGGGTAACTAAAGTCAAAAAAACTAATTTAGATTTATCCTTAATAAAATATAGTTTTATGGTTGTAAACACAAAAAAGACATACCCCTCAACCAGACACACACCTACTGATTTACTTATCCATTACTGTGGCAGCCATACAAAGGGTAACTAAGGTAAAAAAAGTTTTGATTAATAATAAAAAAGGTTTGTTTTTTTAACCCCCATGTGGCATAGTTACATACACCTACTGACCTACCCCTCCATTAATGTTGCAGCCATACCTAAAGGGTAACTAAAGTAAAAAACATTTTTTGACCAATCATCAAAAAAGTTTGTTTTTTTAACCCCCAACCCGACACAGGTACACACACCTACTGATCTACTTATCCATTACTTACTTAAAGGGTAACTAAAGTCAAAAAAGAAATTTTGACCAATCGTCAAAAAGATACAGAGAGATTCAATAAAAGTTCTTATCATTGAAAATGGTGCTAATTTTGCCCTAACCAATCAGATGTTAGCTTTCTGATTGATTAGATCAAAATTAGCACCACTTTGGGCTGGGTACACACAAAAGCTTTTTTTGTCCCAAACAAGCGTTCACTACAAACTCATCATTCCCATTATTGAGTTTTAAAATCTGCAGCAAACACACAAATTCCCTTCCAAAATGCAGCCCTTCAAGCCAAATTCAAAGTTTATACTTAAACTTTCCCTTTCTAGTTTAACATTTGAAAGCTAATATCTGATTGGTTGGGGCAAAATTAGCACCATTTTAAACGATAAGAACTTTTATTGAATAACCCTGTTATAATCTAAACTCCTGACATTAGACTTGGATAAATTGATTATAGTTGGGAACATTAATGTAGCTTTAGATTCAAAATTAGATTACGACCGTCCTCCTCAGCACACCTTTCGCTGCCATCCAGTCCACTGCCTTCACTAATCAGGCCCTTTAATCTATGTGATGTCTGGAGAATCCTAATGACAGAGAATATTCATTTTATTCTCACCCACACAATCTTTCTGTATAGATTATACTTTGGTGTCTGGACCACTATTACTAGTCCTCACTAAATCAGAAATATAAAGCATGTCATGGTTGAACAATACCCATGTAGTGGCAGACCTCTCCAACCTCCATTACACAATGACACATCACAGATGGAGAATGAACAATGCAGACCAGACTATAAACACAGACATCAAACAGTCCCCAGAAGATGATGACATCTCTACAGCCTGGGTAACATACAAGACAGTTATCAGGGGTCATCTGATATGATTGGCCTCCACATATAAAAAAATATTTCACCACCCCCCTCAAGACCTCAATCAGGGATCATGAAAGACTACACACAACTTCTATATCATCAGAAACAAAAACTCCTAGACCTAAAAACACAGATCCACCAACCATCTTCTCTACTCGAGAGCTGATTGAGCTCTTAAATTCACAGCACAAAAATATAATGACAAGGGCAATAAACCAGATACATTGTTAGCAAGGAATCTGAATGACAGAATGAAACAAAATAGGCTACGAAACCCAGATTGTACACTGACACACAATCCACTCGACATTATAAAAAAATTAAATGAATAAATATTTAGGGAAAGACCTAGAAAAGGAACCTCTAATACAGCACTCTATCCCTTGGAACCATGTTTATGGATCCGCTTGTCTCTTATTGGTTCCTCACACGGGGACTATGTGACCGATGTTGTATTTAAATTTGGGTTCCAAGGGATAGAGTGCTGTTATAGAGGTCCTTTTCTAGGTCTTTCCCTAAATATTTATTCATTTATAGTTTGTTGGCCTCTAGCACCCCCTTTAAGTAGGGTATTCCCATACCCATCCTTAATATATGGTGACTGCTTCCGGATGTTGTATTTATTATAAAAAAATTCTCCAAGCCTATGACTTCTTCACTCGTATCACCAACTACTTATCCTCTCTCATACTTCCTAAGCTCACTATTGAAAAGAAAAACACTCAACAATCACATCACACAAACAGAAATAAAATACGCTATTAAGAAACTTAAAAGAAGTTAAGTCCCTAGTCTAGATGGATATACTGCTACATATTACAAAAAAACAACCTGCTGATTCCCCATTCATGGAACACTGTAGCCCCTACTAAAACAATAATTATATGTAAAGTATGGTCAATCTGCCACAACAAACTTCATATTTACATTGCAAGGGAACAACTACAAAATTATAACAAGACTTGGGATGTTTGATTTCTACATAGGACTTGTCCTGACCAGACAGGTTCTGACTAGAGATGTTTGAAATTTGGAAGTTTTGTTCTATCTTCGGATTAACGGAACTCGGGGGGAAACCCAAAAGATACGAAAATCCGAAAACAGAATGTACTTTCTAGGGTTCGGAATGTAGTTGCGATGGTTACCATATATACAAAGTTATTTTCGGTAACCCTCGAAAATAATCTCGAATGTTCGATAACCCTCAAAAATACAATTGGAAACCATTTTGAGTTTCCGAACGTATATTCAAGGGTTATCGAACGTATGAAGTTATTTTCGAGGGTTACCAAATATAACCTCCTACTGTATATTTAGTAACATTAAAAAATATGTTCAAAAGTTCTGAAATCCGAACGATCCACTTCGGATTTCAGAACCAAGACGGATCCCATATCTAGTTCTGACCCCAATGAACCCTTAATTTAAATTAAATTCAACAAGAGAGATAAATACAAAAGGAGGAGGACACAGAGAATAGACTAGATCGGAAATATGTAAACATTACCCTAACAAAAAAGGGCAGAGTGTAAAATTTTAAGTTACCCTATGAGTTTATAAGCCCCTCCCTTCCTCTTCATTGCTTTTCACCCCCTCTCCTTATGTAACAAATAAGATGTTGCCTTGATATCTATAATATGATACATATTTGTCAACTTTGTATTCTATGTCGTTACTGAAACTACTTGGCAATTATAATTAAAATGATTGCGGGGGGAAAAAAGGATAAAAATGATTGCCCCAGGGTAGGTAGAAGACGGGGCAGAGGCCCATGGGTACGGAGCTGTTGAGAGTATTATAATTCCAAATGTTTTTCCATTTCTGAAAGTTTTCTTTACTTGGTATTGATGGGAGGGGGAGTACACTGTCTGATGTGTTCTTTACACTGTACACTGTATGTCTGAGATCTCATACTTGTAGGGCCTCCATTTGTTTGCAAAATACAACTCCAAACATTCCACTATAGCATATATTTAGGAAAAAGACTAACAGGGTTATTCAATAAAAGTCGTTTAAAATGGTGCCCCAACCAATCAGATGTTAAGATGTAAAATCTTTCCCCAACCAATCAGATGTTAGCTTTCAAATGTTAAATAATATCTGATTGGTTGGGGCAAAATTAGCACCATTTTAAGAACTTTTATTGAATCTCCCTGTAAAAGTGGGTTCGTGTTGGATTTTGGGTCCAATCACCTGTGGGTTGGGTATGAGTATAAAACCAAAGTCCAACACAGAACACAACTTGCTCAACTCTTTAATTACCAGTAACTTGTCACACATAGGCATCTTGTATATTATAGAACTTCTCTTAGGGACCCACTGTCTCTTAAAGGTTAACTGTGGTCCAAAAATGACTTTAGGTAAATTGACAGGAATTGCTTTTCTGAATATTTTGGCAATTTATTTTTATTTTATTTTATTTATTTTACATAGTTTTATGTAATTATTCTTTTAAAATAGTTTTAAAGATATTTACATTTTTAAGTTTGATATGGATCCCCTGCACCTTCTTCTTCCTGCTCTGAAACCATGTGACAGCCCTCTTACCTCTCTCTCTCCCCTTGCTGGACCCCTTGGCCCCCTCCCTTGCAGCCCCCAATGGACCCTCCCACTTATGGGCCCCATGGCCCCTCCCTCTCACAGGCTCCATGGCCCCTCCCCCTTGTAGGACACACATGGCCCCTCCCTCTTATGGAGCACCAACAGCACCTCAGACCCATACCCCTTTATTCCCTACAGAAAACTGTGTAAGAGCTAGGCCCCACTAGGCTGTTTTGATGTGCTCAGTGCTCAATGCACACCAATAGAAGTGGATAGGGATGGCCCCACTATACCCACATGCAATCACCATTTTTGGTCTGCATCACATGAGCTGTGAGGGGTTATTTCAAAGGAATCGCAGCACATGTGCAGGGTAGCACACACTAATCTTGTGAAATTTCTATTGCAATGTGCAATTCGTGTGCACTGCCTACTGGGCATTGCCCTTTAAATAGCCTTTTCTGGCAGAGGCAGTAACAGCAGTTCTAAATTTTCTGTCTGATTCTGCCTCTGCCAGAAAAGGCTGTTTTTACACAGTTTTTGAAGGGAGGGGTTTATTGGTCTGAGGAGGTGCCAGTGGAGTGACCCATTAGTGGGAGGGGCCAAGGGGACTGCAATGGAAGGGGCCATGGAGGTCTGAATGGCAGGGGCCAAGGGGCTCCACAAGGAGAGGGGCCTTTGGGAGTGGGAGGGGCTGTGGGAGCAGTCAATGAGGCTGCAATGGAAGGGGCCAAGGGGGGCCTAAAGAGGAGAGGCCACAGGGGCCCAGCAGTGGGGTCACAGGCAACACAAGTGGGAGGGGCTTTGGGCTTTCTAGTGGGAGTGTCCATGGGGCCTGCAGGTGGATAGGGACTGTAGATTTACTTATCGGTTCCTGGTATTTTCACTGTCTAGTCTACAGAAGAAAGGGGGAGGGACTTCCAGTTTACCTCACACACTGTGTAATCTGAGGCTGTACTCGATGGCGGGCGAGAGGAAAATCCCCTGGAAAGTCAACTGTCATCTTCCCACACCCTAACTTTCTGTTCTGAGATTTTTTCAAATCCTGGGCTTCACAGCACATAGAGAGGTGGTTGATGGCTTATTCTAAAGGTAGGAACCTGACCTTTCATCAACCTGTGTGGAGACCACAGTTCCTCTTAAAAAAAGGAGTTGATTTGTCTAACAGCTGTTTATAGTAATCCACCAGCTGCTAACATAAGGGTTTACATCACACACGTCAAACTCATGGCCTGCGGGCCGGATTCTGTACTTCTGGACATTGTTTGTGGTCCCTGGTAACTGGACAGAATCCAAGACTTTCTGCATTGCTATCTATTTGTGCAGTCCCAAGTAGTGGCATAACTATAGATCTGCCTGCTAGATACCGCAATCAGCTCTTTAAAACAGATGATTTCACTCACCGTTTCTAAAATAGGTGCACGCAAATGGGACTTGCACAAATGGATTGCAGCGTAGTAAGGCTTGGATGCAGTCACTTCTGTAACAACTGATCATGTATCTGGCCCAGCACTGGGAAATGGAGGGAAGTGTGACAAAAGGCCTTCCATTGGTTTGGCTATTCCATTACCGCAGCAGAAGAGTAAGGTGGGAGTTCCACATTAGCACATGATCTCGCCACATGCAGAGGTCCCAGTCCAGAACAGTGCTTTACACCCTTCCCCTGCAAAGACCCAGCACTAGGTACAATCCTGCACCTGCTAACTATCTTTCAAGAAAAGAAATCGCCCACCACTTAACCAATCTTTTTGTTTTTGGCCCCTTATGTGATTGAGTTTGACACCCCCAGATTTATATTAACAACCCTGTGATGTCACAATGAGGTTCCCAGGAGGGCATTCCAGGGATTTTAGAATTTTTGGAGTATAAATAACCGGACACATTGGATTGTTGGTTGTATAAGATCAACCAAACTTCTCTGAAATCCAGACTGCCAGTACAGCTTTCTGTTGTGTTTTACTCAAGTTATTATGTACATTATTTTGTAAAATGATCATACAACTGAACAGTGTTTTCCATTGTACATGTAGTAAATATAAAATTAATTAATTGCTTTATTGGTTGGGACAAATCCAGCCACATATTTTGCGAGATATATGTGGTGAGTAATTAAACATAAATACCTGGATGGTACAATTATCTCGTAGTCCTAGAGAATCTGTGCTATAGTTAAGAAACATTAAATTACTATTATTATAATTTACAGGTTAGAGAGAAGGAGATGTTCAGGATCTTTATATAACAGAGGGTTGTGATAGTCCATGTTCCTATTACTGCCCAGAGTCCAGACTGAGCTGTGAGAGATTCATTAATATTTCCAGTTATTAGATATTCTGAATAGGAGAATATGGACAATTGATATGGATTTTTGTTTGTTCAAAACTAGAATTCTGTATCCAGTCCTGGATTTTACTCATTGTTCAAATTAACCAACTGTAACAATGTCAGTGCTGGTCCCAATGATCTCAGTTCTTCTACCAACCTACAGTTGGGGAACCAGCACAATCTATGTGAACACTCTCTACCTCTGGGCTCTTCTACTGCTAAGGAAACCCACTCTCCTGTATCTGGCTTTAATCTTACTTTTCATATCTCCTGCTGAATTGACCTTTAATCCTAAATGCACCTTAAGAAATTTGCCTTATCATCATTTGTACCAGGCTGGAGATATTTTATTTGGAGGAATAATGCTGATTGCCTATGAAGAATTTAAAATCAATAATTTTCAGACAAACCCATTTCTTAATAGAGTTAACCGGTATGTGAATTAATAATACTAGAGGCCATAATTATAAAAGATAGTAAGTAGGTAATGTCCGAGAGAAATCATTTATAATAGTATAGCATGGTATTAGTATTGTTTTTGACTGCAGTGTTGTTTCAAATCTGAATTGAGAAATTCAGTCAGATGAAAAAATAAAACTTTAAGTCCAGTTAATCTAACTGAATGCCAAAGATAAACTATGACCTGGATGAATATTACAAATATACCATGACCTGGATGGATGAATATTACAGATATACCATGACCTGGATGGATGAATATTACAGATTATACTATGACCTGGATGGATGAATATTACAGATATACCATGACCTGTGGAATTAATATTACATATACCAGACCTGGATGAATGAATATTACAGATACCACATGACCTGGATGGATGAAATACAGACATACCTATACCTGGATGGATGATATTACAGATATACCTGACCTGGATGAATAATATTACAGATATACCATGACCTATGATGAATATTACAACATACCATGACCTGGATGGATGAATATTACAGATATACCATGACCTGGATGAGTTATATATTACAGAATACTATTGACCTGGATGGTGAATTTACAGATATTAGAAACCATGCTGATGGAGAATAAAAAACACTGGATGGTAGAAATACAGATTACCTGACCTGGATGGATGAATATTACGAGATATCCATGACCTGGATGGATGAATATTAACAGAATACCATGACCTGGATGAATATATTACAGATTACCATGACCTGGATGGATGAATATTACGAATATACCATGACCTGGATGAATGAAATATACAGATATCCATAACCTGGATGAATAATATTACAGATATACATGACCTGGATGGATGAAATTACAGATATACATGACCTGGATAATGATATTACAGATATACCATGACCTGGATGAATGAACATTACAGATATACCATGACCTGGATGGATGAATATTACAGATATACCATGACCAGGATGAATGAATATTACGATATACCATGACCTGGATGAATATTACAGAATACTCATGACTGGATGGAGTATATTACAGATATACCGTGACCTGGATGAATGAATATTACAGATATACCATGACTGGATGGATGAATATTACAGATATACCATGACCTGGATGGAGAAATATTACAGATATACCATGACCTGGATGGATGATATACAGATATACCTATGACCTGATGGATGAATATTACAGATATACCATGACCTGGATGGATGAATATTACAGATATACCAGACCTGGATGGATGAATATTACAGATATACCATGAACTGGATGAATGAATATTACAGGATACCATGACCTGGATGATGAATATTACAGATATACCATGACCTGGATGAAGAAATATTACAGAATATACCATAACCTGGATGAATGAATATTACAGATATACCATAACCTGGATGAATAATATTACAGAATACATGACCTGGATGGATGAATATTACAGAATATACCATGACCTGGATAAATGAATATTACAGATATACCATGACCTGGATGATATGAATAATTACAGATATACCATGACCTGGATGAATGAAATTTACAGATATACCATATGACTGGATGGATGAATATTACAGATATACCATGACCAGGATGAATGAATATTACATGACCTGGAAGGATGAGAACCTTTTCAAGCAATACCAATACTAGTGATATTGTTTTCATTCATTATAAAGGAACACTATTGGACGTTACTGTTAGCGAACACATTAATTGGGAATTTACAAAGACGTATACAGAAGTATTACCATTATTCAGAATAATGACTATAATACATCCTGTTAGTCTTTTAGTTGATATCAGATAAAATTCTAGGTTTTGTTTAATAAAAAAAAATCTGTTTGAATTTGTTCCACCTTTATTGTAAAACAGTTTAGTAGAAAAAACTATAAGATCCTAGTTCTATTAGTGCCATATCCCGTAAAATAATACTTTGTTGAAGCACTTTTTATTTTGATTTCATTACAGCACTCAGTTACATTTGAGTAGTGTATATATTTATTTTATATAAATATATTTATATCTTCATAGGAGATTGCATTGGGTTTTTAGGAGCTACCAATGAGGGGGGGGGTGTATAGGATACTACATATAGGACATTTACGTCCATCTAGTCCAACCTTTATACCCTACCCATAATGTCTGTATAACAGTTACATAGTAACATCTTGTATACCCTACCCATAATGTCTGTATACAGTTACATAGTAACATAGTATTGGAGGTTGTATAAAGACATACTCCATCTAGTCCAACCTTTATACCCTACCCTAATGTCTGTATAACCGTTACATATAACATAGTATTGGAGGTTGTATAAAGACATACGTCCATCTAGTCCAACCTTTATACCCTACCCAAATGTCTGTATAACAGTTACATAGTAACATAGTATTGGAGGTTGTATAAAGACATACGTCCATCTAGTTAACTTTATACTACCCATAATGTCTGTATAACAGTTACATAGTAACATAGTATTGGAGGTTGTATAAAGACATACGTCCATCTAGTCCAACCTTTATACCCTACCCATAATGTCTGTATACAGTTAATAGTAACATAGTATTGGAGGTTGTATAAAGACATACGTCCATCTAGTCTAACCTTTATATACCCATAATGTCTGTATAACAGTTACATAGTAACATGTAGTTGGAGGTTGTATAAAGACCACCCTACCCATAATGTCTGTATAACAGTTACATAGTGACATAGTATTGGAGGTTGTATAAAGACATACATCCATCTAGTCCAACCTTTATACCCTACCCATAATGTCTGTATAACAGTTACATAGTAACATTACCGCGGGATTAACCTCTTGGTTGCGCAGTGTCTGTGCGAGTTCTGGGAGGAGAAGCGACACTTAGGGCCACAGTAGACGACAACGTCTATTACCAGGGATATGCGGCTTTGTGAACGTAAGTATTAATTGACAGCTGGGACATTAAATACTCAGAGCTTGTAATATCCCAGAATGGTCAACGTCTCTGTAAATCGGCTACGGGATATTGCCCAGCGCGTGTCCGCCTCCTCCCTGAAGAGATTACAAGAGAATTCGTCACTCCGATGTTTTTTTACTCAGGTCAGCAAATGATCAGTGGACGATGTTGCAATAAGATTGTACCAGTTGTGATATTGCAGAACGTGGTATGGCGTGTTTAACACCAAAAAACATGCTAGCAACGTCACACAAAGGATTGACGGAATGCAATTTACACATACCAAAACCAGGCGAATTAAAGGACAATATACTTACCAATTTCCCCGATCCACTCTGCAAGTACCCAGGGTGAGAGAAAAAACCAAAGTCCTCACCTCTGGGTACTTACAAAAAGTCCTGCACTTATTACTTGTAGCTCCCTCGTCGCTCCGGTCAGATCCCCCCACTGGCACTGTCAGTGACGTCAGCGGAGGCAGACTTAATGGGAAGACACGCCTCCTTTGCAGAGCGCATCTTCCCATTGGCTGCCGGTGACTGTAACCAAAGGCCAGTGGGAGGATCGGAACAGAGGACGCGGGAGATACAAGGAAGTACTCAGGACTTTTGTAAAGTACCCAGAGGTGAGGACTTTTAGGTGTCACCCTGGGACTTTGCGGAGTTTTGGGGGGGGGAAGGAACGAGGGGGAGGTGAGTTTAATTGTCCTTTAAATCATTGTTGTGCTCTAAATGATTGCAGATCTTTATAAAATTTGTACCTAAAATGCTCAGGATCTATTGATAGAATAATAAGACTTTAATATTATATCGTTTTAATCTCATGTAGCTTATATTAGTTACGTCAAAGAAAATGGCCAACAAATAATAAATATTTGTTATTAAACACATTACTATTACGTTTTTCAATCAGACGAAATGTAAGGAAAATAAAAAAACACATTGTAAAGGATGGACCAGTATCAGTTAGTGGTCATGTATCCGTATCCAGTTCTGTTCTGTAAATGATAATGTGATGAGCCCAAGCTTTATTTATGTATCAAAGACAAATCTAGGACTCATTACTAAGACGGTGGAATGTTATAGATTTATAATCATTATTATTATTTCATTATATTGGGGATTTATATTTGCCAACAATATTCTTAGCGCTCGGGCCCTGTCCGAAGAGTTACAATTAATCACTTATGACCATACCACCTTCAGTTGTCTTTAGATTGGGGGAAAACGGGTGCCGGAGGGGAAACCCACGCAAGCACGGGGAGAACATACAAAACTCCTTGGCAGATGTTCCAAGGGTGGAATCGAACTCGGACTTCAGCGCTGCATGGGCAACAGGGCTAAACCACTGAGGCCACCGGTTGGGGGACACTATTTAATTCATTGTTTATATAAATAATTGATATTAAATCAAGGTTTGTATGCTGTTTTGAAACCTACAGAAGAGGTTATAATGTTACAGGCAGATTGGAACGAGTCCCATTAGATTGAGATGTGAAGTCGCTTAAAGAGGGGTACTGGGGCGCCTTTATAGTTTCATAGTGAAATTAAGGCTTTGGTGTTGATACAAGTTCTTGTGATCCTGGTTGATTTTTTTCAATTGTCATTTGTAGTTCAGTAGGATTTTATTACACCTTAGAATTTGATTATTTGCTTTGATCACAATCGCTTGTTAGGGTGTTAGAGGCACCTAATGTAGAGTTAAAGTTTGTTTTATTAACAGTATGTAAAAGCATGCAACTTCATTAAAATATTAAATATACCTAACAATGCAAGATAATTAAATATTTGGTTTTCGTGCTGAGAAGAGTTTTACGAACATTAGCTTAACATTGATTTTTACAATACAATTGTATTTATAAATAAAAGAAATGACATTTACCCCAATATCACCTGGGATATATGGTATATAATTCAGCAAGTTATTACATAGAAAACTATAATGAGCACCATGTGAACATTGTCAGGGGAAGGCCCTTGTTCATAATATGAATGTGGAAAGAAGAGGATCCTGGTGGTTTCATGGGGATCTGACATCTGACAGTCCTATGTTATGTCTATCCTTCGGATTGTACCAATACCCAGGTACTGTACTGTTATGTAATGGTCTATCCTTTACTGGATTGTACCACTACCCAAGGTACGTACTGTAGGTAATGTAATGTCTAGCCTTACTGGATTGTACCACTACCCATGGTACTGTGATGTTATGTAATGTCTATCCTTACTGGATTTGTACCCACTACCCCCAGGTATGTTACTGGTTATGTTATGTAATGTCTTATCATTACTGGAATTGTACCACTACCCCAAGTAATGTTATGTTATGGTTATGTAATGGTCTATCCTTTACTGGATTGTACCACTAACCCCCAGGTACTGTACTGTTACTGTAATGTGGTAATGTCTATCATTACTGGATGTACACTACACCCCAGGATGTACTGTTATGTAATGTATATCCTTACTGGATTGTACACTACCCCCAGGGACTGTCTGTTATGTTATGTAGTGTCTATTCCTTACTGATGTACCATACCACAGGTACTGTACTGTTATGTAATGTCTATCCTTACTGGATGGTACCATAACACCAGGTACTGTACTGTTAATGTTTTATGTAATGTCTATCCTTACTGGATTGTACACTACCCCAGTATTTGTAGTTATGTTATGTAATGTTTCCTTTATGATTGTACCACTACCCCAGGTACTGCACGGGTATGTTAATGTAAGGTTATCCTTACGGAGTGTACCACGACCCCCAGGTACTATTACTGTTTGTGACATGTAAGTCTATCATTACTGGATTGTACCGACCCACTAACCCCAGGTACGTGTACTGTTATGTATGTTCTGTCTATCCTTACTGATTGTACCAATACCCCCAGTTACTGTACTGTTATGTATGTAATGTCTATCCTTACTGGATTGTACAACTAACCCCAGGTAATGTACTGTATGTTATGTAATGTCTATCCTTACTGGATTTGTACCAATACCCCAGGTACTGTATGTAGTTATGTAATGTCTATCCTAATGGATGCTACCACTACCCCAGGTACGTTAATGTTATGTTATGTAATGTCTATACGTACTGGATTGTCAACCACTACCCCCATTACTGTACTGTTCTGAATGGAATGTCTATCCTACTGGATTGTACCACTACCCCCATGGTACTTGTAATGTATGTAATTTAATGTCTATCCTTTACTGATTGTACCACTAAACCAATGGTACTGTACTGTTATGTAATGCTATCCTTACGGATTGTACCACTACCCCAGGTACTGTTATGGTTATGTTGATGTAAGGTCTATCTTACTGGATTATACCAAAGTCATGCATACGGTCCAACCATTCACAGTTGACAACAAAACCGCAAAACAGCATTTTTTTTATTGATAATGGGACACTTAGTGGCTAGCCCTCCAGGATTGTTAAATCTATGTCCAAGAGGGAAAAAAATTTAGTGTGGTTTTATTGTGGTCAATTTTACATTACTCTTTGAAAAGCAATTTTTAAAAAACCGAGGCAATACAGCAGTACCTTTAACATTTCCTGCCATTTTACTTTAAACTGTATTGTTAATATTTTTTGAATCAACAAAATGTTTAAATGTTTACCCTCAATAAAACATGAAATACATACATGGCAATTTTCCGAGGAAACGTTTAGCCCAGTGTTGCAGCAAAGCTTGATAAGGGCGCAACACTGAGACATGGCTTGTTTATATGCACAGCCAATAAATAAAAGGCTTTGATTAAAGATCCTGGATGCACTATTAATTTATTGGGGTTTTATATTACATGTGTGTTTCAATGTGTAGACTGTTTATGTTAATTGCGGGATGATTACAGTTAGGTTTTAATGTCTCATTTATTTGGCGTTCACATCAAGGAAGCAATGACTGTCTTCCTTAGAACAACATTTACTTTATTTTTACCTCTTATAGTACGATTCCCCCCTCTAATTCCATCCTCTAACTCATCATCAAGCCTCTCAGCAATCCCAGCCGCAGCTGCCGGTACGGCCCCCTGCTTGTAGTTCCGGCAGCAGGGAGCTGGATCAGCAACGTCGCTGGAGCGAGGGGCGCATGTGTTATTTTTTCACACAATAGAATATAGCTGAGTGGTTGGGGGTAAAGGATGGCCACTTAAATCCAAAAAATGTATTTGTAGGGTGAGATGCTCTTTAATGCTAATAATAAAATAGTCCATAGTTGTCAAAACTAGAAATGTCTCTATTTTCTGTTTAAGATAATACTCTATTAAACTAACCATGTCTAATAGGGAACCCTTGTGTCTTCTATTAAGTGATTAAGTGCTCGGAATAATAAATGATCCCTCTGGGGGAGATAGATAGTTTACTAAGCTACAAAAGTTTAAGATACAAAAAAACATGCGCAGAGGATCCTATTTCCTCTATAGTGCTAAAATGCTAAGCTATGCTACACCCGTTCTACATGGCGGTTAGTCCTGGAGTGAGTAAAGTGCTAAGTTTCCTGAAAGTGATGTAGTGCTATATTGACAATAAAAGTGCTTCATGGCCCATCTCTACCTGAAATCAGGTATTCCCATTAAACCCCTAGAAAAGTGTAGATGAAGCTCATACCCATTGCATTGGCCAGTTTTTTGGGAATTATCTTGTTTCGAAATAAGAAATAGAACTTATGTTGTATAGCCAAAATTCCATACCTTTCACTATATAATTATCTTAGTATCCATACCGTTCTTTCTTTAAAAAAACATATCATGTATCTAGTCCTCCCGTAATTTAAGTACCGGTATAGACGGCATACATACCTTGTTTACCCAGTTTTAAAATGTGGGCTTCCAATTTACCTTTAAAGTGTAATAGGAGCATACCTTCCTACCTTAGATATCAGACAATAGATCTTTCACTATCGGGGCCAAGACAATTATATAAAATTTGAAAGATTGACAGTTAGGAAGTTTAATCCTGAGATGATTGCTTGGGAAGGGTTGCCTAATATTTTTTTGCTTCTTTTGACGATATATACAATAAACTAAGGTGTGACTATTTTATACAGGAGCTGCTTGGGAATATTATCCTTATAAAAATAACTCAGCTATCGCACTAAGTGACTTGTTTCTTAATTTAAAATTTTAATTTATAATCCCACTGTCCCTCCCATTCAAGTGTTCATGCCTGAACAATGACCCAGCATTTTTGACAGTGTTTTTAACTTTTTATGGAGAGCTGCTGAGCGCTGATTCCTGTCACTTCATAACCAATGTCTCTCTCCCTCCTCACCCCAAGATTGTTAATAACCGCATAATGCTGGGCTGAAGTGTTCCTTTCTACGCCTGGGTTTAAGTACCGGAGGTAGCTGTGGGGTTTAAATATATGGTGGGGATAAGGACAAGTGCTGCATTATTTAATAGTGAAAATTGATGAAGGAATCAAAATACTTATGTATTATAAGAAAATAATGTGCCCTGTACATCGTAATATTAGGATATTACACTGTAAGGGTCATATTATCCTTATATCCTAACTTTCTGTTTATATTTTGTAGTAGGTTTTTAAGGTAAATTGTCATAGGCAGAGTAGAGTTCTTTAGTAGCCTTACGGCTTCTTTCAATATGTATAATGTCTTATACTGCATTGCCACCCATCTTTGTTAGATATCTCATATTAGAGATGGACCAGATTTAGAAATTGAACCTGAGTTCAAGCTGAACTTAAGAAGTTCGAAACGGACCCGACCTTTCGAACTATCCGGACCCGGATTTTTGGACTTCGATCTTTCAGACTTTCGATAATTATCGATCAGTCGAGGTTCAGTCACCTCGATCATATGGTTTGAGAAGTTCGGTAACCCTTGAATCTGACGACGGGTTCGGTAACCCTTCGAATCGTTATTCGTCTATTTTTTGTGGGTAAATTTCGAAAATCAAACGCTGGAGCTGGAAGTAGCGTGCGTAAGAATAAATTAGATTTTTTCTGGATATTTTTTTGTGTCCCCCAGCAATTCCAGGTCCCAGAGCCATTTACATTAAGTTACCATTGTTATTTTAAACTGTATTTCAGACAAACTTTTCAAACTATTTGACTCCCATTGACTTTTCATGGGTCCGTTTCGAACTTTCGAACTTTGTCAAAGTTTGAAAGTTCGAAAACGAACCGAAACGTTATGAAATTTGCCCAACTCTACTCTATATAACTATTTTTCTATTCCTTTCATTTCAATATGTACTATCATACTTTTCAGAAGTCCCTTCTATTTTATAAATAATCTTAAAAGAAGTTTTTTGTATTTTTTCACTTTTCTATCATATTCTCAAATTGTTCTACTGATGGATTTTCAAGTATACAGGTTAACGGTGGATTTATTTTTACAATCGGTATTACCTAAACTTCCCATTTGTTTTTCGCCTAAAGAGACAAAATTTATACTATCTTGTTCCGATGGATTCTTTATATTTACTTTTTTAATTTTATTGTTTTATTACTTTTAATTTTCTAATTTATATTCATGAAATATCTTTTTAAATTTATATCTTTATGAATTTTCGAACACCATTGTAAGTTCCCACTTGTCAATCTTTATTTGAGCAAATTTTTACTCTTTCTATAGTACTTCTACTTTAAATGAAATATAACTAATGTCAATACATTCCTCAATGGACACTTTCTGGTCACAATCATTTTTACTTTTATTATGTTTCTTGAAAAACGGGGGATAGTCGGCCTTTTTTTTATTTGGGTAGCGCGACTTTAAGCCTCAGTTTACAACGACTGTGTGAGTACCGGAAGACGACTCGCAGCCATTCCAAGCCTTTTAAGCAGGCTGCCAAACGTTTGCACGTAGTATTAACGCCAGCCCGATGAGATTCACATAGTGCACAGCATCTGGTAAATCCTCTACGGAAATTGCCTGTGCACTTGCGGCTCTGGGTGCATCTGTTAATGTCATAATTGGTTAAGGTTATTCATTTTGGGATTGGATGGTCTATTACTCTTTCTGGACTTGATTATATATGGGGTGGGGATCTCTTCGTTATTCCTCCTATATGTCTCTTATAGTAATAATGATTCTAGAATGTTCATCTTTCTTTCATCCTTTTCTCAAAATACTAATGGCCCCACATCTCTTTCCATATTTCTTGACCAGTTAAATATCTTGTTGTTTTGATAATCATATTTATCCCCTTTTTTTTTTTCTTTACATTCCATATTTCTTTATCTAAATTATTTACCATCATCATTCATAGTTGTCTCAAAATGTTTAATTTTCCTAATTTACCATCATCATTCATATTGTTCTCAAAATGTTCAATTTCCTTTTTTTTATTCTTCATTCAGTTTGTAGTTCCCTATCCCATTCTTCCGTAAGGCTACATCATCATTAAAGGTAGGGTTTTTAAAATCCAAACAGGGAGATTCAAAAAAGTTTTATCGTTTTAAATGGTGCTAATTTATGCCCCAACCAATCAGATCTTATTTAACATTTGAAAGCTAACAACTGATTGGTTGGGGTACATTTTCAACGATAAGAACTTTTATTGAATAACCCTGTTAGACTTCATGGTAACTTGTTTTACATTTAATGTTTGTTAAAAAGTTAGGTGTCTTTAGTAAGTATTGTGCCATGTATTCTGGCCACATCCTTTCCTCCCAATTCCAGATTATTTCTGGAATCCAATCTATGTGCATAAATTTGGACCATTCCATGATGTATGTCAATAAATAAGGAGAACAACCACTGTATTGGGGAAAGGGATAAAGAGGCTGTAATAACAGCAACCCCCCCTTAATATAGATTTCAAAAGAAGGTTGCATACAGTTGATTTACACAAATAAAGCAGGGTTGTTCAGTTCCACCTGGGTTCCAGTCGTTGGTAGTCGGGTGGGTGTTAAAAACAACAGATCAAACAAAATGCTGGCTGAATGTGAGAATCAATCCTTGAAATAAAGAAAAATGAGCTAATTGAAGGCTATATGATAAACAGGGGGTCCAAATAACATAGACTGGTATTGAGATTGCAAATTCCCCCTCACTTATCTGTCAGTATGTTAATAATCTTGTTATACTTGATTAGTTAGTACACACATGTGGTAATGTAAATTCGGGACCCAACTTTTTGTTTGCTGTGTTGAAACTTCCCGTGGGTGGGGAACCCGGTGGAAAGAACAACACTGCACATTTAAGAGTATAACAAATGTATAAACCTTGCTTTACCTGGGACAAAGTATGTATAAAGGTATGTTAGCAATCTTTTGTTTGGTGGGCTGAATTGAAGTAGGGATGGTTACATACCCTTTAATTCCTTTCTGCAGCCTTTGCAATCGCTTTATAATCTCAAGCACTGTTTAAACTATAGCACACTAATCTTTTTTGTTTACCATATTGCTAATAGTAAGGACACAAAATTGGATTCCAACCAGTATTTCGCGCGAACTTTTTAAGTTTCGAAAATCCAATTAAACCCAATTGAATCAGAATTTTTAGAATTTTTCTATCACAGTTTTCAATTTTTCAGTATTTTCCAGTTTTTTTCAGATTGAATTTTGGATTTTTTAATTTATTGGATCTTCAGATTTCTGAACTGCAATTTATTTTGAGACCAGGACTCATAATAAGTCACATCCATCATTCTTTAAAAAGGGATACTTTCCGATTGCCATTTGGAGTCAGGAAGGAATTTTTCCCTTTTTATAGCGTTTATTTATTATTTGGCTTCTCGGATTAACTGTTAGGGTAGGGTTAAAAAGGAGGTGAAAAGGTTGGACTTGATGGAAACATGTCTTTATTCAACCTCAATTACGTGTTACTAGTTAAAAATCTTGCAATGATTTAATAGTATAGTATTTGAGGATGAATAAAGACGTATGTCCATCCAGTCCAACCATCTAGCAATATCCTCATTTCCTGCCTAACTATTGATCCGAGGAAGGCAAAACAACCAATTTATGAAGGGAAAAAATTCCTTCCTGATCTTACTCAGCAATCGGAAATTTCCCTGGAATCAACTCTACTTTGTGTATCAATACCAGTAACTTGCAACATTCCTTGTTTGCAGAAACTCATCCAGCTTTTTATTAAACTGTAATGAACTGCCAAACAACGTCCACTGAAGACAGTTCCATAGCTTTACCGTTCTCACAGGTGAAATCCCTTTCCAAACTTTGAAGCCTAAACCTTTTTTCTTCAAGTCTTAAGGGATGTCCTTGTGCCTCTGACATGTTCTATTGGTGAACAATGCCCCAGATAGTTTATGTATGGCCCGTTAATGTATTTATACACAGTAACTATCCCAGTAATGCGCCTTTCTCCAGAGTAATAATTGTAACTTTTCCAGTCTCTCTTTCATAGTCAAGCTCCCCAAATCCCCTTATTAATTTAGTTGCCTCTTTCGAACCTTCCATTCAAGATGTCCTTTTGACACAGGATTCCAAATTGCACTGCATATTCCAAATGAGGCCTTACCAATGCTTTGTGTAAAGAACCCATACCTCTCTTATACAAGAATACCATGCTGGCTCTGGCTGTTGCGCCTGCCATGGATTGCTTCCTATAGTTTCTAAATAAAATTAACATTTCTGACTATCACATGTACTGTTTGTCCTTTAGATAGTTATGGAGCGTGCAGACTCTCTGTTTGCTGATAGACTAAGGTTCCCATCAGTCTATCAGACGTCCCTAATGAGAAACATCAGAACAAGCTATCATTCGCTGCTCAAACACTTTGGATGGACCTGGTGGGGATCTTGACCACAGATGATTGACCGCAGCAGCTAGCAGTGAAGATATAAAGGACCAGATTAGAGGACGGGAGTGTTGTGGAGTTGTTTATATATAATAACTGAAGGACCCATTTACAGTAAGAAGGGACATTTCTAGACATCTACAAAAGTCCTAATTATCACGGCTACAGGGGCAAGTTTCAATGATTTAATTTTAAATTAGTATTCTACTCTATTTAGAGCTCAACAAAGAACTTGGATATTAACAAGCACATCTCTCTATGTTTTAAGGATTCTTCAGTCTATTTATCTATAGGGTTAAATGGCAGCTTGATGTTTTGCCTATTACACATAAAATTGACGGACTTGAGAATTTTTGTGACAAAAGCAAGTCCATATGTATCCTTATGACTCCCATATTGCGAAAATATGGGAATATCAGTTTCAAGTTACACTCCCCAAATGTTAAAACTTGAGGTTATGAAAGGGCATTGGGTCACTGCCGAGAGGAATCGCAGTAGATGCGCTGTTCTGGGAATGAACTTTTGCATCAATTCAGGTGATCAGTCAACCTCTTTTAAAATGAAATCAATGTTTATAAGGCTGTATATGCGTTAGCCCTATGGGCTACAAGGATTTGAACATACATCTCATGGGTTACACAAAGACAAGGACCCTAAAGAGAGGAATATAAACAAAGAAAAGGTAAAATTATACATTTTATTTCATTCTTGAAATTAATAACTTTCTTGCTCTATAGGTCTATAGGGACTGGTTCTTAGTTACTGAATGGATAACCCAGTTCCCCACCTATTCACATGTTCTTCCTGTTAGATCCTACAGTTTTAAATATGTCACTAGTCAGCATAAATTAGTGGATCTTTGACCCACACTGAAAACCAATGATTGTATTAGTGTGTCCTGGGCTGTTACAGTAATCAGTTGTGGATTTATTACTTTGACTGTAGTTAACTGAAAAGGAAAATGTTAACAAAGTGGTTAGTCCTATATCCATGACCCGGGTCCTATCCTTCCTGTTGTCCTAGGTGCTCTGGTGCTTGTAACTGTTTGTGCTAGCAATTATTTTTTTTACCAGCCACATACTTTAAGGGGAGGTTCAAAATGACATTTCTTTGCTACCTGTGTATGTAGCCATTGCCACAGGCATGTTCTCTGTTCTTGCAGTGTTCACCAATTAGAGGATTTTATATAATTATGACCAATGTAGTTACTTTTTTGAGCTCTCTCAGTACATAGTATAATTATCCCTCTGTTTAGCTATGGTTCAGGATGAAAAAAGAAGAAGGAATAGTTGTTTTGCGAAACCCACCATTTTTCTCTTAAACTAAACAAGGGTTCAGTATATTGTTCGATTTGCTTGCGTGTGAGTAGCCATGTTCCTGGTGGGTTGAGTCAGTGGTGTCAGGAAAGTATCTCTACTGGCTATAGTTTCACATAGTATAGTATTTAGGTTGAATAAAAGACATTACATTATTAGTTCAAATACTCAACAATACCCACATTTCTGCCTAACTGTTAATACAATACAATAATACAATAACATTTGTAAAGCGCGTTTCTCCTAAAGGACTCACAGCACATAACTGTGATCCTGAGAGGCAAAAAACAAAACACCCAGAATTAGAAGGGAAAAAATTCCTCCTGACTCCAAGTGGGTAATGGAAATTTCCCTGGATACAACTCTACTTATGTATCAATACCAGTAACTGTAACATTCCTTGTTTGTAGAAACTCATCCAGCTTTTTATTAAACTGACCATGAAGAACTGCCATAACAACGTCCACTGGAAGACAGTTCATAGCTTTACCGTTCTAACAGTGACAAACCTTTCCCAACTCTACTTTATGTATCAATACCAGTAACTTGTAACATTCCTTGTTTGTAGAAACTATCCAGCTTTTTATTAAACTGACCAAGAACCTGCCATAAAAACGTCCACTGGAAGACAGTTCCATAGCTTTAACCGTTCTCCAGTGACAAACCCTTTCCCAACTCTACTTTTTGATCAATAACAGTAACTTGTAACATTCCTGTTTGTAGAAACTCATCCAGCTTTATTAAACTGACCAATGAACTGCCATAACAACGTCCACTGGAGACAGTTCCATAGCTTTACCGTTCTCACAGTGACAAACTTTCCAACTTACTTATGTATCAATACCATAGTAACTTGTAACATTCTTGTTGTAGAAAACTATCCAGCTTTTTATTAAACTGACCAATGAACCTGCCATAACAACGTCCACTGGAAGACAGTTCCATAGCTTCACTGTTCTCACAGTTGACAAACCTTTCCCAACTCTACTTTATGTATCAATACCAGTAACTTTGTAACATTCTTTGTTGTAGAAACACATCCACTTTTTATAAAATGACCAATGAACCTGCCAAACAACGTCCACTGGAAGACAGTTCCATGCTTCACTGTTCTCACAGTGACAACCCTTTCCAACTCTACTTTTGTATCAATCCAGTATAACTTGTAACATTCTTGTTTGTAGAAACTCATCAGCTTTTTATTAAACGACCAATGAACCTGCCATATAACAAGTCCACTGAGACAGTTCCATATTACCGTTCTCACAGTGACAAACCCTCTTCCCAAATCTACTTATATATCAATCCCAGTAAATTGTAACATTCCTTGTTTGTAGAAACTCATCCAGCTTTTTATTAAACTGACCAATGAACCTGCCATAACAACGTCCACGAAGACAGTTCTATAGCTTTACCGTTCCACACGTGAAAACCCTTTCCCCAACTCTAACTTTATGTATCAATACCAGTAATTTAACATTCCTTGTTGTAGAAACTCATCCAGCTTTTTATTAAACTGACAATGAACGCCATAACACCGTCCAAGTGGAAGACAGTTCCATCTGCTTTACCGTTCTACAGTGACAAACCCTTTCCAACTCTACTTTATGTATCAATCACCGTTACTTGTAACATTCCTTGTTTGTAGAAACTCATCCAGCTTTTCTAAACTGACCAAGACCTGCCATAACAAACGTCCACTGGAAGACAGTTCTAGCTTTACCGTTCTCACAGTGTGAAAACCCTTTCCAACTCTACTTTAGTATCAATACCAGTAACTTGTAACTTCCTTGTTTGTAGAAACTCATCCAGCTTTTTATTAAACGACCAATGAACCGCCAATAAACACCGTCACTGGAAGACAGTTCCATAGCTTTTACCGGTCTCACAGTGACAAACCCTTCCCAACTCTACTTATGTATCAATACCAGTAACTTGTAACATTCCTTGTTTGTAGAAAATCATCCAGCTTTTTATTAAAAATGACCAATGAACCTGCCATACAACGTCACTGGAAGACAGTTCCATATCTTACTGTTCTCACAGTGACAAACCCTTCCCAACTCTACTTTATGTATCAATACCAGTAACTTGCAACATTCCTTGTTTGCAGAAACCATCAGCTTTTTATTAAACTGACCAATGAACCTGCCCATAACAACGTCCACTGGAAGACAGTTCCATAGCTTTACTGTCTCACAGTGACAAACCTTTCCCAACTCTACTTTATGTATCAATACCATTAACTTGTAACATCCTTGTTTGCAGAAACTCATCCAGCTTTTTATTAAACTGACAATGAACCTGCCATAAACAACGTCACTGGAAGACAGTTCCATAGCTTATCGTCTCACAGTGAAAATCCCTTTCCCAACTGAAGTCTAAACCTTTTCTCTTCAAGTCTTAATGGATATCCACGTGTCCTTGACATTTCATTGGTGAACAATGCCCCAGATAGTTTATGTATGGCCCGTTAATGTATTTAACACAGTAATCACATCCCCAGTGCAGCGCCTTTTCTCCAGCATACATAATTGTAACTTTCCAGTCTCTCTTCACATTCAAGCTCCCCCAATCCCCTATGTAATTTAGTTGCCCTTCTGAAACCTTTCCATTTTCAAATATGTCCTTTTTGTACACAGGATTCCAAAATTGTACTGCATATTCCAAATGAGGCCTTACCAATGCTTTGTAAAGAGGGAATTACATTTTCCTGCCTTGATCCATACTCTCTTTTACAAGACAATACCGTGCTGGCTCTGGCTGTTGCGCCTGCACTGCTTGCTACCTTTAAGTTTGTTATCCACCAAAACTCCAAGATCCTTCAAACAGGGATTCACTTAACACAGAGCCATTTATAGTATAAGTAGCACAAGGATTTTTTAGTCCAAATGCATCACCTTACATTATCAACATTGAATCTCATCTGCCTTGCTAACAATTCTCACTACATTTCCAAAATATACCAAAATATCTTAAAGTAAGTATATTTAGAGTTGTCAATATTAACGATAAATAGAATTTGTAAGCGCAGAATTTCCAACAAATGGAATCTGCAAACCCTGCAGGAGGGGACACATACCAATGAACTTCAACATCTCGTATATGTTCTGCAGACTTGAAATAAAGGAGAAGGACGGAAGGAAACAGGATTAACTTTGAAAAGATTAAAGTGGAAAATAATAGTAGATGATTATTGATTTTGGTTGTATCTACAGCTGAACAAAATCCTTCAAAAACTTCATTTTACACTGTCAGGGGAAGAAATTTCCCTTTACCCCGGAAGGAGATGTTGCAGCTCAGTCGGACCTCCTAAACGTGGTAATAACTGGTCAGGACAAGGAAGTAACAATTAAATTAATTATTCAGGTGGAAGCTTTAAAGCCTCGGGTCAGACCAATGGATTATAAGATAAAGACATTGTGGGGAACCAATTTTTACCGGGTAAGTTTGTCATTTTATTTCTAAATAAACCTTAACATATATTTGACATATACTCCACTAACCACTGCTAGTCCATCTGATACAGGAAAGGACTAAGCCAGGTCCTGGACTTAGGGAGGGGGCAGAGTAAGTAAAGAAAAGTATTGTTAGGTATTACAGATAAACTAGGGCAAAACCCTAATGGTTTAGGCCCTTATTCTTGGTACTGTCAATGGGAAGGAAAAGGGTGGAAATTAAGTATAATTCCCCATTAATCAAAACACAGAGAAAGTGAACCTGAACAAAGTATAGTCTAGAAATAATGTACCATATGGAGAACGTTCTATGTACCAGACTAAACATACATTTGTAAGGGTATAGGGGTACCCCTAGTTTTGTACCCCCTGGAATATGATCCGAGGCAGGCAAAATTTAATGGAAAAAAGATCTTTATCAAAAAAGCACGAAGACAGTGACAGGTGTCATGTAACAAGCCTTGCCCACAGTGGGCTGTGATCTACTTATTTAGCAATATGACATCACAAAATACCTAAAATAAGGTACTTCTAAAATGTATCTCTTGGCAACATTCAGATACACTGTTTGTCTCTAGATATATCTCCAGGGTCCCCCCTCACTTAATCATAAGGCCTTTATAATTTATATTAGTTGGTTATTGATTATCTTATCCCAGCATTCTTGTAGGTGACATTAGGGGCCCCCAGAATCTGGCCATCACATGAACATCAATCCTGTTCTGGGGAGTGACCAATATTTATCTGGCCTATATTATGCAGAATGGGTATGGCTAAACTATAAGGAAGATTATATCTAAATGACACCTCATAGATTATATACTGATTTCCATCATTTCCTTTGTACACGTTTAAGACTTTATTACATTGCTCGTACAAAAAGATTTATCAAAATATCACAGACGACAACATGCACCACAAACCCACATCAAGAATGATCACAGCTGTACAGTTAAGATAATAATCAAAAAATACCTTTAAAGGGAAAATAATTTAACTTTTGCAGGCCAAAAATAACATTTTGTTGTCAAATCAAAATTTCATTGCAAAAAATGTATCTGCCTGTGGATTAGGTCTCTCTATTGGTTTTATTTTAGCAATACTCCAGAGCCCCACCCTCTATTGTAACTATCCAATGAACTTGTAATTGCCACATCTATATATGGGGGTAAGACATAGCTCCTTTAGCACTATTATTAATTACACTGAAAAAGGCTGACTCTAATTTTTGGATAGGATACCTTTAGGGTTACATATTGTTCCTGGCAGAGAAAGCTGGCTCCTCCCTCCATGCAGTCAATCAGGTTGAGACTGCTGACATCACAACCAATGATTGACCGCTGTTTCTCCTGATGCCTTCACTGCACATGCTCAAGGTTATAAAAAGCTCATTGAGCAGGCAGGTACCTTTACCAGAAACGGGATAGAACTTTCATTAAATATCTGGTTACAAATGCGTGCAATAATCTGGTAAAATAGCAGGTGTAGGCAGATAACAAACAAGTCAACATTTTTTGTTTTAAGGTCATGCCTTTTAATCGTAAAATTGCTGTAGCGACCATCTGTTAAACCTCCAGTTATCATTATACACAACATTGATAAGATTGGAGAATACAATTGTGCGTGTAAAGGTGCAACACGTGTAATCATGGGGGGGGGCGATACGCGACGTAGGCAGATCATCAATGAGCCTGTCCTTTTTGGCTGAAAAGTGCCCATACACATCCAGATTATGTCTGGAAACGGCCATGCATACACATTGCATGTCACAGGTTGCCACCGTGATCGACGTGGTATGAGACTTTAGCCATTAATAAGATCTTTTTACAATAAAAATCTTAATAGCCACAATGTTGAAAGGAACAATAACATTTTATACATAAAAGAAGAAATTCTTAGATAATGTGCAGATTCACCATATGATGTCGCTGATACCCGGTCATATTCCAGACATAAAGTAATAACCTGGCTCCTAACAAATCTGAAGGGCTTGAGTCAATATAATTGCTGGTCTGTCACCCAGTTCTACTGATAATGACTTGCTGTGTGATGTCTGCACTAGCACTTCAAATTTTAAACATACAGAGCAGCTTTGGAGTTTTGGCTTATAGTGAGAGAGGAAGAAAATGAAAGTTAAGCTAGGTACACACACTGATGATAAAGCCCTGATACTATCAGATCGACAATATTGGGGCTTTAATACACAATATGTGTCTCATTTCCAAATGAGCGCGTGACCAACACTGAGTCCAGGCAGTAAAGCACCAGAGATCCCAATGCTTACTCATTAGGAAAAGGATGTACAGTTCTTGGTACTGGTGCATTATAAAAATTAGCCCATTGGTCTTCCAGGATTCTATTGCACAAAAATCTTAAATAATTCTAATTTTGAATCACTCACTATAACTTCTAAAACCTTTTATACCCCAGATCTCAAATGGTCACGTTTATAATTACCAACTGGGGTGACACTATTTAATGTATTTGTACAGACCCCCCGTTCCGTGTGCAGTGAGAGCTGTTCTCCAGGATACAGGAAAGCCCCCAGGAATGTGCAGTTTTACCTGCTGTATGACTGTGTGCGCTGCTCAGAGGGACAAATCTCCAACACAACAGGTAAGTTCCACCATTATTTATCAGGCTTCATTCTATAAGTTTATAGGAATACGAAATGTTTATTATAAGTCAAGTTCAAAAGATTAAACAAGTAATGTGGACCTATATATTATAACACTGCAGTAAAAATGATACTTCCCTTTAAAAAATCAAGAAATAGCAATCAACCTACCAACTTGCACCACTGACCTAAGCAGATTTCAGCTTAATCTTAATGATCATTATCAACCCATTGCACCTCTCTTGTTATGCTACTGATGCAAACATGTAAATACAAACTAGTATAGGATCTAACAGCTGTTTGGTGAACTGGGCCAACACCCTTCACCTCCCCAATTTTCCTTTGGGTACACACAGAAGATGGAGAGATGTCAGGAGCCCATCAATCAGCTGTTTGAACAAGGTAAGGTGTATGCCTCAGTACACTTTATTGTAACAGGAGGTACAATATTATCTATAATGATAATGATCACAAAGTTTTATGAAATCCCTCTGACTCCAAACTTCTTCTTTTACTGTGAATTATGGTGCCAAGAGAGGAGAACAGTAAGCACTCATGGCATTTTACAAATGTTAAATAAATGTGAAATAGTCAGTGTATAATATAAACTCTAGGCGACATGTCTACATATTTCGGTTCATTATTTCAAACCTATATCATTTTATATTGTGTACTAGTTTTATCAATTGTACTGCAGTGCAGACTATGCTGGTGTTAAAAGAATATATATAGGCATGTGTTTGTGTGCTTACATACATATTCAACCTTACATATATATTCAACTAACAAGAAAGTATTTCTAATTTAATCTGTATTAACAAATATTCTAAATCTTCATTTTTTCAGATTCAGAAACTGTGTATCCAGTGTCCTGAATATCAGTGGCCCAATAATAACAGAAACTGTCTGTATCCAGAGGACATAGAATTTCTATCATATGAAGATTCTTTAGGACAATGTTGGCGTTCAATGTCAGTGTTTTTTGATTACAGTCATGTCAGTTTCTAGTGACTTTTATAAAATCATAAAACTCCTGTGTTAAAGCCAATAACCAAACCCTCAGTTACATCCTCTCTTCTCCCTCACATTGTCCTTCTCTGCTGCTTCTTGTTCATTGGCCATCCAGAGAAGGTGACCTGCCTGCTCAGACAAGTTACATTTGGGATCAATTTCACAATCTCAGTATCTTGTGTTCTGGCTCAAATCAGTCACAGTTGTCATAGCCTTCAATGCCACCAAGCCTGGGAGCAGATAAAGAAAGGGTGGGAACAGAGTGTCCATCGCCTGGTCCTTCTCTGTACCCTGGTCCAGGTTGGGATATGCCTGGTCTGGCTGATCTCTCCCCCACCATTCCCAATGAACACTACACTTACCCTGGGAAGATGATATTAACATTAAGTGAGGGTCTGTTCCTCTGTTCTACACTGTGATTGGTTACATGGGATTCCTGTCGCATTAAGTTAATTGTAGCTTTCCTGGTTAGGAGTTACCAGCCAGTTTCAATGAGGCCCAGCTGATCATTTCAGCATGTGGTGTTCTGCAGTGTTGGGTGTCCTCATCCCAGCCTACCTGAGTACCAAGGGTAAATACATGGTGGCTGTGGAGATCTTTGCTATCCTGGTTCCAGTGCAGGGTTACTGGGCGCTGTATATTCATTCCCAAGTGTTACATTCCTGTTCCACCCAGAGCAGAACACAAGGAGACACATCACAGGAAACTTTAACACACAATCATATGATTTTATAATAATATTAGAGCAGAATAGAAAGGTTATGTTTAGACTTGTTTTTAATTACTTCATAGTTGGATGTTACATTAATTAGGAATAAAATGATAAATAAGTGTGGAAAACCATAATATCTGTTTACCTTAATGACACATATAACATGGGCTACCTGTATAGGAAGCAGGTGAAATAATTGTTTTCTCTAATCTATTAAGGTAATGTCTGCATGTTTACAATGATCTTGTAAATGTATATATTGTTCTGATATTACGTTTTTAATATAAAGATTATACTTGTTTGTCTATGAGTCATACTATGTTTGATCTTAATAAAATAAAATGTATGGTAGACATGTATTTCTTCTGTAATTGTATTGTGTTTAATATTTTAAAAAAAAAAGAGCACTCGCTATCACACAGAGCACGTGCAGACCAGAGACAGTCAGGGAGATTCAATATCATTAAAATAAGTGTGAAATTTAGCAACTCAAGTAATATCGGTTAACATTTACACTCCTGTGGTCCTCCTTTAGTAACTTTGAGACCCCATTCTCTAGTTTTAACATCCTAACCCATCCGGGTCTAGATCGTTCAGGCTATAAAGATTGAAGCCAAGGATCTTCTCCTTACATCAATGATACTAGCTCATTATCTAACCTATGGGTTATAACCCACAATACAAAAGCTTGAACAGCCCATTTTAAAGATAATTAGCCCTCAAATATATGAGAAGAAAAGGGTGATATTTTTCTCCAAGAAAACCCACTTCCTCAATCTAGAGAGCCTAAATTACTCTGCAAGAGATATATTCCCATTACAATTCCTCAGCATCCGTCAATAAGGGCGCAGTTGCAATTTTTATTGGTAAAATATTCATTTTGAGGAAGAATATTATGTAAGAGACCCACAGGCTCTTATTTCTTTTAACAGGAACAATAGGCCCAACTCTCTTTGGTAAATTTCTGTGCGCCTACCACGTCCACCAACCAATTTTTAGCAAACAAACAGGAGATTCAATAAAAGTTTTATGTTAAAAACGGTGCTAATTTTGCCCCAACCAATCAGACGCTATTAATTTGGCTTGAAAAAGCCAAATTACTGTTCTTTCTATTTCTTCTTCTTTTCTTCCGCTTTTTGGACCGTATCTCCTCCCACAGTTTTTTGAGCTAGAGACATGAAATTCGGTACAGACGTGCGGGGCATATAGGAGAAGTGTGCTATCTTCTAGCTAGGAATCCGCGGAAGCGTTACAGCGTTATCGGTGAATTTCCGGACATTTTTTCCCATAGACTATAATGGTAACAATCCTCAAATGTGAATATTTCAAAACAGTTTTTTCATGGTCATAAATACAAATGGTGATACCCCCAACCCCCCCACACGCCAGGTACACCCACCTACAGACCTACCTTTCCATTCCCATGGAAGCCATATTTAAAGAGTAACTAAAGTAGAAAACTAATTTAGATTTATTCAATAAAAGTTAGTTTTATGGTTATAAACAACAAAAAGACATACCCCCTCACCAGACCCAGGTACACACACCTACTGATCTACTTATCCATTACTGTGGCAGCCATACTCAAAGGGTAACTAAAGTAAAAAAAAAACTAATTAGATTTTCTCGATAAAAATTGTTTTATGGTTGTAAACACAAAAAAGACATACCCCCTCAACCAGACCCAGGTACACACACTTACTATCTACTAATTCATATGGTGGTAGCCATACTAAGGGTAACTAAAGAAAAAAACTAATTAGATTTATCCTTAAAAATATAGTTTTATGGTTGTAAACACAAAAAAGACATACCCTCAACCAGACACACACCTACTGATTTACTTATCCATTACTGTGGGCAGCCATACAAAGGGTAACTAAGGTAAAAAAAGTTTTGATTAATAATAAAAAGGTTTGTTTTTTAACCCCCATGTGGCATAGTTACATACCTACTGACCTACCCTCCATAATGTTGCAGCCATACCTAAAGGGTAACTAAAGTAAAAAACATTTTTTGACCAATCATCAAAAAAGTTTGTTTTTTAACCCCCAACCGACACAGGTCACACACCTACTGATCTACTTATCCATTACTTACTTAAAGGGTAACTAAAGTCAAAAAAGAAATTTTGACCAATCGTCAAAAGATACAGAGAGATTCAATAAAAGTTCTTATCATTGAAAATGGTGCTAATTTTTGCCCTAACCAATCAGATGTTAGCTTCTGATTGATTAGATCAAAATTAGCACCACTTTGGGCTGGGTACACACAAAGCTTTTTTTGTCCCAAACAAGCGTTCACTAAAACTCATCATTCCCATTATTGAGTTTTAAATCTGCAGCAACACAACAAATTCCCTTCCAAAATGCAGCCCTTCAAGCCAAATTCAAAGTTTATACTTAAACTTTCCTTTCTAGTTTTAACATTTGAAAGCTAATATCTGATTGGTTGGGCAAAATTAGCACCATTTTAAACGATAAGAACTTTTATTGAATAACCCTGTATAATCTAAACTCCTGACATTAGACTTGGATAAATTGATTATAGTTGGGAACATTAATGTAGCTTTAGATTCAAAATTAGATTACGACCGTCCCCTCAGCACACACTTTCGCTGCCATCCAGTCCACTGCCTTCACTAATCAGGCCCTTAATCTATGTGATGTCTGGAGAATCCTAATGACAGAGAATATTCATTTTATTCTCACCCACACATCTTTCTGTATAGATTACTTTGGTGTCTGGACCACTATTACTAGTCCTCACTAAATCAGAAATATAAGCATGTCATGGTTGAACAATACCCATGTAGTGGCAGACCTCTCCAACCTCCATTACACAATGACACATCACAGATGGAGAATGAACAATGCAGACCAGACTATAAACACAGACATCAAACAGTCCCCAGAAGATGATGACATCTCTACAGCCTGGGTAACATACAAGACAGTTATCAGGGGTCATCTGATAGATTGGCCTCCACATATAAAAAAATATTTCACCACCCCCCTCAAGCCTCAATCAGGGATCATGAAAGACTACACACAACTTCTATATCATCAGAAACAAAAAATCCTAGACCTAAAAACACAGATCCACCAACCATCTTCTCTACTCGAGAGCTGATTGAGCTCTTAAATTCACAGCACAAAAATATAATGAAAAGGGCAATAAACCAGATACATTGTTAGCAAGGAATCTGAATGACAGAATGAAACAAAATAGGCTACGAAACCCAGATGTACACTGACACACAATCCACTCGACATTATAAAAATTAAATGAATAAATATTTAGGAAAGACTAGAAAAGGACCTCATAACAGCACTCTATCCCTTGGAACCATGTTTATGGATCCGCTTGTCTCTTATTGGTTCCTCACACGGGGACTATGTGACCGATGTTGTATTTAAATTTGGGTTCCAAGGGATAGAGTGCTGTTATAGAGGTCCTTTTCTAGGTCTTTCCCTAAATATTTATTCATTTATAGTGTTGGCCTCTAGCAACCCCTTTAAGTAGGGTATTCCCATACCCATCCTTAATTATGGTGACTGCTTCCGGATGTTGTATTTATTATAAAAAATTCTCCAAGCCTATGACTTCTTCACTCGTATCACCAACTACTTATCCTCTCTCATACTTCCTAAGCTCACTGAAAGAAAAAAAACACTCAACAATCACATCACACAAACAGAAATAAAAACGCTATTAGAAACTAAAAGAAGTTAAGTCCCTAGTCTAGATGGATATACTGCTACATATTACAAAAAAACAACCTGCTGATTCCCCATTCATGGAACACGTAGCCCCTACTAAAACAATAATTATATGTAAAGTATGGTCAATCTGCCACAACAAACTTCATATTTACATTGCAAGGGAACAACTACAAAATTATAACAAGATTGGGATGGTTTGATTTCTACATAGGACTTGTCCTGACCAGACAGGTTCTGACTAGAGATGTTTGAAATTTGGAAGTTTTGTTCTATCTTCGGATTAACGGAACTCGGGGGGAAACCCAAAAGATACGAAAATCCGAAAACAGAATGTACTTTCTAGGGTTCGGAATGTAGTTGCGATGGTTACCATATACAAAGTTATTTTCGGTAACCCCGAAAATATTCGAAGTTCGATAACCCTCAAAAATACAATTGGAAACCATTTTGAGTTTCCGAACGTATATTCAAGGGTTATCGAACGTATATGAAGTTATTTTCGAGGGTTACCAAATATAACCTCCTACTGTATATTAGTAACATTAAAAAATATGTTCAAAGTTCTGAAATCCGAACGATCCACTTCGGATTTCAGAACCAAGCGGATCCCATATCTAGTTCTGACCCCAATGAACCCTTAATTTAAATTAAATTCACAAGAGAGAAAATACAAAAGGAGGAGGACACAGAGAATAGACTAGATCGGAAATATGTAAACATTACCCTAACAAAAAAGGCAGAGTGTAAAATTTTAAGTTACCCTATGAGTTTATAAGCCCCTCCCTTCCTCTTCATTGCTTTTCACCCCCTCTCCTTATGTAACAAATAAGATGTTGCCTTGATACTCTAATATGATACATATTTGTCAACTTTGATTCTATGTCGTTACTGAAACTACTTGGCAAATAATTAAAATGATTGGCGGGGGAAAAAAGGATAAAAATGATTGCCCCAGGGTAGGTAGAAGACGGGGCAGAGGCCCATGGGTACGGAGCTGTGAGAGTATTATAATTCCAAATGTTTTCCATTTCTGAAAGTTTTCTTACTTGGTATTGATGGGAGGGGAGTACACTGTCTGATGGTTCTTTACACTGTACACTGTATGTCTGAGATCTCATACTTGTAGGGCCTCCATTTGTTTGCAAAAACAACTCCAAACATTCCACTATAGCATATATTTAGGAAAAAGACTAACAGGGTTATTCAATAAAAGTCGTTTAAAATGGTGCCCCAACCAATCAGATGTTAAGATGTAAAATCTTTCCCCAACCAATCAGATGTTAGCTTTCAAATGTTAAATAATATCTGATTGGTTGGGCAAAATTAGCACCATTTTAAGAACTTTTATTGAATCTCCCTGTAAAAGTGGGTTCGTGTTGGATTTTGGGTCCAATCACCTGTGGGTTGGGTATGAGTATAAAACCAAAGTCCAACACAGAACACAACTTGCTCAACTCTTTAATTACCAGTAACTTGTCACACATAGGCATCTTGTATATTATAGAACTTCTCTAGGGACCCACGTCTCTTAAAGGTTAACTGTGGTCCAAAATGACTTTAGGTAAATTGACAGGAATTGCTTTTGAATATTTTGGCAATTATTTTTATTTTATTTTATTTATTTTACATAGTTTTAGTAATTATTCTTTTAAAATAGTTTTAAAGATATTTACATTTTTAAGTTTGATATGGATCCCCTGCCCTTCTTCTTCCTGCTCTGAAACCATGTGACAGCCCTCTTACCTTCTCTCTCCCCTTGCTGGACCCCTGGCCCCTCCCTTGCAGCCCCATGGACCCTCCCTATGGCCCCATGGCCCCTCCCCTCTCACAGGCTCCATGGCCCCTCCCCCTTGTAGGACACACATGCCTCCCTCTTATGGAGCACCAACAGCACCTCAGACCCATACCCTTATTCCCTACAGAAAACTGTGTAAGAGCTAGGCCCCACTAGGCTGTTTGATGTGCTCAGTGCTCAATGCACACCAATAGAAGTGGATAGGGATGGCCCACTATACCCACATGCAATCACCATTTTTGGTCTGCATCACATGAGCTGTGGGGTTATTTCAAAGGAATCGCAGCACATGTGCAGGGTAGCACACACCTAATCTTGTGAAATTTCTATTGCAAGTGCAATTCGTGTGCACTGCTACTGGGCATGCCCTTTAAATAGCCTTTCTGGCAGAGGCAGTAACAGCAGTTCTAAATTTTCTGTCTGATTCTGCCTCTGCCAGAAAAGCTGTTTTTACACAGTTTTTGAAGGGAGGGGTTTATGGTCTGGGATGGTGCCAGTGGAGTGACCCATATGGGAGGGGCCAAGGGGACTGCAATGGAAGGGGCCATGGAGGTCTGAATGGAGGGGCCAAGGGGCTCACAAGGAGAGGGGCCTTTGGGAGTGGGAGGGGCTGTGGGAGCAGTCAATGAGGCTGCAATGGAAGGGGCCAAGGGGGGCCTAAAGAGGAGAGGCCACAGGGGCCCAGCAGTGGGTCACAGGCAACACAATGGGAGGGGCTTTGGGCTTTCTAGGGGAGTGTCCATGGGCCTGCAGGTGGAAGGGACTGTAGATTACTTATCGGTTCCTGTATTTTCACTGTCTAGTCTACAGAAGAAAGGGGGAGGGACTTCCAGTTTACCTCACACACGTGTTAATCTGAGGCTGTATCGATGGCGGGCGAGAGGAAAATCCCCTGGAAAGTCAACTGTCATCTTCCCAACCCTAACTTTCTGTCTGAGATTTTTTCAAATCCTGGGCTTCCAGCCACATAGAGAGGTGGTTGATGGCTTATTCTAAAGTAGGAACCTGACCTTTCATCAACCTGGTGGAGACCACAGTTCCTCTTAAAAAAGGAGTTGATTTGTCTAACAGCTGTTTATAGTAATCCACCAGCTGCTAACATAAGGGTTTACATCACACACGTCAAACTATGGCCTGCGGGCCGGATTCTGTACTCTGGACATTGTTTGTGGTCCCTGGTAACTGGACAGAATCCAGACTTTCTGCATTGCTATCTATTTGTGCAGTCCCAAGTAGTGGCATAACTATAGATCTGCCTGCTAGATACCGCAATCAGCTCTTTAAAAACAGATGATTTCACTCACCGTTTCTAAAATAGGTGCACGCAAATGGGACTTGCACAAATGGATTGCGAGCGTAGTAAGGCTTGGATGCAGTCACTTCTGTAACAACTGATCATGTATCTGGCCCAGCACTGGGAAATGGAGGGAAGTGTGACAAAAGGCCTTCCATGGTTTGGCTATTCCATTACGCGCGGCGAGCAGAAGAGTAAGGTGGGAGTTCCACATTAGCACATGATCTCGCCACATGCAGAGGTCCCAGTCCAGAACAGTGCTTTACACCCCTTCCCCTGCAAAGACCCAGCACTAGGTACAATCCTGCACCTGCTAACTATCTTTCAAGAAAAAATCGCCACACCACTAACCAATCTTTTTGTTTTTGGCCCCTTATGTGATTGAGTTTGACACCCCAGATTTATATTAACAACCCTGTGATGTCACAATGAGGTTCCCAGGAGGGCATTCCGGGATTTTAGAATTTTTGGAGTATAAATAACCGGACACATGGATTGTTGGTTGTATAAGATCAACCAAACTTCTCTGAAATCCAGACTGCCAGTACAGCTTTCTGTTGTGTTTACTCAAGTTATTATGTACATTATTTTGTAAAATGATCATACACTGAACAGTGTTTTCCATTGTACAGTTAGTAAAATTAAAATTAAATAATTGCTTTATTGGTTGGGACAAATCCAGCCACATATTTTGCGAGATATATGTGGTGAGTAATTAAACATAAATAACTGGATGGTACAATTATCTGTAGGCCAGAGATCTGTCTAGTTTAAGAAACATTAAATTACTATTATTATAATTTACAGGTTAGAGAGAGGAGAATGTTCAGGATCTTTTATATAAACAGAGGGTTGTGATAGTCCATGTTCCTATTACTGCCCAGAGTCCAGACTGAGCTGTGAGAGATTCATTAATATTTCCAGTTATTAGATATTCTGAATAGGAGAATATGGACAATTGATATGGATTTTTTTTTGTTCAAACTAGAATTCGTATCCATCCTGGATTTTACTCATTGTTCAAATTAACCAACTGTAACAATGTCAGTGCTGGTCCCAATGATCTCAGTTCTTCTACCAACCTACAGGGGGGAACCAGCCAATCTATGTGAACACTCTCTACTTCTGGGCTCTTCTACTGCTAAGGAAACCCACTCTCCTGTATCTGGCTTTAATCTTACTTTTCATATCTCCTGCTGAATTGACCTTTAATCCTAAATGCACCTTAAGAAATTTGCTTATCATCATTTGTACCAGGCTGGAGATATTTTATTTGGAGGAATAATGCGATTGCCTATGAAGAATTTAAAATCAATAATTTTCGACAACCCATTTCTTAATAGAGTTAACCGGTAGTGAATTAATAATACTAGAGGCCATAATTATAAAAGATAGTAAGTAGGTAATGTCCGAGAGAAATCATTTATAATAGTAAGCAGTGGTATAGTATTGTTTTTGACTGCAGTGTTGTTTCAAATCTGAATTGAGAAATTCAGTCAGATGAAAAAATAAAACTTTAAGTCCAGTAATCTAACTGAATGCAAAGATAAACTATGACCTGGATGAATATTACAAATTACCATGACCTGATGAATGAATATTACAGATACCATGACTGGATGGATGAATATTACAGACTTACTAGCCTGGATGGATGAATATTACAGATATACCATGACCTGGATGGATGAATATACAGATATACCATGACCTGGATGGATGTAGATTACAGATATACCATGACCTGGATGAATGAATATTACAGATATACATGACCTGGAGGTGAATATTACAGACATACTATACCTGGATGGATGTATATACAGATATACTGACTGGAGAGAATAGTACAGAGATCCATGACTGGATGATGAATATTACAGATATACCTGACCTGGATGGATAATATTACAGAGATACCATGACCTGGATGGAGAATATTACAGACATACGATGACTGGATGGATGAATATACAGATATACCATGACCTGGATGGATGATATTACAGATATACCATGACCTGATGGATGAATATACAGATATACCATGACCTGGATGATGAATATTACAGAGATACCATGACCTGGTGAATGAACTATACAGATATATTTTTACCATGACCTGGATGATGAATATTAAGATATACCATACCTGGATGAATGAATATTACAGATATACCATAACCTGGATGAATAATATTACAGATATACCATGACCTGGATGGATGAATATTACAGATATACCATGACTGGATAAATGAATATTACAGATATACATGACCTGATGAATAATATTACAGATATACCATGACCTGGATGAAGAATACGATATACCATGACCTGGATGGAGAATATTACAGATATACCATGACCAGGATGAATGAATATTACATGACCTGGAAGGATGAGAACCTTTTCAACAATACCATACTAGTGTTTGTTTTCATTCATTATAAAGGAACACTATTGGACGTTACTGTTAGCGAACACATTAATTGGGAATTTACAAAGACGTATACGAGAGTATTACCATTATTCAGAATAATGACTATATACATCCTGTTAGTCTTTTAGTTGATATCAGATAAAATTCTAGGTTTTGTTTAATAAAAAAAAATCGTTTGAATTTGTTCCACCTTTATTTAAAACAGTTTAGTAGAAAAAACTATAAGATCCTAGTTCTATTAGTGCCATATCCCGTAAAATAATACTTTGTTGAAGCACTTTTTATTTTGATTTCATTACAGCACTCAGTTACATGAGTAGTGTATATATTTATTTATATAAATATATTTATATCTTCATAGGAGATTGCATTGGGTTTTTAGGAGCTACCATGAGGGGGGGGGTGTATAGGATACTACATATAGGACATTTACGTCCATCTAGTCCAACCTTTATACCCTACCCATAATGTCTGTATAACAGTTACATAGTAACATAGTTTGAGGTGAGTTGTATAAAGACATACATCCATCTAGTCTAACCTTTATACCCTACCCATAATGTCTGTATAACAGTTACATAGTAACATAGTATTGGAGGTTGTATAAAGACATTTTCGAATTTGATAATTACCGAGTCCGAGTCCTGGATATTCGAGAAGCCCGACTCTGTTAGCATCGATAATTCGGCTCCAACTCGGTTTTAGAGTTTGTTCAGTCCCTCTGCTACTCCCTACAAATGGTTGCATAACAAGCAGCTGAACAGGAGATGCAGTTCAACACATGCAAGTAAAAGCTTACATTTAATGCTAAGAGAGGATGGTTTTGTGGGCCCTGAATGTAACATAGGTGGCCCTAGAATCTTTGCCTAAGTGGCCTATGCCTAAAACCGCTCGGAGCACAAATGTACTGTTTTTGAGAGGTAATTACAACCCAATTTTATGAGGTTTCCCTCCCATAATAAATAGACGTTTGAACTGTCCATATTTATACGGTTCTGCTGCACATTTATTCATAGGGGCTGGTACCAATTTAAGAGATTGACAAGCTTGACTGAACCAATAATTTTTCTCTTACAAGTTAATAATGTAAAATATAACTTACTTTCACAATGATTATTACGACCAAATACAAACATTACAATAATCACCTTTCTTTATTTAGATTCCTCTTTAGACTTCCCATTGTCTGGATCTATCCCTGTGATGTATCGGTAGAAATAATCTATGTAAGACTATATCCAATGCATACACAGCCTTGTAACATACTTTACTCTTAATTGTATATGTGGGTAACCTTCATAAGAACGAATCCAAGGTTTCTTTTCCGGAGCGAGACAACTACTGGTTTTGGTCCATCACGGAAAATTTCGGCAGTGAACCGCATGATTTTTCAATTTGGGGAATCTTTTCATCATTTGGGGATGTAACAGCGGAGCAATAGACCATAAATGTGCCATATAGGGGTCAGTAGGAATACACTCCTGCTTGCTTTTGACAAAAAATCTGACGTCTGTTCATGTTTCATGTCTAACCAGTCGAACAAAATCAACTGCCCCATTTAGCATAGTCCCAAGATGTATAAGTTAGAACTTTATTATATTAGACTAGAGCTTGGTATATCATGTCTTGATTAAAGGCGCCTGTACTTACTATTTGATCTCGAAACTTACATTAAACTAACTTCCCCATTAATTTAACAATTTAGAACTTTGGAAGCTGTCGTTGGCAATCTGCCTTTTATTTTTATTGGCCTCCTTAAAAATTATTTCAATGTAATACAATAAACTCCACACACAATCCCTCATTATAATCTGAATTCCTTCAGATCTTTCACGTTGCTTCGCTGGCTGCTGTCAGCCATCTGAGTCCAAATTCCCCACCCAGGTCCATCCAAAGTGTTTGACATCTGAATGATAGCTTGGTTCAGCGATTTTTCATTAGGGGACTGTCTGATTAAAAACTGAGGGAACCTTATTCTGTTGGAACTAAGTGTAGGTACCCCATACTTTTTTTTTTACTGAAGACAACAGTACATAGCCCTAGGATGATTGCTTAAGCTTTCTATGGATCTTAAGTATAGGCCTGTAAAGACAACTTTCCTCCTTGTCTGTCCTATCCTTGTCTGGTCTGAAGACGCAACATAATAAGCTGTGTAAAAAACCTCACCCCCACAAAAATCTATATTTTCTGCAGCTATTACAGATCAGCAACATTCTCTGTCCTTTCCTCTGCATATGGACACCTTAGGAAGAAAAAATCTCTTTTGAGCTTGTGGCTAGCTTCTAAAAATGATTAGGTTTCGGGGAAAGGCTAATAAATGCAGCTGATGATGCTCATACACAGCAGTGGGCAACTTCAACTTGGGTCAGATCAGTGGGCGCTACAATGCTAGCACAAAAAATACATTTCTGATCACCTACGGTAAAATTACAAGCAAATAGGTCGACTTTGCAACTCCGTACAAGTAATTAGCCCTGGGTGCGTATGAGAATTTGCTGCTGAAAAAGCAATATGCAAATACCAGATAGTAGCGAAGTTTCACCGCAATACCAGATTTGAACAAAGTAGCTCTTTAGGAATCGATTCAACGTTTCGGACCACAGGGGGGGCCTCCTTTCTCAAGACAAAACCACCGTTTTGTCGTGAGAAGGGGCCCTGTTGACTCCGAAACGTGTGGACTCATTAAGAGATACTTTGTTCAATCTGGTGTGGGTGAGCCTCGTCTACCTATACACCTACTGTAATTATTGATCTGTCCATGAAGGAAAAATCACTTTCTCGAAAAATTATTTCCATTTTCCGGGAAGTGGTATTTCCCCCTTGGATTTTTTTTTATGGATTTTGGGGGGACTTAGAAAAAACATGCATTATATGCCATATTCCAAGTTCGGTAAACATTCCCAATATAACTGCAAAAAATCTCTGAGCCTCTCCAGGATTCCATCATAATAATACAATATGGATAGAAGTTAAATTGGTTTCCTTAGTAAAATAAGCTTTTATTATCTCTATTAAAAGCAATTATCAACATATGTAAAACATTAAAAACCAGCCCAAAGGGCCCTCCCTCCCCGCTAGTGGTGGTAACCAGACACTCAAATATAACAATGTAGTCACATAGCCTAACCAAACAGATACGACTTACCAGTCATGTCCTCTTTGAGTCCTGTGACTATTGACCGATAGACAGAGTATCTTGCCTATGCAGTGTGAAGAATAACAGTCGGTGCTGTAAAGGGGGGTGGGGTTTATATTCAAACTGTCCAATCCAGCCTGGTATCTACTTCCGTCCTCCTTCACCTGCATCATTGCAGCCCCCACATCTGGTGACGTCTATAATATTCAGATCTCTCATTGATCAATCATAACACTAGGCAAAATGTTTAACCATTATGTACAAAATAATTATTTGCTCTACAAATGTATATACATTAGCTCATATATCATTTACCCCTGTACAGTGTATCCCCATATGGATCTCACTAAATCCTCACATTTAGTCTGATTGGATGCAGGAAATTGATTGTCCCAGGGTCCTCGACTGAAATTAAGATGAGTCCGACCACGTCCATCCAAATTAGTCCCCATATACGTCATTCCAGTTCAATCAGATAAGTTTTTTATCCAGAATAAAAAGATCCACAGGTTATTATTTAGTCCAAAGCACAAGTTCGTCATTACTACTTCTCCCCTTTATTACCATCCAGCTCTAGCACCTGTTTTGAGAGATCTGTCACGTAATACCGATCATTAGCTTACACTCACAAGGTCTTCATTCTGTACTGTGTGAAATTTCCACCACCGAATAGGTTAAATGTCTCTCCTTTCATAAAAGAGTTTGTTAACTCCATCGAGGTGTATCAGTATGTGCAAACACTTGTTGCAGAATGTTTTCAAATTTTTGTGGGAAACTAAAATATTTAAGTATGCCAGAGATAAAGGTACAAAGTCCAATCCTCATTTTAACCCCTAAAACCAACCCCCCCCACCCCCCCCCCCCCCCCTGGCTCAGCTTTCCCACATTAAGATGAATCCTTGTTCTCAGCTCCAAACGACGTTCTCAATGTCCCCTCCCATGATTCTTATAGATATCTTCAAAGAACCATGCCCTCAGTCCATCTGTCTTCGTCTATGAAATCGAAGGAAGTGTTGGGCACCCTAGTTTACATTGTGTATTAGTCTTTGGTCTAGCTGGGAGATGGAGAGATACTAGCTAAGGCGCTGTTTTATTAGCTGTTGCCTTGCTTTTACACCAATGTCCATTTGATGCATAGCAACGTAATACATAATAAGTTTGTATGTCCCATATCTTGTATACCATCAGTAACTTGTCAACAGTCAACCTCAAGTCCATGTATTTTATGGCAACCGTGCACCCCTAGGGTCGTTTCCATTTAACCGCTACCCTCTGGTCGGATAATGGTTGTGTCTATGAAATGGCTTGCGTAACAGTTTGGCCTGAATTCTGCCATCTCTTTGGTTGTCATAATCGGTCTCTCTGGAATAGAAAGTTTTTTAACATGTATGTCATTCACGAATAAGTGCCCTTTGTATGTTCTTTGTAAGAAGTTTGTCTGTAATCCCATTGGGTTGTATTGGGTAATAAATATCCATGTAGTTGTGTCGATTTTTTTTCTTTCTTTTGGGAGTAGTTTTGGACTTGTGTGTAAACGAAGAGGCGGTAAATTGGCATTGGCTAATATTTGTTGGTAACCCCTGCACCACTGTGGGCTGATACATTGATCACCTGTCTCAGTGTTGAGTTTTAGTGTTTTGATGGGGGTGGCAATGTGGTTACTTTCCAAAAAAAAAAACTGACTCGTGGATGAATTTTCTTATGGTCCTTAATGGTATTCACCATCGCTTGTGTCTGTGTTGTCCCTTCCTCCAAAAAAGCCTCTGCCTCACCTTTCAGATTGTGTAGATCTAATCGAGTCTCATTAGTGGATGCCGTCTCCTAAGTCTTGGGGTTGTCCTATTCAGGGTGTGTTTCCACCTGTATATACCGCCCCCTTTCATAATAGTGTTTATCCCTTGTTCATTTTTTCGCTTTTTATTTTGCTAGGGCCCCCCGTCCAATTTCTTCTTTCTGGCAAGTCTTTTTTTCAAGTCAGTCTTAAAGTTCTCATTTGTCGTTAGGTAATTGGTGTTATGTATTGACTCGTGGTGAGTGTCCTTTAATCTGCAGACACCCTACCTTCATTGTCATAATTAATGTATTGAAGTAAAGAGCATTTGTCAGAGCTTCTTTCCCATCCTCGTTTAAAAAGCTGTGATGTCCCATGAGAAGTACTTGGGACATTTCCTGCCACAATCAGCTAATGAGGATTCGTGAGCTCATATGGAACACACTGTACGGGGTATTAATGATCTCAAATAGTTTTTGCTTAATTTGGCAATAATGTCTTTGCTATGTAATTCATTTGGAAGCAAATATTTATTTTGTACATACTGTTTGAACACTTGATACTGTTACGATTGAACTGATTCCAACATACTATTGTAAGACGTCACCGTGATGGGCTGCCCCCCCCCCCCTGCAATGATGCAGGTGTGCTGGAAGTAGATGCCAGACTGTGATTGGACGTTTTGACTATACAGGTGGTAGGTTATACAATGGCCATAGCACATTGAGAAAAGCAACACACATACTTGGGGTGAACATGAGTCCGATGACTTCTGAGTTCCTGCACAAGGTTTGCACCTCTGTACTTAGGATCGCTAAAAAGACAATCAAATTTCTAATAGCTTAAGATATCGACCAATCGTATTTTAATAAAATTTTAATAAAATATGAAAATAGATTGGTCCAATATCTACCAATGATGCTAGGATGAATGTAAGCACTCAAAACAGATTTCTTAACCCAGTTTCCGGTAGGCAGACACCAGTCTTAAGGGGGAAAACCTCTGTTTCATCACCAGAGCAAGTCCTAAAAGTAAAAGCCTTTTGTGGCCTCAGCAGCTGGATGGGGTCCTAAGAGAGTAGACCAATACTCTAGTCAGTCAAATAAGTCCTATGGGGTGGTCCCCCATTTTTTAGCATCCCAAAACAAGCCCTAAAGGTGTACAGCTCTGTTCCAGCAGACCAAACTCCTAAGCAATGTCCCTCTAAGTTTATTTTTTTGGCTTGTGTCTCAGACAGTTCTTATTGGTTGTGTATTGAAATTTAACCGTCCTTTTTCCCAGCAGATCTTTGTGTGTTCACCACTTTGCACTATTGCGTAAATAGTTCCAGTTTAAAGAAAATTTTGGTCCTAAGGAGATTAACCTACGAGCAGGCTGAAAGATAGGTCCTAAGGCTAAATTTCTACGCCACCATAGACCTAAGGGTGTAGATTCCTGTTCTGGTCAGCCAAGGGTGCAGACCACTTCTAAGGGGGAGACCCCCATTCTGGCGCAGAAAGAATTCCTAAAGGGTGCAACCCCGTTCTAGGCTGCAAGAACACAAAACCAAAGGGTGCTACCCTCCTGGCAGCCAGATCCTCATCTCAAAGGTGCAGAATCCAAGGGTACAGATCCTTTTCTTCCGACAGCCAAATAGATTAAACCAAGGAGAAGATGAAATTGTGAGGGGCACATTTAGATGAAATCACAAAGTTCTTTATAAATCACACACACAACCACGTGTCAAGATCACAATCCCTCTTCCTCAGGTGACCACAAATACACACACCTGCTTTTTAGCGGCCACACTGTGAATAGCTCCTCCCTCCCTTTTACCAGGGGGTGGCCACAACAAAAAAAACTTCTAAATTCGTGAAAACTAAAATCTTGCTTTCAAAGTGTCCATCGTACTTTAGCTGTAACAAATGTGTCCATCTTTAGTAGTCTCCCTCACATATAAATTATTAAAACTTCGATCAAGGATGTGTTCCTAATAAGTTCATTGCTCCAGTATTGCCTCTAATAAAAAGAGGAAGATTGTCGTTCATCATCCCAGCACAGGGACCAAGATTACATTGAGAGACTTTGCCACAGGTAATACCAAGGGAGTAATTTACCCTACTGAAAGTGCCCATGTGGGAAGGGATATGGTTGGGTAAGACTAAAAGGAACTATGATGGAACCAATACCAGATATGAGACAACACCAATCATCAGACATTTCCTCCATACAACACCCATGTCAGCCAAATGAATGGCAGACATTGGAAGTGGTAAAGGCCAAATATGGGTGGTGATATCAATAAAAACCTACCCCTCAAAATAAGCAATGTGGATAGCTAAACTGAATACGTTGAATTCCCATGGGGTTTCAATGAAGATCAGGCTTGAACACTTTCTTATAGACGGTGACGGAACCTTCTATATTGGTTTGCTTTAACATTTGGTTGTACTAATAACACTTATATTTATAAATATGTCACTTGTTTCATAAATTATAATTGGAGTAACAGATGATTGTTACAAAAGATGTATATAACTTAACCGTTTGCCGATAGTAACCGTTTGAAATACAATGTTTTGGATGAAGTTAAAAGAAGAACACTGCCATCATGTGTCGAAAATGAATCCAACAATATGGAATTGCTGAAAATGTTTTTTAATTCTTAATTGGTAACAAAGGTTCTACTTTTGGTTTATTAAAGGATTTTATGAGAGGCAATAACTGGAGCACTGGAACACGAACTTATTAAGGAACACCTATCCTTGGCTAAGTTTGGTATAATATATGGAACCTTACTAAAGATGGCAACTATTGTTACAACAGCTAAAGCTAAAGAGTGGACACTTTGAAAGCAGTATTTTTAATTTTTCACGTTTTTCATGAATTTTAGACCTTTTTTTTTGTTGGCCACCCCCCAGGTAAAGGGAGGTAGGAGCTTCTCACAGTGTGCCTTTAAAAAGCGAGTGTGTTGTAATTTTGTGTTACACCTTAGGTAGAGGGACATAGTGATCCCGAAACGTGTATGTGGCGGATTCTATAACGGCTTTGTGATTTCACCATCTCAAGTGTGTCCCTCACATAACTTTGCTTGTGCTTGTAGCTAAACGTCGGTGGTATGATGACCCAGTGAAGGAGCACCTTACAACAACTGGCTAATAGCCACAAGGAGTGCCTAGGGCCCAAAACCAAGTTTTGCTGTAACCACGGAGAACCCCATTCTGGCACAAGAGCCCAAAAGTGCAGAACCCCCTGTTTTAGTAGCCAGAAACAGCATTCCCAAGTGTGCAACTCCCATAACAGCAGCCAGAACAAGCATTTCCAGGGTGAGCACCTCTGTTCCAGCAGCAGAACGAGCCAAGATGCATATCACCAATCCGGTTATCCAAAACAGATCCCAGGGTGCGGACCCCCTTTTTCCATCAGAAAACAGTTTCTAAGGATTGAGAGACTCCCATTCTGCAGCCGAAAAATGTAAACCCCTTTTTTGGAAGCAAGAACCAGAATCTCACAAGTGTGCAGAACCTATTCTGGAGAAACCGAATGAGTCCAAGGGTGCAGAACTCTCATTCAATGTTCCTAAGGTAAAGTCCCCCAATTTGGCCAGCAGACAGCATTCCAATGGGAGTTCATGGGTTTAAACCTTGTTCTTGCAGCTAGAACCAACACACTCCCCCCCCCCCCCCCCGCCACTTAGAAGTGCCCTTGTGGCACTCTTATAAGGCCTTTGGAGAAGAGGGACCCTGAAGCCTGAAAGCAAGGACAACCCCTGGTCCTAGAAAGGACCATATCAGGTTCTCCGAAGTCTTCTTCTCGCACACGGACTGGTCGATGTCGCCACGGCCACTTCTGACACTGATGCCCCCAATGTCCTCGCTGCTGACATCTTGATGCCCAGAGTCTTCTTCTTCTACCTTCATCATCACCAGAATGCCTTCTGAGTGTCGGCAGGTTTGCATTAATATTTGATTTATTTAAAATATGATTGGTCCATATTGACCGTATGATTGGCCGGATTGAAAATATTAAGCAATCAAAATTAGTTTTGACTTTTAAAACATTCTAAATAACGGAGGTGCAAACCTGCAACAAAATCAGAAGCATCTGGACATAAAGATAGAAGACTCAGGATAAGATGCAGCAGTGGTGTTGGTGAACTGTGTGTCATCGGCCGCACTGACTTGACCATCATCGGCGGCGTGGTGTCGGCAGAAAGAAGAGGCAGAAGACCACCTGGAAGCCATCCTGTCAAACTGACATCATAGGCAAGTCCACTCCTAATCCATAAATGGTGGTAACTCAAATCCTCCCATACTGGTGAGGCTTGACGAATGTCTTCTCTGTCATACAGATTTGGTAATTTCAATGTAATATTATTTTTTTCCCATTGTATATAAAATGTACAATGTAATTTGTAAGACTGTATAATTCAACTTGTCATCCAGTACCTGGGTAGTGGTACCAATCCGTAGGATAGACATTACATTACATAACAGTACAGTACTGGGGTGTGGTACAATCCAGTAAATAGACATTACATAACATAACATTACAGTACCTGGGGGTAGTTTGTATAATCCAGTAATGATAGACATTACATAACATAACAGTACAGTTCTGGGGTAGTGGTAAATCCATTTTAGGATAGACATTACCTACATAACAGTACAGTACCTGGGGTAGTGGTACAATCCCGTAAAGGATAGAACATTACATACATAACAGTACAGTACCTGGGGGTAGTGGTACAATCCAGTAATGATAGACATTACATAAATAACAGTACAGTATCTGGGGTTAGTGGTACAATCCGTTGGATAGACTTACATTACTAACAGTTACAGCTACCTGGGGGTAGTTGTACAATCCAGTAGGATAGACATTATATAACATGACAGTACAGTACCTGGGGGTAGTGGTACAATCCAGTAAGGATCCGACATTACATAACAGTACAGTACCTGGGGGCGTGGTACATCCATAGGATAGACATTACATATCATAACAGTACAGTCACCTTGGGGTACAATGGTACAATCCAGTAAGGATAGACATTACAATAACATAACAGTACAGTACCTGGGGTAGTGGTACAATCCAGTAAGGATAGACATTACATGAGAATGCAAAGTTTGCTAATTGTAATTGAAGAAGAAACTTAAAAGGTTATAACGTTGGACCTTCCAACTGGGGTTACCTTGAGCCGTGGCGAAGGCTTTTCAAATCCATGTGATCACAGTAATGTATATAACCCCTTTGTTTATTAAAGTTAATGCCAGTGTGAAGATAATTTGATTTGTAGGGGGCCAGAACGTGGCATTGGATTATCCTTTCTATGTTTTGTATACCCTAACCAGTACATACCTTGGGGTTGTGGTACATCCAGTAAGGAGACTTTACCTAATAAAGTACAGTACCTGGGGGTATTGGTACATCCAGTAAGATAGACATTACATAACAGTACGTACCTGGGGGTAGTGTACAACCCAGTAAGGATTAGACATTACATAACATAACAATACCGTATCTGGGGGTATGGTTACAATCCAGTGGATACACATCCCATAACATAACAGTACAGTACCTGGAGTAGTGGTACAATCCCAGTAGGATCGATATGTGTACATAACATAACAAATAACAGTACCTGGGGGGTAGGGTACAATCCAGTAGGAAAACTTTCCCATCACATAACATTACAGTCCTGGAGGTAGTGGGACAACCAGTAATGATAGACTAACATAACAGAACAGTACAGTACTGGGGGTAAGTGGGTACAATCCAGAAGGATAGGACATTAATAACCTTCAGGACGTGGGGGTATAGTTGGTACACCCTAGGATAGCCATACCTAAATAACAATACAGTACCTTGGGTAGTGTACAACGTAAGGATAAACTTCCCTCACATAACATTACATACCTGGAGGTAGTGGTACAATCCAGTAAGCTGACAATAACATACAGACAGTACAGGACCCTGGTGGTAGTGGTACCAATCCGTAGGATATACATTACATAACCTTACGTACTTGGGGGTAGTGTTACAATCCAGTAAGGATGACATTACATAACAGTACCATTACCTGTGGGTAGTGGTCTAAACAAATCCAGTAGGTATAGACATTATATGCTAACTTACATTACCTGGGGTAGAGTAACAATCCAGTAGATAGACATTACATAAAATTAACATTACAGTATGGGGTAGTGAATACAATCTCGTAGGATGACATTACATAACATTACAGTACTGGTTGTCGTGGTACAATCCAGTAAGTTTAGACATAATAACATAACAGTAACAGTACCCCTGGGGTTAGTTGGTACAATCAGTAAGATAGACATTACATAACATACCATTACAGTAACCTGGGGTAGTGGTACATCCATCTATGATAGACATTACATAACATAACAGTACAGTATCTGGGGTGAGTGGTACAATCCAGTTAGGATAACTACATTACATAACAGTACAGTACCTTGGGGTAGTGTAAATCCAGTAAGGGTAGACATTATATACATACCAGTACATTTACCTGGAGGTAGTGGTACAATCCAGTATGATAGACATTACATACCCTACATACAGTACCTGGGTGTATGGTACACTCCAGTAAGGATAAACCTTAACATAACTAACAGTACAATACCTGGGGTAGTGGTACACTCCATTAGGATAGACATTACATTACATAACAGTACAGTTAACTGGGGGTAGTGGTACAATCCAGTAAGGATAGATTTTACATCACAGTACGGTACCTGGGGGTAGTGGTACAATCCGTAAGGCATATACATTACTTACTAACAGTAAGTACCTGGGGGTAGTGGTACAATCCGAATGATAGACATTACTAAATTAAAAGTACAGTAAACCTGGGGGTAGTGATAACAATCTAGTAAGGATAGACATTACTAACAGTAGTACAGTCACCTGGGGGTATTGGTACAATCCATTAAGGGTAGACCTTACATTTACCATACAGTACCACCTGGGAGTAGTGGTACAATCCCCCCCAGTTTTTTGAGGATAGACATTACAAACATAACGTACAGTACCTTGGGGTAGTGTACAATCCAGTAAGGATAGAACATACAATACATACAGTACCTGGGGGTTGTGGACATCCGTAAGTATGACATTACAAACATAACAATACAGTACCTGGGGGTAGAAGTACAATCCAGTAAGGATAGACATACATAACAATACAGTACCTGGGTAGTGGTACACCATAAGATAGACATTACTAACTCTACAATACTGTACCTGGGGGTCAGTGGTCCATCCTTAAGGGAAAACATCCCATAACATAACAGTACATTAACCTGGAAGGTAGTGGTACAATCCAGTAAAGGAGGACAATAACATAACATACAGTACCTGGGGTAGTGGTACAATCCAGTAAGTATAAACATCCCAATAACATAATATACAGTACTGAGGTAGTGGTAAATCCAGTAATGATAGACCATTACATAACATAACATACAAGTACCTGGGGTAGTGGTACAAATCCAGTAAGGATAGACATTACAATAACCGACGGACCTGGAGGTAGTGTACAATCCTTCAGGATGACATTACATAACATAACAGTACATTACCTGGGGTTAGTGGTACAATCCAGTAAGGTGACAGTTACATTACATAACATACAGTACCTGGGGGAGTGGTACAATCCAGTTAAGGATAGACATACAATACCTGTACATGACCTGTAGGTAGTGGTACAATCCATAAGGATTAACTTACATAACTAATAGTACATAACCTGGGGGTGTGGTACAATCCAGTAAGGATAGACATACTAACATAACAGTAATACAGTAACCTGGGTGGTAGTGGTACAATCCAGTAAGGCTAGACATACAAACGCCAGTACCTGGAGGTAGTTGTCAATCATAAGGATAACTTACATTACATAACCGTACCGACCTGGAGGTAGTGGTAAATCCAAAGGATAGACCTTACATTACATAACAGTACAGTACCTGGGGAGTGGTACAATCCAGTAGGATAGACATTCATAAAACATACCATACATAAACCTGGGGGTATGGACAATCCAGTAGGATAGACATTCATCCCATAACAGTGCAGTAACCTGGGGGTATGGTACACATCCAGTAACGGATCGACATTACATACAATTACAGTACAGTACCTGGGGTAGTGGATACAATCTAGTAAAGGATAGACTTACATAACATTACAGTAACCTGGGGGTAGTGTACAATCCAGTACGGATAGACATTACATTATCAATACAGTACCTGAGTAGTTGTACAATCCAGTGAGATAACATTACAACATAACAGTACAGTACCTAAGCCTGGGTAGGGTACAATACCGTAAGGAAATAGACATTAACATACCAGTACAGTACCTGGGGGTAGTGGTAACACGCCAGTAAGGATAGACATTACATACATAACAGTAAACAGTACAGTACCTGGGGGATGGTACAATCCACTAAGGGTAGACTTACATTACATACAGTACATTACCTGGGGGTAGTGGTACAATCCAGTAAGGATAGACATTACATCATATAACAGTACAGTAACCTGGGGGTATGCGTACAATCCAATTAAGGAGTAAGGATAGACATTACATACTAAAGTACAGTACCATGGGTAGTGGGTATCAATCCATTAAGGGATAGACATTCATAATATAACATCAGTACCATGGGGGTAGTGCGTATCAATCCAGTAAAGGATAGACATTATGTTGGTATTGGCCAGATGTCAGATCCCCAATAAACACCAGAATTCTCTTCTCCCCATCATATGAGGTACAGGTCCTTTCCGCCTGACAGTATTCACATGTTTCCACTTATTGTTTCTCTGTAACAATCTGCTGAATTTATACACACTATATCCCAGGGGTTGATGTTTGGGTAAAAAAGTCCATCTCTTTTATTATTTCTTCGTATGTAAAAATAAGTCAGAAAAAAAAAAAGGTAGTACTGTTGGTAGAATCAATATTAGCACTAGAATAAAAAAAAAATTATTTTGTATGTATTTTGAATACTTATTTATTTATATAAACTATATTTTTGTAAAAAAAAGTTTTGGAGATTCAGAATTGTTAGTGACACATTTGCGAAAGTAGCTCCATCTCCCCTATACCCCGACTCTTGTGGAACTATGGAGAGTATCTCTTTCGGAATGTTGGGAGTGGTGGTCCAATTACTACATCTATAGTAGTTACTCTTGCTGCTTGCTGGTGTTTAGCTGGTAAAATTGACCTGAAAGCCCAACACAAACGTGTTATCTTTGATATTTCATTATAAATTCCTGCTTATTCAATCACTTTTAATATTATCAGAGCTGATCGGCTACCTAGCAATGACTTTTTCTAAGCATAACTCCGTTTTAAAGTATGCTTAGATCAAAACACAAGTGCTGAAACAAACTAATATTACTAATGAACTCTCATTATATCTACCAGGCTCCTAAAACACCACCAGAAATGTTCTTGGTCCCAGATCCATAACAAATCAAATTGATTTGTCGAATGTTTGGCTACGTTTGTTTGCTATTCTGCATTGATCAGAAGAATCCTTGTCTAATTTTCAAACACTAATTAGGTTAGTAGAAAATTAGATTGAAACTTGCAGTATACTTAGGATTTGCTAAAGCAACTTAAGACTTTTGATAAGTGACACATAAGCGAATGGGCCTCTAGCCATTTACAGAACTACTTTATTTCTCTCTTTATAAGACTTACAGATATATTCAAAAAAGTTCTTATCGTTTAAAATGGTGCTAATTGCCCCAACCACAGATCTTATTTCACATTTGAAAGCCTAACATCGTGAATTGGTTGGGGCCAAATTAGCACCATTTTAACATAAGACTTTTATTGAATAAACCCGTTACGTTGATTATTGAGATAAGGTCTCTGTGTTTGCTGATGACAAAATCCTAATAAAGCATTGGAAACTTCAACTGAAGTGCAATTGCTGCAGACAGATCTAAATTGATTGTCAAAACATGCATCAAAGAGGCAATGTATTCATGCTGATGAATGTAAGTGTTCATTGATTGTATAACATTAAGTGTGCTGGCCATACAATAAATGGCTCTTTGCTAAGTGAATCTTTTGTTGGAAAACATTTGTAGTTCGAGTAGAAAATAAAAGAGGTGTTACAATTAAAAGAGAGATATATTCTCCCTGTTTAAGAGCCTGATAAGGATTTGTTTTGGAATCCTGTACTAACTAAAAAACTGCCTTTGTCAGTACATGAAATCATCTGTTTCTATTATTCACAGGGAGTGATAATGCATATTCCAACCACCATGAAATAATAGAACACCCATGGAACACTACAAGGATTATTTTACTGGCGCTTCACTCGCGGCTCCTTCTCAGCTGTGAGGCGCACTGACCTGATCGCGTACCCAAATCTTTCGTATGGTCACGCATGCACTGAAGCACTCATTGCATGCGTTAAATAGTTCAATAGTTTAAATCTTTAACTACATAACTGTAGATAGGCATTATGGGTCGTGTATAAAGGTTTGACTAATAGGATGTATGTCTTTTATACAAACCCCTCCAATACTAGGTTACTAATGGTAACTGTTATCATAAATTATGGGTAGGGTATAAATGTTGCAGATGTACGTATGTCTTAACCACCCTCCCTACTATGTTACTATGTACTGTGATACAGCATTATGGGTAGGTATAAGGTTGGACGAGATTACGTATGTCTTTATACAACCTCCATACTATGTTTACTATGAACTGGTATAACAACATTATGGGTAGGGTCTAAAGGTTTGACTAGATGGTACGTATGTCTTTATACAACCTCCCATTACTATTTTACTATGTACTGTTATACAGACATTAGGATAGGGTATAATGTTGGACTAGATGGACGTATTGTCTTATACACCTCCCCAATACTATGTTCTATGTACTGTTATAACAGACATTGTGGTAGGGTATAAAGTTTGGATTAGATGTATTAATGTCTTTATAGCAACCTCCAATACTATGTTACTATGTAACCGTTTATACAGACCTTATGGGTAGGGGTTATAAGGTTGACTGGATTTATGTATGTCTTTATACAACCCTCCATCCTATTCACTATGTAACTGTTATACAGACCTTATGGATATGGTATACAGGGTTTTGGGACTAGATGGATGTAAAATGATGTCTTTATACACGCCAATCTATTTTACTATGTAACTGTTTATACAGACATTATGGGTAAGGGTATAAGGTTTTGGACTAGATTTATTATGTCCTTTATACAACCTCCAATATATGTCCTATGTAACGGTTATAGACAGACATTATGGTAGGGTATAAAAGGTTTGACTAGATGGATGTATGTCTTTATACCCTTCACTACTATGTTACTATGGCACTGTTCTACGACATTATGTAGGGTATAAAGGTTGGACTAGATGTATGTATTCTTTCATACAACCTCCATCTAATGTCACTAGTAACTGTTATACAGACTTATGGTAGGGTATAACGGTTGCACTCGATGGATGTGTGTCTTTATTCAACCTCCAATAACTATGTTCCTAAGTAACTGTTATACAGACATTATGAGTAGGGTATAAAGTTGACTAGATGGATTAGTGTCTTTATACACACTCCCATACTATGTTAACTATGTAACTGTTATCAACATTAATGGTAGTTTTATAAAGGTTGAGACTAGATGGACATATGTCTGTATACAACCTTTATACTATTACTGTTATACAGACATTTATGGTGGGTATAAAGTTGACTAGATGGATGTATGTCTTTATACAACCTCCAATACTATGTTTACATGTAAACTGTGAACAGACCTATGGGTAAGGGTATACAGTTGGACAAGAGGATTGTATGTCTTTATACAACCTCCAATACTTGTTACTATGTAACTGTATACAGACATATGGTTAGGGTAATAAAGGTTTGTAGCTGGACTTTATGTCTTTTATACAACCTCCAAACTATGTTACTATGTAACTGTGTATACGACATTATGGTAGGGTTTAAAGTTGGACTAGATGGACCGTATGTCTTTCTAACAACCTCCACTACTACTGTTACTATGTAACTGTTAATAACAGACAGTATGGGTAGGATATAAAGGTTGGACCTAGATTGGACGTATGTCTTTATTAACCTCCAATACCCCCCCGATGTTACTATGTAAACTGTTATCCAGAACATTATGGGTAGGTATAAGGTTGGAACTAAATGTATGTATGTCTTTATACAACCTCCATAACTATGTCACTATTAACTGTTTATACAGACATTATGGGGGTTAGGGTATAAGGTTGTACTAGATGGATGTAATGTCTTTATACACCCTTCAAATACTATGTTACTATGTAACTGTTATACAGACATTAGGTTAGGGTATAAAGGTTGGAACAGATGTATGTTAAAGTCGTTATACAACCTCCAATACTATGTCACGATGTAACTGTTTACAGACATTATGGGTAGGTATAAAGGTTGGAATATATGGATGTATGTCCTTTATAACAACCTTCAATACATGTTACTTATGTAACTGTTATACCGACATTTTGGGTAGGGTATAAGGTTGGACTAGATGTATGTTGTCCTTTATACAACCTCCAATACTATGTCACTATGTCACTGTTATAACATACATTATGGTTAGGGTATTAAAGGTGCACGTAGATGATGTGTGTCTTTATACAACCCCATCTATGGTAACTATTACTTTAACAGACATATGGGTGGTTATAAAGGTTGGACTAGTGGACATATGTCGTTATACACCGTTAATACTAATGTAACTGTTTTTACAGACTTATGGTAGGTATAAAGGTTTGGACTAGATGACTATGTCTTATAAGAAACCTCCAATACTATGTTACATGTAACGGTTAAGACAGACTTAATGGGTAGGGTATACAGGTGGACAAGATGGGTGTATGTCTTTATACAACCTCCAATACTATGTTCCTATGTAACTGTTATACAGACATTATTATGTAGGTATAAAGGTTGGACTAATGGGACTAATGTGTATTATACAACCTCCAAACTATGTTACTCTATGGTAACTTTAGACAGACATTATGGTAGGGTATAAAGGTGGACATAGATGGATGTATGTCTTTACACCTCCAATACCTATGTTACTATTAACTGTTATTACAACATTAGTAGGGTAGGGAGATAAAGGTTGGATAGAGGAGACGTATGTCTTTACTAACCTCCCATACTATGTTACTATGTAACTGTTATAATACAGACATTATGGGTAGGAGTATCAAAGGTTGGACTAGATGGTACTGTTGTCTTATATCAACCTCCAATACTATGGTCACTATGTAAACTGTTATACAGGAATTATGGGTGGGTATAAAGGGTTGGACTAGATGGATGTACTGTCTTTAACAACCTCTCAATACTATGTTACATGTAAACTGTTTATACAGACATATATGGGTTATATAAAGGTTGGAACCTAGATGGATGTATGTATTTAACACCGCCATACTATTTGTACTATGTAACTGTTATACCAGACATATGGGTAGGGTATAAAGTTGACTAAGGATGGGATGATGTCTGTATCCAACCTCCATACTTATGTTACTATGTAACTGTTTTATACAACTGATGTAATGAAAATATAGGGAGGTATAAAGGTTGGACTAGATGGATGTATGTCTTTGATAAAACCTCATACTATGTTACTATGTAACTGTTTTTATACAGTACTTATGGTAGGTTATAAAGGTTGGACTAGATGGACATAGTCTTTATACAACCTCCATAATACTATGTAACTGTTACAGACATTATGGGTAGGGTTAAAGGTGGGACAAGATGGACATATTCTTTATACAACCTCCATATATTACTATGTAACTGGTTAACAGACATTATGGGTGAGGTATAAAGGTTGGACTAGATGGACTGTATGTCTTTTATACAACCTCCAATACTGTTACTATGTAACTGTATACAACATTTGGGTAGGTATAAAGGTTGATCGATGGACGTATGTCTTTATACAACCTCCAATACTATGTTACTATGTAACTGTTATAACAGACATTATGGGTAGGGTATAAAGGTTGGACTAGATGGAGACTATGTCTTTATACAACCTCCAATACTATGTTACTATGTACTGTTATACAGACATGATGGGTAGGTTAAAGGTTGGACTAGATGACGTATGTCTTTATACACCTCCAATACTATGTTCTATGTAACTGTTATACAGACATTATGGGTAGGGTATAAAGGTTGGACTAGATGGATGTTGTCTTTATACAACCTCCAATAACTATGTCTATGTAACTGTTATACAGACATTATGGTAGGGGATAAAGGTTGGACTAGATGTATGTATGTCTTTATACAACCTTCCAATACTATGTCACTATGTAACTGTAATACAGACATTATGGTAGGGTATAAAGGTTGGACTAGATGGATGTATGTCTTTATACAACCTTCAATACTATGTTTACTATGTAATGTTATACAGACATTATGGGTAGGGTATAAAGGTTGACAGATGTAATTATGTCTTTATACAACCTCCATACTATTCACTATGTAACTGTTATACAGACATTATGGTAGGGAATAAAGGTTGCACTAGATGGATGTTGTCTTTATGCAACCTCCAACTAATGTTACTATGTAACTGTATACAGACATTATGGGTAGGGTATAAAGGTTGACTAGATGGATTATGTCTTATACAACCTTTTGGTAAATACTATGTAGCTGTTATACAGACATTGATGGTAGGTTAAAGTTGGACTAGATGGACATTGTCTTATACAACCTCCCTATGTACTATGTTAACTGTAGACAGACTTAGGTCAGGGTATTAAAGGGTTGACAGATGGAATGTATGTCTTTATACAACCTCCAATACTATTTACTATGTAACTGTTAACAGACATTATGGGTGGGTATAAAGGTTGGACTAAGATGGACGTATGTCTTTATACAACCTCCAAACTATGTTACTATGTACTGTTATACAGACATTATGGGTAGGGTATAAAGTTGATGGATATATGAGTATGTCTTTATACAACCTCCATACTATGTTACTATGTAAACTGTTATACAGACATTAGGGTAGGATATAAAGGTTGGACTAGATGGACGTATGTCTTTATAAACCTCCAATACTATGTTACTATGAAACTGTATACAGACATATGGGTAGGGTATAAAGGTTGGACTTAGATGTATGTATGTCTTTATACAACCTCCAATACTATGTTATATGTAACTGTTATACAGACATTATGGGAGGGTATAAAGGTTGGACTAGATGGATGTATGTCTTTATCAACCTCAATTACTATGTTACTATGTAACTGTTATACAGACATTATGGGTAGGGTAATAAGTTGGACCTAGATGGTATGTATGTCTTATACAACCTCCAATACTATGTTACTATGTAACTGTTACAGACATTATGGGTAGGTATAAAGGTTGTACTAGAGGACTGTGTGTCTTTACAACCTCCAATATATGTTCATGTACTGTTATACAGAATATGGGTAGGGTATAAAGGTTGGACTAGATGATGTAGTCTTTATACAACCTCAATACTATGTTACTATGTAACTGTTAGACAGCATTATGGGTAGGTATAAAGGTGTGGCTCAGATGGACATATGTCTTTATACAAACCTAGTTAATACTATCTGTCACTGGTTATACAGACATATGGGTAGGTTATAAAGTTGACTAGATGGCATATTCTTTATAGCAATCCAATACTATGTTACTATGTACTTTACAGAATTATGGTAGTGTATAAAGGTTGGAAGTGGCATTATTTTTATACAACCTCCACATACTATGTTACTGATGAACTGTATACAGACATTATGGGTAGGTATAAAGGTTGGATAGATGACGTATGTCTTTATACAACACCTCCAAACTAGGTTACTATGTAACGTTATACAGACATTATGGGTGGTATAAAGTGTTGGACTAGATGGACATATGTCTTTATCAACCCCAATACTATGTTACTATGTAAACTGTTATACAGACATTATGGGTAGGGTATAAAGTTGGACTAGATGGACGTATGTCTCATACAAACCTCCAATACTATGTTACTATGTAACGTGCTATACAGACATTATGGGTAGGCTATAAAGTTTGACTAGATGGACGTATGTCTTTATACAACTCCAATACGATGTTACTAATTGTAACTGTTATCAGACATTATGGGTAGGGTATAAAGGTTAGACTAGATGGACGTAATGTCTTATACAACCTCCAATAACTATGTTGTATTGTAAACTGTATACAGACATTATGGGTAGGGTATAAAGGTTGGACTAGATGGACGTATGTCTTTATACAACTCCAATACATGTTACTATGTAACTGTTATACAGACATTATGGGTAGGTATAAAGTTGGTAACTAGATGGACGTATGTCTTTATACAACCTCCAATACTATGTACTATGTAACTGTTATACAGGACAATTTTGGGTAGGGTAATAAAGGTTGGCTAGATGGAAACGTATGTCTTTATACAACCTCCCAATACTATGTTACTAGTAACTGTTATACAGACATTATGGGTAGGGGTATAAAGGTTGGACTAGATGGTCGTATGTCTTTATACAACCTCCAATACTATGTTACTATGTAATGTTAACAGACCTATGGGTAGGGTATAAAGGTTGACTAGATGGATGTATGTCTTTATACAACCTCCAATACTATGTTACTATGTAACTGTTATACAGACATTATTGGTAGGGTATAAAGGTTGGACTAGATGGATGTGGATTGTACCACTACCCCCAGGTACTGTATTGTTATGTTATGTAATGGCTATCCTTACTGGGTTGTACCACTACCCCCAAGTCCTGTAAGGTTATGTAATGTCTATCCTTACTGGATTGTACCACTACCCCCAGGTACTGTACTGTTCTGTTATGTTATGTCTATCCTTACTGGATTGTACCACTACCTCCAGGTACTGTACTGTTATGTGATGGGAAGTTTATCCTTACTGGATTGTACCACTACCCCCAGGTACTGTATTGTTATGTTATGTAATATCTATCCTTACTGGATTGTACCACTACCTCCAGGTACTGTACTGTTACCCTATCCTTACTGGGATTGTACCACACCCCCAGGAGTACTGTACTGTTATGTTATGTAATGTCTATCCTTACTGGATGTACACCCTACCCCCACAGGTACTGTACGATGTTTGATAATGTCTATCTATCCTTACTGGATTGTACCACTACCTCCAGGTACTGTACTGTTATGTTATGGGATGTTTATCCTTACTGGATTGTACCACTACCCCCAGATACTGTATTGTTATGTTATGTAATGTCTATCCTTACTGGGTTGTACCACTACCCCCAGGTACTGTACTGTTATGTAATGTCTATCCTTACTGGATTGTACCACTACCCCCAGGTACTGTACTTTTATTTAGGTAATGTCTATCCTTACTAGATTGTACCACAACCCCCAGGTACTGTACTGTTATGTTATACAAACATAGAAAGGATAATCAATGCACGTTTCTAGGCCCCATACAATATCATATTATCCTCACACTGGCATACTTTATAAACAAAGGGGTTTTAGTATACATTACTGTGATCACATGAATGAAAAGCCTTCCAACCACGTCAAGGTAACCCCAGTCTGGAAGGTCCTAACGTCTAACCTTTTCAATTTCTTTTACTTCAATTACAATTAGCAAACTTTTGCATTTCTCATGTAATGTCTATCCTTACTGGATTGTACCACTACCCCCAGGTACTGTACTGTTATGTTATGTAATGTCTATCCTTACTGGATTGTACCACTACCCCATGCGGGAGGCCTCATGCATAGGCCCGATGCATCAGACAGCCTCCATTCTTCCATTGGACAGCTTTTCCAGCTTCCCTCCAATATCTGGACTTACAACTTTAATCTTTGGCTGTTTGGTGGAGAAGGCCCTTGTGTGCTCGTCTATCTTCCTTTAGCTTGGACGCAGACGGCGAATTGCTTCTTCTCAAGCATGTATCTATTAGGTCTTCCACCAAGGCCCTGCAAACCCTGATCCCCAGGCTCAAGTTTTTTCCTAGCACTGGGGACCGAGGTGGAAGGCCCAGCACGGGATCTCCGCTGGGAGGCTTCCAGGCCCTGTGAGGCCATGCTAGGCCCGAAAAACAGCTCTACAGTGGGAAAATCAGCAAACTCACACAACTGGTCAGGAGGCTATCGCAAAATAGTCCTCTAACCAACAATGCTCCAGTAACATAGTATTGGAGGTTGATAAAGACATACGTCCATCTAGTCCAACCTTTATACCCTACCCATAATGTCTGTCTAACAGTTACATAGTATTAAAGGTTGTATAAAGAATATGTCCATCTAGTCCAACCTTTAAACCTACCCATAATGTCTGTATAACAGTTACATAGTAAACATAGTATGGAGGTTGTATAAAGACATACATCCATCTAGTCCAACCTTTATACCCTACCCATAATGTCTGTATACAGTTACATAGTAACATAGTATTGGAGGTTGCATAAAGACACAATCCATTAGTGCAACCTTTAACCTACCAATAATGTCTGTTATAACAGTTACATAGGACATAGTATTGGAGGTTGTATAAAGACAAAACATCTAGTCCAACCTTTATACCCTACCCAAATGTATGTATAACAGTTACATAGTAACATAGTATTGAAGGTTGTATAAAGACATACATCCATCTTAGTCCAACCTTTATACCCTACCCATAATGTCTGTATAACAGGTAATATGTAACATAGGTTGGAGGTTGTATAAAGACATACGTCATCTAGTCCAACCTTTATACCCTACCCATAATGTCTGTATACCAGTTACATAGTAAACATAGTATTGGGGTGTATAAAGACATACGTAATCTAGTCCAACCTTTATACCCTACCCATAATGTCTGTATAACAGTTACATAGTAACATAGTATTGGAGGTTGTATAAAGACATACGTACATCTAGTCCAACCTTTATACCCTACCCATAATTTATGTATAACAGTTACATAGTAACATAGTATTGGAGGTTGTATAAAGACATACATCCATTAGTCAAACCTTTATACCCTACCCATAATGCCTATCTAACAGTTATGTAGTAAATAGTATTTAACTATTTAACTATTTAACGCATGCACTGAAGGCACTCAGTGCATGCGTGACAATACGAAAGATTGGTACGCGATCAGGTCAGTGCGCCTCACAGCGGAGAAGGAGCCGCGAGTGAAGCGCCAGTAAAATAATCTTGTAGTGTTCCATGGGTGTTCTATTATTTTCATGGTGGTGGGAATATGCATTATCACCTCCCTGTGAATAATAGAAACAGATTTCATGTACTTGACAAAGGCAGTTTAGTATTACAGGATTCCAAACAAATCCTTATCAGTGCTTCTTAAACAGGGAGAATATTATTCTCTCTTAATTTTATACACCTCTTTATTTTCTACTCGAACCTACAAATGTTTTTCCAACAAAGATTCACTTAGCAAAGAGCCATTTATTGTATGGCCAGCACAATTACTGTTATACCATCAATGCATCACCTTACATTCATCAGCATTGAATATCATTTGCCTCTTTGATGCCTGTTTTGACAATCAATTTAGATCTGTTTGCAGCAATTGCACTTCATTTGAAGTTTCCAATGCTTTATAGATTTTGTAATCAGCAAACACAGAGACCTTTATCTCAATAATCACTAACAGGGTTATTCAATAAAATGTCTTATTGTTTAAAATGGTGCTAATTTTGCCCCAACCAATCAGATGTTAGCTTTCAAATGTTAAATAGATTGATTGGTTGGGGCAAAATTAGCACCATTTTAAACGATAAGAACTTTTATGAATCTCTCTGTAAGTCTTATAAAGAAATGAAATAAATGTGTTCTGTTAAATGGCTAGTAGGCCATTCGCTTATGTGTCACATATCAAAAGTCTTAGCAAAATAAGTATACTGCAAGTTTCAATCTAATTTCTTAATACCTAATTAGTTTGAAAATTAGACAAGATTCTTATGAATCAATGCAGAATACGAAACAAACGTAGACAAACATTTAGACAAATCAATTTGATTGGTTATTGGATCTTGGACCAATAACATTTCTGGTTGTGTTTAGGAGACTGTAGATATAATGAGAGTTCATTAGTAATACTTAGTTTGTTTCAGCACTTGTGTTTTTGATCAATGCATACCTTTAAAAAGGAGTATGCTTAGAAAAAGTCCTGGCTAGGTAGCCTGCTTCAGCTCTGGATAATCTAAAAGTGTTGATAAGCAGAATTTATAATGAAATATCAAAGATACAAGTTTGTGTTGGGCTTCAGGTCTAAATTTTACCAGCTAAACACCCAGCAAGCAGCAGAGTAACACTACTATAGATGTACTGTAATTGGACCACCACTCCCAACATCCGACAGAGATACTCTCCAATAGTTCCACATATAGTCGGGGGATAGTGGGAGATGTAGCTACTTTTCAGCAAATGTGTAACTAACACTTCTGAATCTCCAAATACAAAAATATAGTTTATATAAATAATTATTCAAAATAATACAAATAATTTTTTTTTTATTCTAGTGCTAATATTGATTTCTACCAACATTATCTGACATTTATTTTTACAATAGAAGAAATAAATAAAAGAGATGACATTTTACCCAACATCACCCTGGGATATAGTGTGTATAATTCAGCAGATTGTTACAGAGAAACAATAAGTGGAACCATGTTAATACTGTCAGGCGGAAAGGACCTTGTACCTAATTATGAATGGGGAGAAGAGGAATTCTGGCTGTTTTATTGGGATGACATCTGCCAATACCTACATAATGTCTATCTATGGATTGTACAACTACCCCAGGTACTTACTGTTATTTATGTAATGTCTATCCTTACTGGATGTACCACTACCCCCAGGTACTGTACTGTTATTATGTAATGTCTATCCTTATGGATTGTACCACTACCCCCAGGTACTGTACTGTATGTAATGTAATGTCTATCCTAATCCTTATGGATTGTACCATACCCCCAGGTACTGTACTGTTATATTATGTAATGTTATCCTTACTGGATTGTACCACTACCCCCAGGTAATGTACTGTTATGTAATGTAATGTCACCCTTAGTGGATTGTAACACTACCCCCAGGTACTGTAATGTTATGTATGTAATGTCTATCCTTACTGGAGTGTACCATACCCCCAGGTACTGTACTGTTATGTAATGTCTCTCTCTGTATTGTACCACTACCCCCAGGTACTGTACTGTTATGTTATGTAATGTCTATCCTCACTGGATTGTACCACTACTCCCAGGTACTGTATTGTAATGTAATGTCTATCCTACTGGATTGTACCACTACCCCCCAGGTACGGTACTGTTATGTAATGTCTATTTACTAGATTGTATCCACTACCCCCCAGGTACTGTCATGTAATGTATGTAATGTCTATCCTTACTGGATGTACCACTACCCCAGGTACTGCACTGTTATGGTATGTAAGTTCTATCCTTACTGGATTGTACCACTACCCCCAGGTATGTATGTTATGTTATGTAATGTCTATCCTTACTGGATTGTACCACTACCCCAGGTAATGTACTGTTATGTATGTTAAGTCCTCCTTACTGGATTGTACCACTACCTCCAGGTCCTGTACGGTTATGTAATGTATGTCTATCCTTACTGATTGTACCACTACCTCCAGGTCACTGTACGTTTATGTAATGTCTATCTTACTGGATTGTACCACTACCCCCAGGTACTGTACTGTTATGTTAGTAATGTCATCCTTACTGGATTGTACCACTACCCCCAGGTACTGTACTATTATGTTATGTAAGTCTATCCTTACTGGATTGTACCACTACCTCCAGTCCTGTACAGTTATGTAAGTCATCCTACTGGATTGTACCACTACCCCCAGGTACGTACTGTATGTAATGTAATGTCTATCCTTACTGGATGTCAACTACCCAGGTAATGTACTGTTATGTTATGTAATGTCTATCCTTACAGGATTGTACCACTACCTCCAGGTCCTGTACGGTTATGTAATGTCTATCCTACATGGATTGTACCACTACCCCCCAGGTACTGTACTGTTATGTTATGTAATGTCTATCCTTACTCGGATTGTACCACTACTCCAGGTACTGTACTATATGTTAGGATGTTTATACTTAAGGATTGTACCACTACCCCCAGGTACGTATGTTATGTTATGTCTATCCTACTGGATGTACCACTACCTCCAGGTACTGTACTGTTATGTTATGGATGTTTATCCTTAAGGATTGTACCACTACCCCCAGGTACAGTATTGTTATGTATGTAATGTCTATCCTTACTGGATTGTACCCCTACCCCCAGGTACTGTATTGTTATGTTATGTTATCCTTACTGGATTGTACTTCTACCCCCAGGTACTGTATTGTTATGTATGTAATGTCATCCTTACTGGATTGTACCACAACCCCAGGTACTGTATGTTATGTTATGTCTATCCTTACTGGATTGTACCACTACCCCCAGGTACGTACTGTTATGTTATGTAATGTCTATCCTCTGGATTGTACACTATCCCAGGTATGATTGTAATGTAATGTCTACCTTACTGGATTGTAACCATACCCAGGTACTACTGTTATGTAATGTCATTCCTACTAGATTGATCACTACCCCCCAGGTCTGTACTTTTAATTTATGTAATGTCATCTACTTACTGGATTGTACCACTACCCCACGGTACTCATGTATGGTATGTAATGGTCTATCCTTAATGGATTGTACCACTACCTCCAGGTACTGTACTATTATGTTAATGTTTATCTTACTGGATTGTACCACTACCCCAGGTACTGTATGTTATGTTATGTAATGTCTATCCTTACTGGATTGTACCACTACCCTCAGGTACTGTATGTTATGTTATGTCTATCCTTACGGATTGTACCACTACCCCCAGGTACTGTATTGTTATGTTATGTAATGCTATCCTTACTGGATTGTACCACTACCCCCAGGTACTGTACTGTTATGTTATATCTATCCTTCTGGATTGTACCACTACCCCCAGGTACTGTATGTTATGTTAATGTCTATCCTTACTAGATTGATCACTACCCCAGTTACTGTACTGTTATTTATGTAATGTCATCTACTGGATTGTACCACTACCCCAGTACTGCACTGTTATGGTAGTAATCTACCTACTGGATTGTACCCTACCCCCAGGAATGTACTGTTATGTATATAATGTATCTCCTAATGGATTGTACCACTACCCACAGGTACTGTACGTTATGTAATGTCTATCCTTACGGGATTGTATCCACTACCCCAAGTACTGTAAGGTTATGTAATGTCTATCCTTACTGGATTGTACACTACCCCCAGGTACTGTATGTTCTGTTATGGTATGTCTATCCTTACTGGATTGTACCACTACCTCCAGGTACTGTACGTTATGTGATGGGAAGTTTATCCTTACTGATATGTACAACTACCCCCAGGTACTGTATTGTTATGTTATGTAATGTCTATCCTACTGGATTGTACCACTACCTCCAGGTACTGTAATGTATTGTTATGGGATGTTATATCCTTACTGGATTGTGACCACTACCCCCAGATACTGTTTGTTATGTTATGTATGTTCTCCTTACTGGGTTGTACCATACCCCCAGTACGTATGTATGTATAATGTCTATCCTTACTGGATTGTACCACTACCCCCAGGTACTGTAATTTATTTGGTAATGTCTATCCTTACTGATTGTACCACAACACCCAGGTACTGTACTGTATGTTATACAAACATAGAAAGGATATCAATGCACGTTCTAGCCCCATAATATCATATTATCTCCACTGCATACTTATAAACAAGGTTTAGTATACATTACTGTGATCACATGATGAAAAGCCTTCCAACCACCAAGGTACCCAGTCTGGAAGGTTCCTACGTCTACTTTCATTTTCTTTTACTTCAATTACATTAGCAAACTTTGCATTTCTCATGTAATGTCTATTCCTTACTGGATTGTACCACTACCCCCAGGTACTGTACTGTTATGTATGTAATGTCTACCCTTACTGGATTGTACCACTAACCCCAGGTACTGCATGTTATGTAATGTCTATCCTTACTGGATTGTACCACTACCCCCAGGTACTGTACTGTTATGTAATGTAATGTCTATCCTTACTGGATTGGTACACTACCCCCAGGTACTTACTGTTATGTATGTAAGTTCTATCCTACTGGATTGTACCAACTACCCCCAGGTACCTTAATGTTATGTAGTAATGTCTATCTTACTGGATTGTACCACTCCCCAGGTAACGTACTGGTATGTAATATCTATCCTTACTGGATTGTCACACTACCCCAGGTACTGTACTGTATGTATGTAATGTCTATCCTTACTGATATGTACCACTACCCCCCGGTATTGACTGTTATGTTATGAATGTCTATCCTTACTGGATTGTACCACTACCCCCAGGTAAGTACTGTTATGTTATGTAATGTCTATCCTTACTGGATTGTACCACTACCCCCAGGTTACTGTCTGTACTGTTATGTAATGTCTATCCTTACTGGATTGTACCACTACCCCCAGGTACTGTACTGTTATGTAATGTAATGTCTATCCTAACTGGATTGTACACTACCCCCAGATACTGTACTGTTATGTTAGTAATGTCTATCCTTACTGGGATTGTACCAACCCCAGGTACTGTACTGTACTGTTATGTAATGTCTATCCTTACTGGATTGTACCACTACCCCCAGTACTGTACTGTTATGTAATGTAATGTCTATCCTAACGGATTGTACCACTACCCCCAGTACTGTACTGTTATGTATGTAATGTCTATCCTACTGGATTGTACCACTACCCCCAGTTACTGTACTGATGTTATGTAATGTCTATCTTACTGGATGTACCACTACCCCCAGGTACTGTATGTTATGTTATGTAATGTCTATCCTTACTGGATTGTACCACTACCCCAGGGTACTGTACTGTTATGTATGTAATGTCTATCCTACTGGATTGTACCACTACCCCCCTCAGATACTGTACTGTTATGAATGTAAGTGTCTATCCTTACTGGATTGTACCACTACTCCCGGGTACTGTACTGTTATGTAATGTAATGTCTGTCCTTACATGGATGTACCAACACCCCAGGTACTGTACTGTTATGTTATGTAATGTCTATCCTTACTGGATTGTACCACTACCCCCAGGTACTGTAATGACTCTGTGATCTATACAGTCTTACAAATTACATTGTACATTTATATACAATGGGAAAAAATAATATTACATTGAATTACCAAATCTGTATGACAGTAAGACATTCGTCAAGCCTCCCCAGTATGGGGGGATTTGAGTTACCACCATTTATGGATCTAGGAGTGACTTGCTATGATGTCAGTTTGACAGACTGCTTCCCTGTGGTCTTCTGCCTCTTCTTTCTTGCCGACACCAACGCCGCCGATGATGGTCAATGTCAGTGCGGCCGATGACACCACAGTCACCAACACCACTGCTGGCATCTTAATCCTGGAGTCTTCTATCTTCATGATCACAGATGACTTCTGAATTTTGTGCAGGTTTGCACCTCCTTATTTAGAAGTGTTAAAAGTCAAAATCTAATTTTGATTGCTTAATATTTCAATCCTTGCAATCATACGGTCATATATTGACCAATCATATTTTTAAATAAAATAAAATATTAATGCAAACCTGCACGAAACTCAGAAGTCATCTGAGTGATGATGAAGGTAGAAGAAAGAAGACTCTGGCATCAAGATGTCAGCAGCGAGGACATTGGGGGCATCAGTGTCAGAAGTGGCCGTGGCGACATCGACCAGTGTGTGCCGAGAAAGAAGACTTCGGAGACCTGATATGGTCCTTTATAGGACCAGGGGTTGTCCTGCTTTCATGCTTCAGGTCCCCCTTATCCTAAAGGCTCTTATAAGAGTGCCACAAGGGCACTTCTAAGTGCCGGGGATGGGGGGGGGCGGTTGGTTCTAGCTGCAAGAACAATGGTTTAAACCCATGAGACTCCCCTTGGAATGCTGTTCTGGCTGCCAAATTGGGGGACTTTACCCTTAGAACACTTGAATGAGGTTCTGCACCCTTGTGACTCATTTCTGGTTTCCAGAACTAGGTTCTGCACACTTGAGATTCTGTTCTTGCTTCCAAAAAAGGGGTTTACATTTTGGCTGCCAGAATGGGAGTCTCAATCCTTAGAAAACTGTTTTCCTGATGGAAAAGGGGTCCGCACCCTTGGGACTCTGTTTTGGATACCGGATTGGTGATATGCATTCTTGGTACTCTGTTCTTGCTGCTGGAACAGAGGTCTACACCCTTGGAATGCTGTTCTGGCTGCTGTTCTGGGAGTCTGCACACTTGGAATGCTGTTCTGGCTACTAAAACAGGGGTCTGCACTTTTGGGCTCTTGCTGCCAGAATGGGGTTCTCCTTGGTACAGCAACTTGGTTTTCGGGCCTAGGCACTCCTTGTGGCTATTAGCCAGTTGTTTGTAAGGTGCTCCTTCACTGGGTCCTCTACCACCGACCCTTTAGCTACAAGCACAAGCAAAGTTATTGTGAGGGACACACTTAGATGGTGAAATCACAAAGCCTTTATAGAATCACGCACATACAACGTTTCGAGGATCACTATGTCCTCTACCTCAGGTGTAACACAAATACAACACACTCTGCTTTTTAAAGGCACACTGTGAGAAGCTCCTCCCTCCCTTTACCTGGGGGGGGTGGCCAACAAAAAAAAAGTCTAAATTCATGAAAAACGTGAAAAATTAAAAATACTGCTTTCAAAGTGTCCATCTTTAGCTTTAGCTGTAACAATAGTGTCCATCTTTAGTAGTCCATATATTATTACAAACTTAGATCAAGGATAGGTGTTCCTTAATAAGTTCGTGTTCCAGTGCTCCAGTATTGCCTCTAATAAAATCCTTTAAAACCAAAAGTAGAACCTTTTTTACCAATGGAAGAATAAAAACATTTTCAGCAATCCATCTTTGTGTCTATTCATTTTCGACCACATGATGGCAGTGTTCTTAACTTCATCCAAGTAACATTGTATTCAAACGGTTACTACAAACGGTAAGTATATTACATCTTTTTGTAACACTCATCTGTTACTCAAATTATACATTTTATGAACAAGTGACATATTTATTAAATATAAGTGTTATTAGTAACCAATGTTAACAAACCAATATAGAAGTTCCACCTGTCTATAAGAAGCTGTTCAAGCCTGACTCTTCATTGAAACCCCATGGATTCAACGTATTCAGTTTATCTATCCACATTGCTTATTTTTGTGGGTAGGGTTTTATTGATATCACCACCCCTATTATGGCCTTTTACCACTTCCAATGTCTGCCATTTCATTTGGCTGACATGGTGTTTGTATTGGAGGAAATGTCTGCTGATTGGTGTCTCATATCTGGTATTGGTTCCATCATAGTTCTCTTTTAGTCTTACCCACATATCCCTTCCCACATGGGCACTTCAGTAGGTAAATTACTCCCTTGGTATTACATGTGGCAAAGTCTCTCAATTTAATCTTTGTCCCTTTGCTGGGATGATGAACGCAATCTCCTCTTTTTTATTAGAGGCAATACTGGAGCATGAACTTATTAAGGAACACCTATCCTTGATCTAAGTTTTTAATAATATATGGACTACTAAAGATGGACACTATTGTTACAGCTAAAGCTAAAGATGGACACTTTGAAAGCAATATTTTTAGTTTTTCACGAATTTAGAAGTTTTTTTGTTGTTGGCCACCCCCCTGGTAAAGGGAGGGAGGAGCTTCTCACAGTGTGCCTCTAAAAAGCAGAGTGTGTTGTATTTGTGTTACACCTGAGGAAGAGGACATAGTGATCCTTGAAACGTTGTGTGTGTGTGATTCTATAAAGACTTTGTGATTTCACCATCTAAATGTGCCCCTCACAATTCCTCTTCTCCTTGGTACTCTATTTTGGCTGTCGGAAAAGAGATCTGTACCCTTGGGATTCTGCACCTTTGAGATGCTGATCTGGCTGCCAGAGAGGGGTATGCACCCTTTTGTTTTTGTTCTTGCAGCTAGAACGGGGTTTTGCACCCTTAGGATTCTTTCTGGCTGCCAGAATGGGGGTCTCCACCCTTAGAAGTGGTTCTGCACCCTGGCTGCCAGAACAGGAATCTACACCATTAGGTCTCTGGTGGAGTAGGAATTTAAGCCCTTAGGACTCTCTTTCAGCTGCTATAGTAGGGTTAATTCCTTAGGACCAAAATTTTCTTTAAACTGTGAACTCATTTACGCAACTTAGTGTCAAAGTGGTGCACACACAAAGATCTGCTGGAAAATAAGGACTGTTAAATTTTCAATACACACCAATAAGATACATCTGAGCACAAAGCCAAAATAAAATTAGAGGGACATTGCTTAGGAGTCTGGCTGCTGGAACAGAGCTGTACACCTTTAGGGCTTTGTTTTGGCTGCTAAAAATGGGGGACCACACCCATAGGACTTTATTCTGACTGCTAGAGTATTGGTCTAATCTCTTAGGACCCCATTCCAGCTGCTGGCACAAAGGCTTATACTTTTAGGACTCTGCTCTGGTGGATGAAACAGAGGTTTTCACCCTTAAGACTGTGTTCTGCCTACCGGAACTGGGATAAGAATCTGTTTTTGATTGCTTAAGATTTCAATCCTAGCAATCATATGGTCAGATATTGACCAATCATATTTTCATATTTTATAAAATTTTATTAAAATACGATTGGTCGATATCTTAAGCTATTAAAATTTGATTTGGTCTTTTAGCGATCCTAATTACAGAGGTGCAAACCTGTGCAGAACTCAGAAGTCATCGGACTCATGTCACCCCAAATATGTGTGCTTTCTCAATTGTGCTATGGCCATGTATTAACCCTACCACCTGTATATTCAAACTGTCCAATCACAGTCTGGCATCTACTTCCAGCACACCTGCATCATTGCAGCCACATCAGGTGACGTCTTACAATAGTCTGTCATGGATCAGTCAATCGTAACAGTATCAAAGTGTTCAAACAGTATGTACAAAATAAATATTTGCTCTCCAAATGAATTTACATAGCACAGACATTATTGCAAATAGCAACTATTTAGATCATAATACCCCGTACAGTGTGTTCCCATATTGAGCTCACTGATCCTCATTTAGCTGATTGTGGCAGGAAATGTCCCAGTACTTCTCATGGGAACCATCACAGGCTTTTAAAGAGGATTGGGAAGCAGCTCTGACAAAATGCTCTTTAACTTCAATACAATTAATTATTGACAATGAAGGTCGGGTGTCTGCAGATTTAAAGACACTCACCACCGAAGTCAATACACAATTCACCTAACGACAAATTGAGAACTTTAAGACTGACTTGAAAAAAAGACTTGCAGAAATTGGAAGGGGGCATAGCAAAATCAAAAAGGAACAAATGAACAAGGGATAAACACGATTATGAAAGGGGGCGGTATACAGGTGGAAACACACCCTGAATAGACAAACCCCAAGACTTAGGAGACGGAATACCACTACTGAGACTCGATTAGAATCTACACAATCTGAAAGTGAGGCAGAGGCTTTTTTGGGAGGAAGGGACAACACAGACACAAGCGATGGTGGAATACCATTAAGGAACCATAAGAAAATTCCTCCACGGTCAGTTTTTTTTTTCTGGAAGTAACCACATTGCCACCCCCATCAACACAAAACTCAACACTGATTTACAGGTGATCAATGTATCAGCCCACATGGTGCACGTGGTTACCCCAACAAATTACTTAGCCAATGCCAATTTACCGCCTCTTCGTACACACAAAGTCAACCTACTCCCAAAAGGAATAGAAAATCAGACACAACTACATTGATATTTATTACCCAATACAATACCCAATGGGAATTTACAAGACAACTTCTTACAAAGAACATACAAAGGCACTTATTCGTGAATGACATACATGTAAAAACTTTCATTCCAGAGAGACCGCTTATGACAACAAAGAGATGGCAGAACATCAGGGACAAACTTTTACGCAACCATTTCATAAGACAACCATTATCTTTACAGAGGGGTATCCGGTTAAATGGAACATACCCTAGGGGCTGCACGTGTTGCCAATACATGGACTTGAGGTTGACTGTGACAAGTACTGATGGTACAAGATATGTGGACATCAAACATTATCTATGTATTACTTTGCCTATGCAATCAATTGTACATTGGGAAAGCAAGGCAACAGCTAAAACAGAGATTAGCTAGTCATCTCTCCAATATCAGACTAGACCAAAGACTAATAACACAATGTAAACTAGTGTTGCTCAACACTTCCTTCGATTTCATAGACGTAAGACAGATGGACTGAGGTGCATGGGTCTGGCTAAGATATCTATAAGAATCATGGGAGGGGACATTGAGAACGCTCGTTTGTGAGCTGAGACAAGATTCATCTTCATCTTGGGAACGCTGAGCCAGGGGGGGGGGGGGGTTAAATGAGGAATTGGACTTTGTACCTTATCTCTGGCATACTTAATATATTTTATTTCCCACAAAATTTGAAACATCTCGCAACAAGTGTTTTCCATACTGATACCCTCGATGAGTTAACCAACTCTTTTATTGAAAGGAGAGACATTTAACTTAATTCGGTGGTGGACATTTCACACAGTACAGATGAAGACCTGTGAGTTGTAAGCTACTGATCTGTGTATACGTGACCAGATCTCTCAAAAAATTGCTAGGAGCTGGATGGTAATAAATGGGATAATAGTACTGACTAACTTGTGCTTTGGACTAAATAATAACCTGTGGATCTTTATTCTGGATAAAAACTTATCTTGATGAACTGGAATGGACTGTATCTGGGGACTAATTTGGATGGACGTTGTAGGACTCATCTTATTTTCAAGTCGGGACCCTGGGACATTTCCTGCCGCAATCAGCTAAGTGAGGATTAGTGAGCTCAATATGGGGATACACTGTACAGGGTAATATGATCTATGAGCTAATGTATATACATTTGTAGAGCAAATACTTATTTTGTACATACTGTTTAAACATTTTGCTAGTGTTATGATTGATCAATGAGAGACTGAATATTATAGGACGTCACCAGATGTGGCTGCAATGATGCAGGTATGCCGGAAGTAGATACCAGGCTGTGATTGGACAGTTTGAATATAAACCCCACCCCCTTTACCAGCACCGCTGTTAATTCTTACCTTCCATAGGCCAAGATACTCTGTCTATCTGGTCACTAGTCACAGACTCAATGACGGACACTGACTGGTAAGTGTATCGTTGGTTAGGCTATGTGACTACATTGTTATATTTGAGGTGTTCTGGTTTACCAACCTAGGGTGGGGGCCCTTTGGGCTGGTTTTTAATGTTTTACATATTTTGATAATGCTTTTAATAGATATAATAAAAGCTATATTTTACTAAGGAAACAATTTTCCTTCTATCATATTGTATTATTATGATGTGAATCCTGGAGAGGCTCAGAGATTCTTTTGCATGTTATATCTGGGAATGTTACCGAACTTGGAATACTGGCATAAATGCCTGTTTTCTAAGTCAAAATCCGATAAAAAAAAATCCAAAGGAAAACCACTTCCCGGAAATAATTTTCTAGAAAGTGATTTTTCCTTCATTGGTACAGATCAATAATTACAGTAGGTGTATAGTAGAGAGTTCACCGCACACCAGATTTGAACAAAGTATCTCTTTAATGAGTCAACGTTTCGGAGTCAACAGGGCCCCTTTCTCAAGACAAAAACGGTTTTGTCTTGAGAAAGGGGCCCTGTTGGCTCCGAAACGTTGACTCGCTAAAGAGATACTTTGTTCAAATCTGGTGTGCGGTGAACTCTCTACTATATGGCTATTGCATATTGCTTTTTCAGCAGCAATTATCACTACGCACCCAGTGCTCATTACTTGTAAGGAGTGCAAAGTCTACCTATTTGCTTTGTAATTACAGTAGGTGATCAGAACTGTTTTTTTTTGCTAGCATTGTGAGCACCACTGATCTGCCCCCCAAGTTGAAGCTTGCCCACTGCTGTGACTGAGCATCATCAGCTGCATTATTAGCCTTTCCCCCGAACCTAATCATTTTTAAAGCTAGCCACAAGCCTGAAAAGAGATTTTTTTCTTTCCCTAAGGTGTCCATATGCAGAGGAAAGGACAGAGAATGGTTGCAGATCTGTAACTAGCTGCAGAAAATATAGATTTTTTGGGGGGTGAGGTTTTTTACACAGCTTATTATGTGCCCGTCTCAGACTCAGACAGATAGGACAGACAAGGAAATGTGTCTTTACAGGCCTATAACTTAAGATCCATAGAAGCTATAGCCATCATCCTAGGCTATGTACTGTTTGTTCTTCAGATCAGCTATGGGGCTACATACACTCTATTTTCCAACAGAATAAGGTTCCCATCAGTCTATCAGACAGTCCCTAATGAAAAATCGCTGAACCAAGCTATCATTCAGCTGCTCAAACACTTTGGATGGACCTGGGTGGGGATTTTGGCCTCAGATGATGACAGCAGCCAGCGAGCAAGTGAAGATCTGAAGGAACAGATTATAATGAACGGGATGTGTGTGGAGTTTATTTATGTATTACATTTGAATAATTTTAAGGAGGCCAATAAAATAAAAGGCCAGATTGCAAAGACATCTTCCAAAGTTATAATTTTTACATCTAATGGGGAAAGTTACTATAATGTAATGTTTCGTATTGATCAAATAGTAAGTACAGAGCCTTTAATCAAGACCTGGATATTAACAAGCTCGTCTAATTATAATAAAGTTCTAACTTATACATCTTGGAATATGCTAAATGGCAGTTTGATTTTTTCACTGGTTAGACATGAAATGAACAGACTTCAGAGTTTTTTGTCAAAAGCAAGTCCAGATGTGTATCCTACTGACCCCTATATTGCACATTTATGGTTATCTGTCTTCCGCTGTTACACTCCCCAAATGATGAAAATTCCCCAAATTTTGAAAATCCTGCGGTTTCACTGCCGAAATTTCCGTGATGGACCACAAACCAGTAGTTGTCTCTGCTCCGGAAATGAAACCCTTGGATTAGTTCTTACTGAGTTACCCACATATACAATTAAGTACAGTATTTACAAGGCTGTGTATGCATTGGCCTATAGTCTACATAGATTATTTCTAACAGATACATCACATGGGATAGATACAGACAATGGGAATCTAAAGAGGAATCTAAATACAAGAAAGGTGAATTATTGTAATGTTTTTATTTGGTAGTAACTATATCATTGTGAAGTAAGTTATATTTTACATTATTAACTTGTAAAGAGAAAATTATTGGTTCAGTCAACTGCTTGTCAAATCTTAAATTGGTACCAGCCCCTATTAATAAATGTGCAGAACCGTGAAATATGGCAGTTCAAGTCTATATTATATGGGAAACCTATTAACATGGGTTTGTAATTACCATCCTCAAAAACAGTACATTTGTGCTCAGAGCCGTTTTTAGGCATAGGCCACTTAGGCAAAGATCTAGGGCACCTATGTTACATCAGGGCACCTATTCCTCTCCTTAGCATCTCCCTGTCAGCTTTTACTTGCTGTGTTAGAACTGCTCTCCTTGTTCAGCTGCTGTAATTTGCAACATTGTAGTGAGTAGCAGAGATGGACTAGAACTCAAACTCGAAACCCGAGTTGGAGCCGAACTTATCGAGTTCTAACAGAGTCGGGCTTCTCGAACTATCCAGGACTCGGACTTTCGGTAATTATCAAATTCGAAAATCGAACGATCTTCGAATGGTTTATGGGATAATCATCGAATGTTTGAGTTGTTTTATGTGAATAATCAATCGATTTGAAAATTGTTTATGGGATAATTCATCGAATGTTTGAGTTGTTTTATGGGGATAATCATCGAATGTTAAAATTGTTTTGGGACTAATTATCGAATGTCTGATGGTTTTATGGATAATCATCGTGTTCGAATGGTTTATGGGCTAATTATCGAATGTTCGAATGGTTTTGGGATAATCATCGAATTGTTCGAATGGTTTAGGGCTAATCGGAATGTTCGCAATGGTTTATGGTAATCATCGAATGTTCGAATGGTTTATGGCTAATCAATCGAATGTTCGAATGGTTATGGGCTAATCATCGAATGTTCGAATGGTTTATATGGTCGAATAATGTATCGAATGTTTCGAATGGTTTATTGGGATTCTCCGAATGTTGAATGTTTGATTCAGATGTTCGAATGGTTTTATGGGATAATCATCGAATGTTCGAATGGTTTAGGGGCTAATCATCGAATGTTCGAACGGTTTTATGGGCTAATCATCGAATGTTCGAATGGTTTATGGGCTAATTATCGAATGTTCGAATGGTTTTATGGGATAATCATCGACATGTTCGAATGGTTTATGGGATAATATATCGAATGTTGAATGTTATGGGCTAATTATCGAATGTTCGATGGTTTATGGGCTAATATCGAATGTTCGAATGGTTTATGGGATAATCATCGAATTGTTCGAATGGTTTATGGGATAATCATCGATTCGAATGGTTTTCAATGGGCAATATTGAATGTTCGAATGGTTTTATGGATAATATCGAATGTTCGAATGGTGTTATTGGCTAATTCTCGAATGTTCGAATGGTTTATGGATAATCATCGAATGTTCGAATGGTTTATGGCTAATCATCGAATGTTCGAATTGTTATGGGCTAATCATCGAATGTTCGAATGGTTTATGGGCTAATCACGATGTTCGAATGGTTTAATGGGAAATCATCGAATGTTCGAATGGTTTATGGGATATCCATCGAATGTTCGAATGGTTTATGGGGTAATTATCGAATGTTCGAATGGATTATGGGCTAATTTATCGAATGTTCGAACACGAGAGCTCTAAATAAGCGCGCGTGAGAGTAAAATCTATTTTGGGAAAGTTTGGATATTGAAAATGTTCCCCAGACCATTTCCCAGTCCCACAGCCATTACATTACATTACCATTGATATTTTATTTTATTTCATTGAACTTTTCAAACTATTTGACTCCCATTGACTTTATGGGTCAGTTTTCCACTTTGAACTGTTCCATATAGTTGAGAGCAGATCTAAAAGCCAGGTAAAAGCTGCTTGCAGAATTATAGCAGTTGACTCTCTGTGACTAGCAGCCTGAGATCCCTATCCCTGCCTCTTTCTTCCCCACCCACTCTCCAATTAGAACTTAGAGCCGGTGAGGATGAACAATCCAATGGAGGAGACATGGAAAGCAGGTACATACTGTGTAGCGGTCAATGCTGTACATACTGTATATCATGTCAATGCTGGTACATACTGGTATATCATGTCAATCTGGTACATACTGTGTATCGTGTCAATGTGGTACATACTGTATATCATGTCAATGCTGGTACATACTGTATATCAGGTCATGCTGGTACATACTGTGTATCATGTCAATGCGGGTCCATACTGTGTATCGTGTCAATGCGGTCCATACTGTATATCGTGTCAATGCTGGTACATACTGTATTCTCATTCTTACATCTGTATATCACATGCTGGTACATACTGTATATCGTGTCAATGCTGGTACATACTGTATATCATGTCAATGCTGGTACATACTGTATATCCTGTCAATGCAGGTACATACTGTATATCATGTCAATGCAGGTCCATTCTGTATATCATGTCTGTGATGAACAGGGGTTCAATGTAAAACGCCATAGACGATATCTGAAATTGCACCCCCAATTTTCAATTATTTCACCCTATTGGCATGATCAATCAGTATGGCAGCTCCCACCTTGTTCCTGTTCCCAGGTAATCGCAGATTTAATTCTTGTTAACTTGTAAGCCCCCTGTTTCCTCCCCAAAGAAGGCCTTTGGGTTAAATTAGCTGACTAGCAAGGGGTCTAACTTCAATGGGGGAAGGTGTTTATTCCCATAATAAACAAACAATGTCATAGACTGGTAGCCAACGAGGACAGCAGGGAATCTGTTAGTTTGGGGATTTGAACAAAACCAACTGCAGATCAAAGGTAATCAATATTCCTTAATAATTCCGGAGTAAAGATTATTCAGGTTTATCATAAATACCCCCATTATCCAAATTAATTCTACATTTCTAGATACCATATAATATCATAGCCCGAGCCAAACTTGGGATATTATCCTCTAGGCCTAGGATACCCCAGATCTATGTCGTATTTGTCTTGTTCTGTTGGGAAAAATGAGTTATGGACCATCAGAATTATTTTGAAGGTGACATGTGTGGTTTCACGGATTATGGACTGGAGAGGATGAATATTTGAAATTCCCTCCAAAACTGTGGAACCAACCTTCAGGGGCAGAGCCAAGTCCACCCCTCTAGGGAACAGACCACTCCCATTTTCTGATAAAAGGATAAAATGGAACTGGGTCTCATCACAAGAAGTCTGTCCATAACATCTACAAGAACATCTGGAATAACAACTAGCCAACTGGACAACCGTATTGGCTAACGCGAGGACTTATCATTGGACCATTTTTTCCCATAAATTGATTATCAAGTTCTGGACTCTTCTCATGGACTATTCAGATGCCATTATCTCTAAGTATTTCGTTTTTTACCCAATTCTACCCTCACTGTGTGGTTACCGCTTTATGTTCAGTGATTTATTTTATTTTTTCTTTATATTTTTTATGCAACTATTTAACAACTTTTAATAAATTATATAAAATCAGTTATAGTGCTATTGTCCTATTCTGAGTATATCCCAAAACAAACCTGTGTCTTCGAAGTACGCTACTATAGAGAGTATTGTGGTAGGTATATAGAGATACTGTATAACTGCGTATAGAAATTAGGTGTGAATAACCAATTTCCTTACAGGTTGTTAGAAGTAGGGGTGCGATATCCCATATAGGTAACAGTTCATTCCGCGTGTTTAATCGGGATTGGTGGCAGTGAGTAATATTGATATTTAGTAATATAATTGTGTAATATATGTTTGTTCACCAAAACCCACCGGGTCTGATCTGTTTCCGTCCGCCTGTCGGTTTGCGTTGGAGTGTGTTTTCCGTAACGGATAGGTTGGTGGGGGTTTTGGGACCGGGGGTTTGTGACAATGTCAAGCTGGTACATATGTATATCATGCAAGCTGTCCATACTGTATACATGTCAATGCTGTGTTACTACTGTATACGATTCATGCGGGTCCGATACTGTATATCATTCAATGCTGGTACAATACGGTATACTCCTGTCAATGCTGTACATACTTAATATCAGTCAATGCTTGGGTACATACTGTGTATCATGTCAATGCTGGTCCATACTGTGTATCCATGTCAATGCTGGTCATACTGTGTATCAATGTCAAATGCTGGTCCATACTTGTATATCATTCAATGCTGTAACATCTGTATATCATTCGCATGCTGGTACATGCTGTAATATCAGGTCAATCTGGTACATCCGTGTATCAGTCATGCTGGTACATACTGTATATATGTCCAATGTTGTACATACTTGTATAATTCAATGTCAATGTGGTCCACTACTGTATATCACTAATCAATGCTGGTACATACTGTATATCATGTCAATGCTGGTCCATACTGTATATCAGTATCTGGTACAATTGTCTGGTATCACTGTATATCCTGTCAATGCTGGTACCATACTGTAGATCAGTCAATGCTGGTACATACTGTATATCAATGTCATTGCTGGTACATACTGTATTATCTGTCAAATGGTAAATGTGGCAGTTGACATACTGTATATCAGATTCAATGCTGGTCCATACCTGTATATCATGTCAATGCGGTACATACTGAGTATCATGTTCAATGCTGGTACATACTTACGATATCAATGTCAATGCTGTCCATAACTGTATATCATGGTCAATGCTGGTACTACGTATATCAGTGTCAATGCTGGTACATACTGTATATCATTCATGCTGGTCCCATACGTATATCATGTCACGCTGGTACATACTGTATATCATGTCATGCTGGTACTCTGTAATCATGTCATTGCTGTACATACTGTATATCATGTCAAGCTGGTCCATACGGTATATCAGGTCAATCTGCAGCTGAAAGGGGTAAAAGTAATACTCTGCTGTCACTGAAAAAAATTATTTATACAATATAAATACAATATTAGTAGTAAGCCTGCTGCACTGAAGGGTTAAATGGCAAATACTCTGGGAAAAAGCTGCACTGAAAGTTTAATGCCAATACTCTTGCAGGCTCCCGGTAAGGGATTTACCCACTGCAGTATATGCTGGCGTTAAAATTCCGTGCTAAAAGTAGAGCCATGCGATATTAAATTGGCGACATCGGATGCGTGGGTGATTTTTGCGTAAATCACAAATCCGACACTAATATGGAGTTAAAGTCACGACTAAACCGGTAGCGAACCGTGTAGCGCGACTTTAACTCCATAATATTGGCCAAGCGAGTCTGGGTAAATGGAGCCTGTTTGAGCGCTAGGCCACACTACTGTACCTTTTAACGTAACGCATGGGATCGTGATCTGATCACGCTAGGGACACCCATAGATGGCTGAAATAGCCCTTGCTAGATCTTAAAATGTAGTAATACCATAAAAAAAAAATCAGGGTTATGTCAATAAAAGGTCTTAATCAACTTAAAAGGGTGCTAATTTTGCCCACCAACTCAGATGTTAGCTTTCAAATGTTAAATAAGATCTGAATTGGTGGGGCAAAATTAAGCTCCATTTTTTAACACTAAATCTTTATTGAATCCCCTGATATATTATAAAAGATAGTTCAATGTCCCTAAAACCCTTTAAAGATCCTGTTTAATAGTCACCTGCTAATAACCATCCCTAATCGAGCAAACATTAGTGTCTGGGACATTAGTTCTTAATGACAACTATACTCCCCTCACCCTGTTTTCCCACTGGACCTGGCAGTAGTAGAACCTAGGTGAGGACCTTATTCCTGCCAGTTTCCTTACCTCTGGGTTCGCCTTCTATCTTCTGCGTAACTTATTAAAGTTGCTTCGCGCTTCCAACTCCACTACTGCCAACTCGCGATTCCAGGCCCAATTAGAACACAACGCTTCCTACAAGTGTCTTCCATTTGGCGTCAGTCGCCGACGATGGAGGATCAAGCCAGAAGTTTGAATTTTCGCATTATCTACAATACAGCCGTGAGTCTGAAAAAGCAGAATAGTTCGTGCCCAAACTAGTGTCGAATAGTTTCGAGTTCGGCTCGAACTCGGGTTCGTGTTCTAGTCCATCTCCCTATATCTGTTGTATTCATTAGAATCAACTGGACTTGAATGTAGTTCTTAAAGACGTTTCGCTAGTCATCCGACTGGCTTTCTCAATGTCAGAATGAACTTGTACAAGAATCGGTGGCACAATTATGTACCCTGGAAAATCCCAATTAGCATATCACAGCCAGCAGTGTTAAGGGGTGATTGGGATCGTGGCGAGAGGGTTATGAACGCCCAGGGTAGGTGTTTAAAAACAAAGCATTGTACCATGGGCAAGACATTGGTGTACTTAAGGATAAGGACATACCTTTTGAAGATTGTAATGTTAACCAACTGGCGAAGGAAACGTGACGGGTCCAGAAAGGGTGTTAAGGAGAGGCATTTATGTAATAAACGAAACCAAGCCTAATAGAGGTGGGGGGTTCGACACCGAACTAGTCGCTGCCATGTACAATGCTGTTTTAACACCTTACCCTGGGCGTTCCTATAACACCTCTTAGCCTCTATCCAATCACACCCTTACCACCTGGCTGTGATATGCTAATTGGGATTTTCCAGGGTACATAATTGCCCACAGATTCTTGGTACAAGTCTTCTGAAATTGAAGATGACTCGGATGACTAGCGAAACGTCTTCAAACTACATTTCAATCCCAGTTGATCTAATTGGAATACAACATATATACCATGACCTGGATGAATGAGACACCTTCACAGGCACTAGTCCATGCCCTAGTTTTTACTTTGGGATTGCTAAATTTTGTGCGCCCCTTCCGACTGACTAGGTATAAAGTCATGAACACCTGCCCGGTAGAATCGGAATGTGCAGGTAATTCATCCTTCCCTCACACAAGAGACATTGGGGTGCCTGCGGTTCCGTTTTTTATTTAAACGGTATAAACCCTAAATAGTTGACTTTTCCATCATAGCATCTCCTTGTTTGCTTTTTTTTCTCTCTTGACCGCTGCACTATTCTGTTATATCTCTATCTCTACATATGTTATACATTTTCTCTACACTTTCCTTGGCATAATTTGCTTTTAATTATGGTTTTCACCCTGCCTTCTCTCCCTCCTGATTTTTTTCTTACTGTACATTGTAATAAGCTTTTTACTTCCGTTAAATATTTGTTCAGCCTGGCTCTGACCTGATGAAGGTATAGCCTTTGAAAGCTTGTCAACTAATCAACTTTTTAGAATCCTTAGAAAAATGTATCACAATACTTTACTTTTTACAATTGGTAATCCATAGACTACGGTACTCTGGAGGTAGGTTTAAATAAGGAACTACACATATGTTCAAGTGTGTTAAGTACATGAACATCTGTATTTATATCACATGGAGGTGAAACGCTTAGTGCAATAGAATCAGCAAATAAACAAATAGAATGTTTACCTCACTCCAAAGCGCATTCAGTGTATCAGAGTGCTTACACTCATTAAGACATAAATAGGGTTTTCTGGGTAACCACTGTTGAGAGGAGGGAGCTCCGTCCCTGCAAAGATAACCTATTGTACCAATAATATTTCGTGAAACAGGGACTTTGAGCACTTTTTCCCGGATGATTAACATCATCCAGTATGGGGAGATCTTTAGCGAGCAGAATTGTTGAGCAGCTTGGTTTACTATATTCCCAGGAATAAAATGGGGAACTATAGTACTGGAACAGGGCGTATGACATTGTGCGGGAGGGGATATCATCAACTGGGTAAGGGCAGATTTATCATAAATTGATAGTTAAGGCCTTTGAGTATGTCCAACATGTGTTATCAGGCTTAATGCCAACTGTAAGAGCAATGGGGGTTCTCAATACATAATAATATCGTCATCATAGAAGTCTAAATTCTCTTCATGCTGACCAGTCAAAAGCCCACTATGGTTAGGGTTTCGATTGCAGTGCAAACATCGGTAAGGATAATAGGGACAACCCAGGTGGCTGTCCCTGTTGGAGAAAATGTTGGAGAGAGGCCACCATTTACTAAACCTTAGAGTGCAAAGGTACATAGAGTTGTAGAGGCCATGAGCAGGAACCAGAAAAAACAGATACATCACAACCACGGAGTCAATAGCGAGAGAGGACCAATGAAGACACGATAGTGCAAACACAAAACTGAGCCAGGGCGATAGGAAGATAAGAATTTAATTACCTTCTAAAATACTCAGCACATCCTTAGGAGTTCTGGCTGTAAGAAACTCGACTGGACTAGACTGAATGAGCGAAGATACGGATAGGTAAGAATGAATTAGTACACAACCCTGAGGAAGACTACATGCATGCGCAGCGTAGGACGAGTTTAAGAAGGGCAAATACTGACGAATTTAAACGTCATGTCCAGCTTTTTAAAAAAACATTATATTTATGTCCAGCTGACCCCCTAAACCCCCATTTCGCATTATAGAAACCATGACCCGTTTTCCCCAACACCTTTCGAGTTTTCTATATGCCGAAATTAAATGTTTTTTTTTTTAAGGCAGCACTGCCCAAGAAATTGAATTTGCCCCCTTGTCCTTACTGAGACTCTTGGACATGTCCCAGGGGAGCCCTCCCATGCCTCCCACCCTCCGGATCCCTACATGCCTACCTCACCACTCCTAACCTTAAATGCAATTTTCTGTAGTGGTAGGACAGTGAATCGCGCACCCCTGCCCACCCTCAACCACCAATTAAATTTGTAAAACAAAGCAGCAGAATGTACTTTATCTCCTTTTGTTCTTTTTGTCTGTCTGCTAGTCGGCAGCCACATCTGTTGATTGGCTGCCTCTCAAGCCAATCACAGACAACTGGCTGCCATCCGATCCGGGTTTTGCAATTTCCAGCACAGGGGGCCGGAGTCAGACAGCACGGGAACTAAGAGCATAAGTAACATTCCTAAATGCTTATTTTTTTTACAAATCCAACTTGGCATTGAGGGGGGGAAGGGTGCCCTATGTATGTCATAAGGAATATTTCATGGGAATATACCCTTAAACAAATGCACAGGACAGTGGTCCCATCGCCAGTGTCAAGTACCCAGCATCTTAATATGATTCAAAATAGAAGACCTAAGTAATGTGGAGGATGCAGCAAAATCATCCTCAATTGCAATATTGTCTTGTTACCCAATAACACCAATAAACAGAAGTGTAATTAAATAAGATATTCCCTATATAGTAGGGGACGTCCCATCCTTATGAGCCCCCCCCTGCCTTGTGTCTGACGACTTGCAAACTGGAGAGTTTTTCACAACAATTGCATCATGGAAACTGGACATATAACAAATAAAAGTCAGGAAATTCAAATCACAGTTATTCTTTTGGTTTGTTTCCATCCACGCTAAATATTTTCTACAGAAAATGAATTTTACACTATTAGATGAACATATTTCCTTTACTTCAGAAGGAGATGTCTCTGCACTGGTCATGACATCATTGATTTGTTTGGTATTAAAATTTTATTCCATTTGATGCCAAATATGTAAAGTTTGAATATATCCAGGTTGGAAACTTTAAAGCATAAGTCACAGAGCCACACTGACCATCATGATGAAGACATTTATTTGGAACCAATATTTTACAAGGTTAGTTTGTCATTATTTCCTAATAAACTTGTATACAGTACATGTACATGTCATTTTATAACACAGAGCTTGCCAAAAACGGTATGTTTCGTTCCGTTTTGACATTTACAGATCCCTGAAAATCCCGAAGACACAAAAGGGACGTACTTCATGGACTATTGGAGAGCATTTTGCATATATTATACGAAACATTGAGGGCTTTTTCAATAATCCTCAAAAATATGATCGGAAACTACTTTTGAGTATTTTCGAGGATCATGGAAAATGCCCTCGCCAAAGTCCCGAAGATCCACCCTTTCCCACTGGAACATTCGGATTTCAGAAACCAAGGGGTTGTTGTGTCTACCTGGGTCCGAGAAAGACCCGGATCCCATCTCTAGTCTGTACCTGTGTCTGCTTGGGTTATCAACCTTTTTTTCTTGTTACTTCCCTTGCTGTGGGCATGAGCATACGTAGTGGCTGACGGATTTAAGGTGTGTGCTGGTAAGGGAACATATCAACACTACGGTCCCTGCTGATTACATGTGATTATAGTCTAATATCTATATTATTATTATTATGGACTTTATATAGCACCAGCATCTATCCGTATCGCTTTAACATTTACATGTATACATTCACATCAGGCCCTAGCACGATGTAAGAGCCGCCTCCATCCGAGATCTAAGCACAATTTATTCTTTGACTCATACAACCTATCATAGTATGTTGTATGATTGTGGTGAAACCGGAGTGCCCGTGAGGAAACCCCGCAAGCTTGGGAAGACAGAAGCGGAGACTCCTTGCGATGGTGTCCCAAGGGTGGATTTGAACTCAGGATTCAGTGCTGCAAGGTATCAGTGCTACCACTGAGCTACATATATATATATCTATATTATATATATTATATATATATATATTATATAGTATATTTAGTGGATTCACGAGCAACTCCTCTGGGTTTTTTCATAAAATTATACTTTTATTTATTTATATATCATTATATATATTGATATACTATATATATATTATATATATATAATTATATATAGTATTATTATATATATATATAAGGAGGGTCTAGCGCACTCCGTGTCTTTCAAAAGAGTGTAAAATGTTTATTCCACCACATCGTTACAAGAATCAACGCGTTTTCAGCCATTATGCCGTCCCGTCAGGATTACAGACACGCTAAGCAGGTGAGTACAAACACACACGTGATCTAAACAACCCCCTTCCCCTGCCCCTCCCCCCCCCGCCCCCCCCAGGGGCGGGAAGGGGTTGGTTTAGATCACTGTGTTTGTATTTGTAACTCACCTGCTTAGCGTGTCTGTACTCCGGAACGACGCCTCGATGGCTGAAAAACGCGTTGATTCATACACGCTGTGTGTGGATAAACATTTTTACACTCTTTGAAGGACCCACGAGTGCGCTGGTACCCTCCCTCTATTATTCGAATCTTTTCGCAGCCCGGGAGCCAAAAAATAAAGGGGGAGTGCAAAGGACCTCTCTATCAACATTTGGCCTATATATATATAGTATATAAAAATTATATATATTATATATATATATATATATAAAGTACGGAGACTCCATGGACTTCCAAGCAATCAGCTGTTTTAGTAAGCATTAACACTATAGATAAACAGCTGATTGCTTTGTAAGTGCCATGATGCTCCGTTACTTTATTTTATGTTAAAATTTCGGATCAACCCGCCCAATAGTGGAGATTAATACAGTGAGATGCGGCTACTTCCATGTTTGATATATATATATATGGTATGAAATCATACTGAGACTCGGAGCACACGCGGGATTTAGAAAAGTCAAAAAGATTATTCCACTCGTGGCAAACCATCATCAACGCGTTTCGGCCATCTTGTGGGCGGGCCGTCGTCAGGATACAGAATCACGTGTGAGGTGAGTATAATACAAAACAACACACCCCCGACCACGCCCTCCATCCCTCCCCACGCTGGCTACATCAATCAATAGACAACAAAATGACACATTACTAAAAATCCACCATAGGACTATAAAACACCTTTATGTCCTATTGGTTGAATTTTTAGTATGCGTCATTTTGTGTCCTTATTGATTGATGTAGCCCATGCTGGTGGGGAGGATGGAGGGCGGTCGGGGGTGTGTTTGTTTTGTATTTATACTCCCTCACACGTGATGTCTGTCATCCTGACTACGGCCGCACCACAAGATGGCCGAACGCGTTGATGTGGTTTGCACGAGTGATACATTCTTTTTGAATGTTTCTAAATCCGCGGTGCTCTGAGTCTTCAGTATGATTTGTGTTCCCTTCGGATGCACCGGTGTGGATTGAGATTCGATGGTGTGGCAGGATACATATTGCATATATATATGTAATATATATATAAAACCAGTCAATGCATTTCGGCAACCATGTTTGCCGTCATCAGACATAGTTATACATTACTTCTGTTCAGTTAAAAGGAGACAACAACACACCCTTTTCACCCGCCCCTGACACACCACAACAGAAAATATACAAAGTAAGCTATCTCAACAAGCAAATAATAAAACGCAGTTTATATACAAGTAAAAAAACAACCATAACCAGAACGTGGCTGTCCCTATCTCTGCACAAGAGTGGACACTACGGACGTACAGCATAGTCATGAACATCACAGGTAAAATGAAAGAGCCCGATATATGGAATCAACCACCAATAATACTAGCGGCTCTAGATGTAATCATTATGTATAAGCTGCTCCGGCTCATAGGAAACTGGACAGAGATAATTTCTCATTTAAACCATGGTGACAATGTATTAAGATTCCTATCCAACGGGCTTCCAGTTGTGATTGATAACCGCGTGTTAACATTAAGACCCTCCACCTCAAGATAATCTCACCTGCCATCCATCTCATGTTGTTCAATGGTGGTTTATGCAGCCTTAAATGTCGGGCTCGACATTCCCAAACTGTGTGTGAACCTTTCTATACTGGTGCCATACTTCCCCTCTGAGTGCTACCTAATCGATGACCTATGGTGTAGCCATAGCTGCACAGATGGTAGTGGATGTCTTGCCGATTGTAATCAATCCCCCAAGGACAAGTAATAAATAACTGACATGGGTGCACTGAATGTTATTCTCTCCCTGATTTTTATTCTCTTCCCAATATGGGGGGGTGGGGGAAACTGTCAACCTGTGATAATAAACCGCATGTCTGGCACCCCAAACACTCGGGAACAGCCAGGATTTATTTACTGTAAGCACATCTTAAAGAAACGTTATCATCGGGACCGTATGTCGGACCAGTAGGCTTCTGCAAGGTCCTAACCTCTTCTACTAACTGCAAACCTAGGCACTGTATTAGTCAAATGACAATGTCTTATTACTGCCAGACTCCAGTTACTCCTGATGTCTCCCTTTTTATTGTATTAGTATACTGAGGATATTGCAATTACATACGGGATGGACTCAAAATGCCTTACTGGGAGTTTCTCAGATACAATGTTTAGTGGTCTCCTCTCAGTCGGGTCACCCCCTGTATATTCTAATTCCCTCTTTCTGGTCAAGAACCTCCAGTTCCCTTGGGTTAGATCTCTGGATGACTATAGTCATCTCTCCAGCTGCATAGAACAATGTAATGGGATTAGTATTATTTTAATACTGTAGCGATAGGAATTGGGAATGGATGACCCCTTTTTTTGGGGTCGGGGTAACGGGTGATATAACTCATCGAATGTAGGATTGTAAGACATTGATCTGTATCTTTAGTGAACAGTGTGGTTCTCAATCTATCTCCCTCCCTAGTAAATACGCGGAGGATTGCTAGAAAATCCACACTATGTTCACTAGGATCAATGACAGTTTGAAGGTGAGGTCCAAGGCATTACGATGATAATAAACTCTTGGCACTCATCCATTATGCCCCCAGATATAAAGGGGCCATCTAATTTTTTTTAAATGCGTTTGTTATACGTGCCAATTAGTCCAAATACTGGTATAGAGTAGCCGGAATTGCAAATGCCTCTCCATAAATAAGTTGGAAAACGAAAGGTCCCACATTCGACCCATTGCTGTTCCGGCCGTCTGCTGATATAGAAGACATATCGAACCTAAAATAGGTCCACCGTCTGTTGTATAATAGGACATTATCGAACCTAAGGAGGTCCACCAGCATTTCAATAGGTGTTTTTTTTTTTTTTATACCGCTGAGGATCAAGGCATTTTTGCACACTTCGAACCACCATTTTGTGGATACACAGTTGACAACTGTTGCTAACTCACATGTAACCAATATCGTACCATACCAAAGATATATCCAATAACTTAAAGGATCTGGCGAAGTTCCGCTGTCCCTAAGGTAACTGCATCCTTTTCACAATAGGCTGTAGGAAACATATATATTAACAAAACTCAGGAGAAATTGAATCAGAATATTGGGCATTCTGCAAGTGGTGGCTCACCAGTTTAGAAGCACACAGTCCAAAAGGTACAGTTCAAAAACTTTAACTTGCTATTTTTCTTTGCATCCATATGTTCCTATTAAAAGCTACACGCTACACAGTAAGTTAACTTAAAACCCCTTTGTTTATAAAGTATGCCAGTGTGCAGATAATATGATTTGTATGGGGCCTTAGGAATGTGCATTGATTATTCGTTTATGTTTGTAATAAAGTTTGACCAGATCAGTTAGCACTTCGCTCAATATAGTTGTAAAACTTAGCCTAATTGGACGTGCTTCCACAATCCTTGTATTTAATGTATTTAGGAGGCTTGGTCAAGACTTCCATGTGGATTTATTACAAATATTATTATTATTATTATTATTATTAGTGGCTTAAGAAGCGCCAAACAGTTTTCCATGGCGCTCTACAATATATTAGTCATACGTTTACATACAAGGCTAAGTACATTTTATACAAAAGTCATCACATCAGGTATAATAAAACAGTGATCTTACAGTACTTACAATAGAAGAGACCGCCCAACTACGCTAGGTAGAGGTACGATAGGTACGATGTAGATTAATACACGTAATACCAGAAGTAGAGTAGGATTATTACAGCAATGACCGTGATACAATAGGAGAGAGGACCCGCCAAGAGCTACAGTCTAGAGGATATGGGGTGAGGACATAGTGAGTGATGGAATCGGGATTAGGTTATATATCATATTACATACACAGTAATACATAATATAGATCTGAAACAGAAGTGGGAGTTTCTTACAGCCATACCGTGATACAAATAGAGAGAGGACCCTGTCCAAAGAGCTTAAGTCTAGAGATATGGGGTGAAACATAAGGTGACGGAAATCGGTTAGGTTATATACATATTACATACACAGGTAATACATAATATAAGTAAACAGATTGTGAGGATGTTACCTTACAGCAATACCGTGATACAATAGGAGAGAGATCCTCCAAGTCCAAAGAGCTTACAGTCTAGAGGATATGGGGTAGCATATAGTAGGGGAATCGATAGGTAATATACCTATTACATACCACAGGTATACATAATATAAGTAAACAGAGTGATGAGTTTCTTTACAGCAATACGTAATACAATAGAGAGAGGGACCCTGTCCAACAGAGCTTACAGTCTAGGGATAGTGGGGTTGAACATAAGGTGATGGGAATCGGTTAGGTTATGATACATATTACATACACAGGGTAATACCTAATATAAGTAAACAAGAGTGATGAGTTTCTTAAGTAGCCATACCGTAATACATAGAGGAGAGGCGACCCTGTCCAAAGACTTACAGTCTAGAGGATATGGGGGTGAGACATAAGGGTTGATGAGGAATCCCGGTAGGTTATATACATATACATAAACAGGTATACATAATATAAGTAAAACAAGTGAGTGAGTTTTCTTACAGCAATACCATGATCAATAGGAGAGAGGACCCTGTCCAAGAGCTGTACAGTCTAGAGGATATGGGTGAGAACATAGGTGTGATCAGGAATCGGTAGGTTAATAATATTACATACAAGGTAATACATAATGATAAGTAAAAAGAGTGATGAGTTCTTACAGCGCAATACCGTATACAATAGGAGGAGGACCTGTCACAAGAGCTTAACAGTTAGAGGATATGGGGGTGAGCATACAGGTGACGGATCGGTAGTTATAATACATATACATCACAAGGTTGAATACATAATATAAGTAAACGAGAGTGAGAGTTCTTACAGCAATACCATGATACAATAGGAGATAGTGACCCTGCCCAAAGAGCTTACAGTCGAGAGGGATATGGGGTTGAGACTAAGGTGACAGGAATCTGTAGTTATATAAATACATACACAGGTAATACATAATATAAGTAAAGGTGATGATTCTTACAGAACATACCGTTAATACAATAGGCAAGAGAGGACCTGTCCAAAGAGCTTACAGTCTAGAGGATATGGGGTGAGACCATAAGGGTGATGGAATCGGTAAGTTATTAACATATACATTACAAGGTATTACATAATATAAGTAAAGCAGGAGTGATGAGTTTTCTTACAGCAATTAAGTGATACAAATAGTAGAGGACCCCTTGTCCATGAGCTTACAGTCTAGAGAGGTGAGGGAAGTGAGACATAAGGTGCGGGAAATCGGTAGGTCTAGTAACATCTTATCCTACACAGTAATACATAATATAAGTTAACAAGTGATGAGTTTCGTACGAACACAATACCGTGATAAATAGAGAGGGACCCTGTCAAAGACGTACAGTCCCTAGAGGATCTGGGGTTGAGACATAAGGGAAGGATCGGTTAGGTTATATACATATTTACATACAATCAGTATACAAATATAAGTAAACACCGAGTGAGGAGTTTTTTACGCATACTGTGATTGCAATAGGAGAGAGGACCCTGCCCAAAGAGCTTAGTTATATGCTATTACATCAGGTAATACATAACTATAAGTAAACCAGTGAGTGACTTTCTTACAGCAATACACGTGATATAATAGGAGAGAGGACCCTGTCCAAAGAGCTTACAGTCTAGAGGATATGGGTGAGACAAAGGTGAGCGGATCGGTATGGTTACTATTACATATAATACACAGGTAATACAAATATAACGGAAACAGAAGTGAGTGGAGATTTCTTACAGCAATACCCATGATACAATAGGAGAGAGGACCCTGTCCAAAGAGCTTACAGTCTAGAGGATAGTGGGGGTGAGACATAAGTGATGGGAATCGGTAGTGTATATACATATTACTACACAGGTAATACATTAATATAAGCAAAACAGAGTTGATGAGGTTATTTACAGACAATCGATAACGGATACAATAGAGAGAGGACCACTGTCCAACAGAGTCTTACCGTCTAGAGGATATGGGTGGTGAGAACGTACGTGAAGGACGATTATGGTTAGGTTTATACATATACATACAAGGTAATACAATAATATAAGTAAAAACAGAGGAGTTGATGATTGTTCTTACAGCAATACCTTGATACAATACGGAGAGAGGACCCTGTCCAAAGAGCTTACAGGCTATAGGATATGGGTGAGGACCATAAAGGACAGAAATCGGTAGTGTTATATACATATGTACATAACAGGGGTATACACTATATAAGTAAACAGATGAGAGTTTCACACATATAGTGAGACCAATAGGAGAGAGGACCCTGTCAGAAAGACTTACGAGTCTAGCGAGGACTATGGAGGGTGAACGACCATAAGGTGATGGAATCGGTAGTTAGTATACATATTACATAACACAGGTAAATACAATATAAGAACCGAGGTGATGAGTTATTTACTAACACAATTATGGCAACTAATTACATTGGCCTGAAAGTTCCTACATGTACTAGGTTGTCTATGTACTCTGATTGAGACTCATTATGTTGCGAAGGTTCTTAAGTTTTACCTGAATCTGTTATATTGTGTTCTTCTCTTTGATTACTTTCTTTTTTTGTTTTTGTATTGGAAAAGTAATGGATTATCATTGTTGGGACAGGAAAACCATGATGTTTTTGAAAAAGAAAAAAACTAAAATCACTGTTCATGTCAGGGAGAATACATAAAAATGGCAGGCCAACAAAGAAATCAAGACTAGAAAAGAAAATGACAGATTATAGAGCAAATAAATATCGAAAACTACTCAGAAATCAAACCACAACATACCAGCAACAAGCCATATCAATTTCCAAAACCTTAAGAAGCCAAGAAAAAACAAGTTCAGAGGTTTTCTTCAATAAAAGTTCTTATCGTTGACAATGGTGCTAATTTTGCCCCAACCAATTAGATGTTAGCTTTCAAATATTAAATAAGATCTGATTGGTTGGGGCAAAATTAGCACCATTTTTAACGATAAGAACTTTATTGAATCTCCCTGTAATATTCACTGAGTGGCAATATATTGCCAAGTATATATCGAAACTGAAACGCTAACTAGGTACGCACAGGTGGACCTAGGACAGAACAAAGATCGTAGCCAATAACTATTTAAAAAACAAAATGAACAGATCAAAAACTAGCCTACGTTGACACACGCAAGGAAAAAATTAAATATAAACCCCAAAGAGTCTATTCAACCATATGTGCAGCATATTACCAACCCTCTATACAACCTAAAAAGATTACGCAATATATCAATTAGATCACGTCGATGATATTAGAATGTTTTGTAGGACAAAATAACATTTCCTCGTCATGCAAAACACAAAGAAAGTTAATGAAACAAGTGTGCAATGAGTGCAAGTACAAATCTGCCCGGAATAGACGGATTCACAAACGAATATACAAATCATTTTGGGATTTCTAGCACCTACCTTCAACTTTATTTCAACAAGTAACCTGAAAAGAACAGATTTCCAAGGGAAATGTTTAAAAGCTACAATAATACCTATACCATAACCCAAAAAAGAAAATCACTTAATTAAAAAATTACAGACCCATCTCCTATTAAACCCATGAATAAACGATATATTCCAAAAATTTTAGAGCAGAAAGAGCCCTGTTAAATTTAATGTCTCTCCAGATACAGGTAGAGATTTATATCACAAAGACACCAGGTGCAAACATAAGACAAAAGAACATTCGCCTTCCTTAATTCTAATGTTAGACAAAGAACAATGGTGCATGTCTTAATGATGTGCTGTAAAAACTGAAATACTTATAGCAGTACCTGGACAATTCAATATCAGGGGTTTGGAAAACAGCTCCTTCTCGCATTGTCAACAATCCCACAGATACAGTGCAGATTCCAAACCATGTTATCTGAAGCTTGGCATATCTAAGGCAATAAGAAAGGGGCCATTTCAAATATAAGAGGAATCAAGATAGACGGTGAAGAAACACAAGATGAATAGTATTCCCCCTCTATCACCACCCCCATAAACCATGGATGGGCATTTACAGGAGTTGTTAGGGAATTGGTCTCAGATCTCATATAACTAGAGGATGGGCCGGTTCGCGTGACAGACCAGTACGGTTCCGCCGCGGATTTATCCCGTCCGCGACACGGCGGCTTATTTCCGGAATTTTCCCGCCTTCCGAAAACTTCCGAACCGCGGATTTTTTTTTTTTTTAACGAGAATTTTCGAAAATACGAGTATCTCCTGTAATTACGAGAATCTGCGATCTTCGGGACCCAGGGAAAACAACGGAGATCCTCGATATTTACGCGAATCTCGTAATTACGAGAATTTGTCGAAAAACGAGAAATTCTTGTAAAATCGCATTTTGGGGTTATTTCAAGACGGAGCAGCCACATGACCCAAATTAGCCAATGGCAGTCTACACATGATATTGCCAGCCCCCTGGGTATAAAAGGCGTGCTTCACAGGCGACATTATGTCAGTGTGTTTGGAGTGAGGTTTAGTGGAGACTGTACAGTGTTAGGAGTTGGAGAGAGATTTTTGAGCTTTTGAGCTTTCCTGTGTGTGGATGTGTTCAGTTGTCGTCGGTGGTTATCACTTGTGTTAACACCCCTGTATTCCACACTCTTGAGAAACCAAACAGTCCTTTAAGGACTACCCTTGTTTAGACCAAAGTCCTTTAAGGACTAACCCCTATATAGTTCCTTTGAACAAATTTGTGTTAGACTTTTAGAGGTCTAGGTGTCTTTTTTTTTGTTTCTTTACTGTTATCGTGGAGTCAGTGTCTGTGTGTTTGTGTAGCTGACAGTGCTACTCTGTGGCTAATGTTTTCAGCTCTGGGTCAATCCTGCCTGGCCTGAGAGCAGTACTCCATATTACAAAGTGGGCCGCTGTTGCTGTAACGCAATGGTGCTGTTCTACCCATTCACCCTGCTTTCCCTTGGCACAAGCATACTCTGAGAGAGTAGCACATGGGGTGAGGGGTATGTCCAGGTGGGGCCAAGCCTGCCTGGAGCTCTTCAACATGTGGCAAACTGCAGTGGGCCCTGCTGTAAAACTCAGGGTTGCTGTTCCTACAAAGCCTTACCCTTTCACCTACTTCCCTTGCACGAAGCATACTTGAGGGAGAGGCCAATGGGTTAGGGGTAGGAGTTTCCAAGTGGGGCTAAGCACTGCCTGGCCCCCAACAATGGGGCAAACCCAGTGGACATTATGTAACCACGTACCCCCTCGCCTTCTTTGCCTTGTTGTGTGCAAACTATATATAGGGAATGTGGCCATGTGGTGTGTTGGTAATGGCATTAATGGGTAAAGGTATATTACAATTAAATTACCAGACATAAAGCTAGCTAAATAATATGGTATGTTGTAACTTTTTCAAACTAAAAAATTGTTAGAATCTATCGAATAATTTGATAATAGACAAATAAAGCCCAAAAAACATTTTTGTTTTACAAACCGATTTCTATATATAGATTATATTATTTATTTTGAATTTTTTTTTTTTTTAAACTATTTACAAAAAAATAAAAAACAAAAAAAAACACTGGGTTCTGGGGTACCCTCCCTCCAGTCTGGGTCAGATGCGGCGTCCAGGCGGCGGTCCAAGGCGGCGCCCATGTGGCTGATCATCCCGCCGCTGCCTGCTGTAGTTTCTTGTGGAGGAAGATGTTGAGAGAATTGGGTGAAGATGTTCGAGCACTTTCCTCAAAGCACCATGCGGTAGAATCATTTTGCAACTGATCATACTTACATAATGGTATGCAATCTAATGTGCGGTATCATTACCAAAACGGAAAGCTCAGTAAATAAGATATCATATTTCTTTCTAAAATTCCTTAGTTTATATTATGCATACTAGTTTATAGTTTAAACAGGTTTATACTTGATTAGCTGTTGGATGGGTTACACATGCTCATATCTCTACTGACCCACTGAATCAAACCAGGGACTTGGGTCAAGGGCCTGACCATAACAGTCTCTATTAGGGGTCCTGCAAACAGGAAGTCATTATTTCTGTTGCATATTATTATACACGACACAATGCTTGATTGCTTGAATGGGCAGATTAAGGTCATTGGGATGGAAATACTCTCTTCATTGAAGCGATATTATGACATCATGGGGGAGACTGGATAAACAGCAGTAGGATAATGCTGGATAAAACATTACGTTGTATTGGCAAATTGTATCAGGAACATTCCTGGTTGTATACACTAGGACTGTTGCTACATACAAACATTTTTTGGAAGTGGTGCAGCCCCATAACAGCATTGGCCAAAACCCACAGTACCCAATGTTGCATCATGAGCGTGGATTTTACACTGGAAAAATACAGCATTTAATAGTCTTGTATATCAACATTTCATTAGTGCGTTGATATGATTTAGACTCTACGATTCTTCAAGGCATGGCCGCCACGAAGTGACTGGAGAGGGCAGGAGTGCTGGAGGGGTGGAGAGGGTGGAGAGACTGGGAGGTTGGAGAGGGTGGAGGGGCTGTAGAGGTGAGGGGCTGGAAGCTGGTCCTGCTTCTAGAAAAAAAAATGTTTTATTTCAACAATCACCGTCCAATCCATTAGTAATATATTAGCATGTATAAGAACATTTTCCTAAAGGCTATGTAGTAAACTTTCTTGGATTAATGTTTGGACGTTTGGACCGAATTTACATGACTTAAGCTCAAAAAACTGAGGGACAAAGATACAGCCAGAGTCGGGGACAATAAATGGGAGAGAATGAGAAGCTCTGTGCTCTCAAGCCCCAAATTAATAGATTTGTTGCATTTTTTTACGAAAATTTTTTATCAGTGAAATACTAAAAATTACATTAATTATCACTGATAATTCACTAATATTGCTGACAATCAGGGTCAAGAAAAAAGATAAAAAATTGCTTAGGATTGCCTTACGTGTCTGGCTGGGTGCCAGGTGCCTCATCTGGGGGCGTGGGACTGCCGCGTGGGGGACAATGGAGAGCCCGGAGGGGCAAGGGACTTGCCGGAGGGGGCATGGGCTGCCCGTAGCTGAGGGCAGTTGGTGGTAGTGCTAAAAAAAAAACAGGAAATGTTATTTTAAACTCTCACTGTCATGAATGTTCAAATACTTTACTAAAACAATTCTCGTAGAAGTTGTCAAAAAATATGCAAACATTTGGATAAAGGCTTGGACAACACTCAACGTGTTAAAAAGCACACTATAGTGGGCCAATGTAATGTGATCTCAATTTTTGCACAAATTATGCTATCGTACCTTTGCCTTCGCCTTTAGCCATCGCGCAAAATACACGATGTCTGGATCTTTCTCCTGAAGCAGCGCTGTTGCTTGTTTTCTTGAGTTCGTTGCCGCTGTTAATGTTTGTGTACCTTTGGACAAATGAAAGATTTTTAGATATAAAAATGTTTCTTTGTTTTAAATTAGTGTGCATACTTGTATTCTATTATCTGTCCTCTGGGGGGGATCGGTGTGGTGTTTTGTTTTGGTGCTGGTAGTGTCTCCAGGAAGACGTTTTCCCCTGCACATTAAAAATAAAATAAATCAACATAATGAATGATTTATATCTAAGGATTATGATTTATATCTTATTATCTACTTTGAATTCTGCTGAAAATGCAGATTACAAATGCATTATGTTATTAGTTTCTTAATAATTCAATCATATTTCTATGGCAATGATTTGTAATTTCTCATACTCTGGTATTCGGCTATCACGGTATCTATTTATATTCTTATTGCTTGCTGCTATTGCTTGCCACCACGAATATGGGGCAAACAGTCGTGGTTGCCCCCCCCGGGCCCAGGCAGCAATCAGTAGCTGTGTGTACTTGTATCTGTATAGATTTTGTGGTTAACACAACATTTTTAATTTTGGATTGTAAAACAATCATTTTTAATAATTGATCAACATTTTACTTTTGACTTTACTCTTCCCTTCAAATAGGGCTGCCAGTAACCTAAAGTGGAGGTTGAGATAGTAGAGAGAGAACAGATAGAAGAAGCCAGAGACAAATAAACTGGATATTAATACGTTAAAGTACATAAAACGTGTCCATGGTCTGACCGTAAACGTGCAATGCTAATGGCCATTTGGGGCATTCAGTACAGGGATGTTATGATCAGATAGAAAAAAAGACACACAAAACTCCTCAGAAGTATTGTATTACAATATATTGCACAAAAAACCATAACAAAAAGATTTAAATTTTATATAATTGATCAACAATTTTTATTTTTGACTCTTTACTTGCCTTTAATAGGCTGCCAGTGTGTTAACTAAAAGTCCGGTGTGGTTGTAGAAGGTGTTTTTAACTGTGTCACGTGTGGGTATACAGCGTGTCATTATAAGCAAAAATAAATCAATTTTTAAGATGATTTCATTGTTAACTTTACTTAGCCTTTAATTAAGGCTGCCACTGGAAATGCGAAGGGTTGGGCTCCCCACAAGTTTTGTGTTACCTGTGTCTATGTGGGGTATCATTTTGGAATTTATAGGTGTTAGGTGTTAAATAAAGCACTTTGTACGTGATTTATTTTTTGACTTTACTTATCCCTTTTTTCAAATATGGGCTGCATTGATATATCAGAATATAATAATGTAATATAACCAGTTGATAAGAAATACCAAATAACTTGGATCTCTCTCTCTCACAAGCCAAATTTAAAGGGCATTTCCACCCCCAAACTAAAAATTGAAACCTTCTAACTGGCCCCCACTGTGGCAGTGTTTAAAACCCTACACCTTACTGCTCCGCTCTTTATGTTTCTCTGCAATGTCTGTTGAAAGTCCTAGAACTTAAATCAGTAGGAGCCTGCTAGGACTTTGTTTCTGTCTGTGTATCGTGTCAATGCTGGTACATACTGTATATCATGTCAATGCTGGTACATACTGTATATCATGTCAATGCTGGTACATACTGTGTATCATGTCAATGCTGGTCCATACTGTGTATGTGTAATGCTGAGTCCATACTGTATATCCGGATTCAATGCTGGTACATACTGTATATCATGTCAATGCTGGTACATACTGGTATCCATGTCAATGTGGGACATCATACTGTAGTATCGTGTCAAGTGGTACATACTGTTAATATGTCAGTGGTCATATTATTGCTGTAACTGATACTCATGTGTACTGTATAGTCATGCGTTACTAATGTCAGGTACATACTGTAATCATCATGTCATGAACGGTCCATCTCTGTATATCATGTCTGTGAGTGAACAGGGTTCAATGTAAAACGCCATAGACGATATCTGAAATTGCACACCCCAATTTTCAATTATTTCACCTATTGGCATGATCAATCAGTATGGCAGCTCACCTTGTTCCCTGTTCCAGGTAATCGCAGAGTTAATTCTTGTTAACTTGTAAGCCTGCTTCCTTTCCCCAAAGGAAGGCCATTTGGTGTTAAATTAGCTGACTAGCAGGGGTCTAATTCAATGGGGGAAGGTGTGATTCCCCATAATAAACAAACAATGTCATAGACTGGTAGGCAACGAGGAAGCAGGGAATCTGTTAGTGGGATTTGAACAGAAACCAACTGGCAGATCAAAGGTATCAATTCCTTATAATTCCGGATGTAAAATTTCAGGTTATTATAAATACCCCAGTTTATCCAGAATTAATTCTACATTTCTAGCTAGATATAATATCATAGCCCGAGCCAAACTTGGATATACTCTTAGGCCTAGGATACCCAGAATGTCGGATTGGTCTTGTTCTGTTGGGAAAAATGAGTTATGGACCATCATGATATTATTTTGAAGGTGACATGTGTGGTTCACGGATTATGGATGGAGAGGATTGAATATTTGAAATTCCCCCAAAACTTGGAACCAACCTTCAGGGGACAGACCAAGTCCACCCCTCTAGGGAACAGACCACCCCATTTTCTGATAAAAGGATAAAAATGGAACTGGGTCTCATCACAGAAGTCTGTCATAACATCTACAAGAACATCTGGAATAACAACTAGCAAATGGACGAACCGTATTGGCTTAACGCAGGACTTATCATTGGACCATTATTTTCCCATAAATGGTATTATCAGTTCTGGACTCTTCTCATGGACTATTCAGATGCCAATTATCTCTAAGTATTTCCTTTTACCCAATCTTACCCTCACTTGTGTTACGCTTTATGTTCAGTGATTTATTTTATTTTTTTTATTTTTATGCAATTATAACAACTTTTAATAAATTATATATAAAATCATTTATAGGCTTATGTCCTATTTCGAGTATATCCCAAAACAAACCTGTGTCTTCGAAGTACGCTACTATAGAGAGTATTGTGTAGGTATATAGAGATACTGTATAACTGCGTATAGACTATAGGTGTGAATAACCAATTTCTTACAGGTTTTAGAAGTAGGGTGATGATATCCCATATAGGTAACAGGTCATTCCGCTGTTTAATCGGGATGTGGTGGCAGTGAGTATATGATATTAGTAATATAATTGTGTATATATAGTTTGTTCACCAAACCCACCGGGTTGATCGTTTTCCGTCGCCTGTCGGTTGCTTGGAGTGTGTTTTCCGTAACGGATAGGTGGTGGGGCGTTTTGGGACCGGGGGTTGTGACAATGTCAATGTGTACATACGTATACATGTCAATGCTGGCATACTGTATATCAGTCAATCGGTACATACTGTATATATGTCAATGCTGGTCACATACTGTAATCATGTCAATGCTGGTACATACTGTATATCATGTCAATGCTGGTACATACTGTAGTATCATGTCAAGTGCTGGTAATACTGTGATCATGTCAATGCTGGTCATACTGATATCATTTCAAATGTGAGTCCCATGACTGGGTATATTGTCAATGCTGGTCCATACTGTATATCATGTCAATGCTGGTACATACTGTATATCATGTCAATGCTGGTACATACTGTATATCATGTCAATGCTGGTCCATACTGTATATCATGTCAATGCTGGTACATACTGTATATCATGTCAATGCTGGTACATACTGTATATCATGTCAATGCTGGTCCATACTGTATATCATGTCAATGCTGGCAGCTGAAAGGGGTAAAAGTAATACTCTGCTGTCACTGAAAATATTAATAGCAATATAAATAGCAATATTAGTAGGAAAGCCTGCTGCACTGAAGGGTTAATGGCAATACTCTGGGAAAAAGCTGGCACTGAAAGTGTTAATGCCAATACTCTTGCAGGCTCCCGGTAAGGGATTTACCCACTGCAGTATATGCTGGCGTTAAAATCCTGTGCTAAAAGTAGAGCACATGCGATATTAAATTGCGAGCATCGGATGCGTGGGTGATTTTTGCGTAAATCACAAATCCGACACTAATATGGAGTTAAAGTCACGCTAACCGGTAGCGAACCGGTTAGCGCGACTTTAACTCCATATATTTGCCAAGCGAGTCTGGGTAAATGAGCCTGTTGGAGCGCTAGGCCACACTACTGTACTTTTAAACGCAATGGGATCGTGATCCGATCACGCTAGGGCACCAAGATGGCTAGAAATAGCCCTGTGCTAGATCTTAAAATGTATGTATACAATAAAAAACAATCAGGGTTATTCAATAAAAGGTCTTATCGTTAAAAATGGTGCTAATTTTGCCCCAACCAATCAGATGTTAGCTTTCAAATGTTAAATAAGATCTGATTGGTTGGGGCAAAATTAGCTCCATTTTTAACAATAAGAACTTTTATTGAATCTCCCTGATAGTATTATAAAAGATAGTTCAATGTCCTAAAACCCTTTAAGATCCTGTTTAATAGTGCACCTGCTTAATAAACAATCCCTAATCGAGCAAACATAGGGTCTGGGACATATAGTTCTTAAAGGACAACTATACTCACCTCCACCCTGTTCCACTGGACCTGGCAGTAAGTAGAACCTAGGGTGAGGACCTTATCCGCCAGTTCCTTACCTCTGGGTTCGCCTTCTATCTTCTGCGATACTTATTTAAAGTTTGCTTCGCGGCTTCGACTCCACTACTGCCATCGCGATTCAGGCCAATGAGAACACACGCTTCTACAAAGTGTCTTCTCATTGGCGTCAGTCGACGACTGAATGGAGGATGAAGCCACGAAAGTTATGAATTTTCGACTATTATCTAAAATACAGCCGTGAGTCGAAAAACATAATAGTTCGTGCCCAAACTAGTTCGAATAGTTCGAGTTCGGCTCAAACTCGGGTTCGGTTCTAGTCCATCCCTATATCTGTTGTATTCAATTAGATCAACTGGACTTGAAATGTAGTTCTTGAAGACGTTTCGCTAGTCATCCGACTGGCTTTCTCAATTCAGAATGACTTGTACAAGAATCTGTGGCAATTATGTACCCTGGAAAATCCCAATTAGCATATCACAGCCAGGTGTTAAGGGTGTGATTGGATAGTGGCTAAGAGGTGTTATAGGAACGCCCAGGGTAAGGTGTTAAAACAGCATTGTACATGGCAGACAGTTGGTGTATCTTAAGGATAAAGGACATACCTTTGAAGATTGTAATGTTAACATACTGGCGAAGGAACGTGACTGGTTCAAGAGAGGTGTTAAGGAGGCCATTTATGTGAAAATAAAGAAACCAAGCCTAAATAGAGGTGGGGGGGTTCGACACCAACTGTCTGCCATGTACAATGCTGTTTTAACACCTTACTCTGGGCGTTCCTATAACACCTACGCCCTTTAACACCTGGCTGTGATATGCTAATTGGGATTTTCCAGGGTAATAATTGCCACAGATTCTTGTACAAGTCATTCTGAATTGAAAGCCAGTCGGATGGACTTAGCGAAACACTCTTCAAGAACTACTTCAAGTCCAGTTGATCTAATTGAATACAACAGATATACCATGACCTGGATGAATGAGAACCTTCACAGGCATAGTCCATCCCTAGTTTTTACTTTGGGATTGCTAAATTTTGTGCTCCAGTTCCGCACTGACTAGAGTATAAGTCAGAACACTGCCGGTAGGATCGGAATTGCAGGTAATTCATCCTCCCTCACACAAGAGGACAGTGGGGTGCCTGCGGTTCCGTTTTTTATTTACGGTATACCCTAAATAGTTGACTTTTCACATCATAGCATCTCCTTGTTTGCTTTTTTTCTCTTGACCGCTGCATTATTCTGTTATATCTCTATCTCTACATGTTATTACCTCTACACTTTCCTTGGCATAATTTGCTTTTAATTATTTTTTTCACCCTGCCTTCTCTCCCTCATTGATTTTTTTCTTACTGTACAATGTAATAAGCTTTTTACTTTCCGTTAAATATTTGTCAGTCTGGCTCTGACCTGATGAAGAGGGTATAACCTTTCAAAGCTTGTCAACTAAATCAACTTTTAGTCCTTAGAAAAAGTATCACAATACTTTACATTTTACATTGTAATCCCAAATAGACATACGGTATCTAGAATGTAGGTTTAAAGGGACACTAAACAGATTTCATGTGTGTTAAGTACATGAAATCTGTATTTATTATTCACAGGGAGGTGAAAACGCTTAGTGCATAGATCAAGCAATAAAACAAATAGAATGTTTACCTCACTCCAAAGCAGCATTCAGTGTATCAGAGGCTTACACATTAGACATAAATAGGGTTTCTGGGTAACACTGTTGAGAGGAGGGAGCTCGGTCCTGACAAAGATAACACTAGTGTACCAATAATATTTCGGTGAAACAGGGACTTTGAAGCACTTTTCCCGGATTATTAACATCAGTCCAGTAGTGGGGAGATCTTTAGCGAGCAGAATTGTTGAAGCAGCTTGGTTACTATGATTCCCAGGAATATAAAATGGGGAACTATAGGTTACTGGAACAGGGCGTATGACATTGTGAGGGAGGGATATCATCAACTGGGTATAGGGCAGATTTATCAAAATTGATAGTTAGCCTTGAGTATGTCCAACATGTGTTTATCAGGCTTTAATGCCACTGTAAGAGCAATGGGGGTTCTCCAGATACATAATAATATCGTCAGCATAGAGGTCTAAATGCTCTTCATGCTGACCAAGTCAAAAGCCCCATATGGTTAGGGTTTCGATTGCAAGTGCAAACAGGTAGGGATATAGGGGACAACCCAGGTGGCTGTCCCTGTATGGAGAAAATGTTGGAGAGAGGCCACCATTTACTAGAACCTGAGAGTGCAAAGGTACAAGAGTGTAGAGGCATGAGTCAGGAACCAGAAAAATACAGATACATCACACCACGAGTCAAATAGCGAGAGAGGACCAATGAGACGAGAGGCAAAACAAAACTGAGCAGGGGATAGGAAGATAAGAATTTAATTACGCTTCTAAAATACTAACAGCATCATCTTAGGAGATTCTGCTGTAAGAAAACACGAACTGGACTATACTGAATGAGCGAAGATACGGATGAGGTAGAGATGAAATTAGACACTAACCCTGGAGGAAGACTGAACAGTGCAGGAGCGGAGGACAGTTAAGAGGCAAATACTGACAGATTTAAACAGCATGTCCAGCTTTTTAAAAAAAACATTTATATTTATGTCCAGCTGACCCCTAAACCCCAGTTTCGCATTATAGAAAACATGACCCGTTTCCCCAACACCTTTCGAAGTTTTCTATAATGCGAAATTAAATGTTTTTTTTTTAAGGCAGCACATGCCCAAATTGAAATTTGCCCCTTGTCCTTACTGAGGACTCTTGACATGCCCAGGGGAGCCCTCCCATGCCCTCCCACCCTCCGGATCCCTACATTGCTACCTCACCTCCTAACCTTAAATGCAATTTCTGTAGTGTAGGGCACAGTGTACGGCACCCCTGCCCACCCTCAACCACCAAGTTAAATTTGTAAAACAAAGCAGCAGAAATGTACTTATGCTCCTTTGTTCTTTTGTCTGTCTGCATAGTCGGCAGCCACATCTGTGATTGGCTGCCTCTCAGCCAATCACAGACACGGCTGCCAGTCCGATCCCGGTTTGCAATTTCCAGCAACCAGGGGGCCAGGAGCAGACAGCAGCGGGAACTAAGGAGCATAAGTACATTTCTAATGCTTATTTTTTTTACAAATCCAACTTGGCAGTTGAGGGGGGGCAGGGGTGCCCTATGGTATGTATAAGAAATATTTCATGGGGAGATACCCTTTAAACAAATGCACAGGACAGTGGGTCCCTCGCCAGTGTCAAGTACCCAGCATATTAATATGATTCAAAATAGACCGAAGTCATGTGGAGGATGCAGCAAAATCATCCTAAATTGCAATATTGTCTTGTTACCAATAAAACAGAAGTGTAGAATTTAAAATAATGATATTCCCTATATAGAGGGGACGCCCATCCTTATGAAGCCCCACCCCTTACCTTGGTGTCTGACGACTTGCAAACTGGAGAGTTTTTAACAAATTGCATCATGAAAACTGGACAATATAACAAAATAAAAGTCAGGAAATTACAAAACACAGTTATTCATTTTGGTTTGTTTCCACAGCTAAATCATTTCCTACAGAAAATGAATTTTACACTATTAGATGAACAGATTTCCTTTACTTCAGAAGGAGATGTTCCTGCACGGTATGACATCATTGATTTGTTGGTATTAAAATTTCCATTTGATGCCAAATATGTAAAGTTTGAATATATCCAGGTTGGAAACTTTAAAGCCATAAGTCCAGACAGTAGCCAACTGACCATCAATGATGAAGACATTATTTGGAACCAATATTTTACAGAGGTGAGTTTGTCATTTTATTCCTAAATAAACATTGTATACAGTACATGTACAGTGCATTTTATAACACAGAGATTGCAAAAACTGGTAAGTTTCGTTCCGTTTTGACATTTACAGATCCCTGAAAAATCCCGAAGACACGAAAAGGGAACGTACTTTCAGGACTTTGGAGAGCATTTTCAATGATTATCGAACATTCGAGGCTATTTTCAATAATCCTCAAAAATATGATCGGAAACTACTTTTGAGTATTTTCGAGGATCATGGAAAATGCCCGCCAAAGTCCCGGAAGATCCACCCGGTTTCCCATGGAACATTCCAACAGATATACCATGACCTGGATGAATGAGAACCTTCACAGGCATAGTCCATCCCTAGTTTTTACTTTGGGATTGCTAAATTTTGTGCTCCAGTTCCGCACTGACTAGAGTATAAGTCAGAACACTGCCGGTAGGATCGGAATTGCAGGTAATTCATCCTCCCTCACACAAGAGGACAGTGGGGTGCCTGCGGTTCCGTTTTTTATTTACGGTATACCCTAAATAGTTGACTTTTCACATCATAGCATCTCCTTGTTTGCTTTTTTTCTCTTGACCGCTGCACTATTCTGTTATATCTCTATCTCTACATGTTATTACCTCTACACTTTCCTTGGCATAATTTGCTTTTAATTATTTTTTTCACCCTGCCTTCTCTCCCTCATTGATTTTTTTCTTACTGTACAATGTAATAAGCTTTTTACTTTCCGTTAAATATTTGTCAGTCTGGCTCTGACCTGATGAAGAGGGTATAGCCTTTGAAAGCTTGTCAACTAAATCAACTTTTAGTCCTTAGAAAAAGTATCACAATACTTTACTTTTTACATTGTAATCCCAAATAGACATACGGTATCTAGGAGGTAGGTTTAAAGGGACACTAAACAGATTTCATGTGTGTTAAGTACATGAAATCTGTATTTATTATTCACAGGGAGGTGAAAACGCTTAGTGCATAGATCAAGCAATAAAACAAATAGAATGTTTACCTCACTCCAAAGCAGCATTCAGTGTATCAGAGGCTTACACATTAGACATAAATAGGGTTTCTGGGTAACACTGTTGAGAGGAGGGAGCTCGGTCCTGACAAAGATAACACTAGTGTACCTATAATATTTCGGTGAAACAGGGACTTTGAAGCACTTTTCCCGGATTATTAACATCAGTCCAGTAGTGGGGAGATCTTTAGTGAGCAGATTTGTTGAAGCAGCTTGGTTACTATGATTCCCAGGAATATAAAATGGGGAACTATAGGTTACTGGAGCAGGGTGTATGACATTGTGAGGGAGGGATATCATCAACTGGGTATAGGACAGATTTATCAAAATTGATAGTTAGCCTTGAGTATGTCCTACATGTGTTTATCAGGCTTTAATGCCACTGTAAGAGCAATGGGGGTTCTCCAGATACATAATAATATCGGCAGCATAGAGGTCTAAATGCTCTTCATGCTGACCAAGTCAAAAGCCCCATATGGTTAGGGTTTCGATTGCAAGTGCAAACAGGTAGGGATATAGGGGACAACCCAGGTGGCTGTCCCTGTATGGAGAAAATGTTGGGGAGAGGCCACCATTTACTAGAACCTGAGAGTGCAAAGGTACAAGAGTGTAGAGGCATGAGTCAGGAACCAGAAAAATACAGATACATCACACCACGAGTCAAATAGCGAGAGAGGACCAATGAGACGAGAGGCAAAACAAAACTGAGCAGGGGATAGGAAGATAAGAATTTAATTACGCTTCTAAAATACTAACAGCATCATCTTAGGAGATTCTGCTGTAAGAAAACACGAACTGGACTATACTGAATGAGCGAAGATACGGATGAGGTAGAGATGAAATTAGACACTAACCCTGGAGGAAGACTGAACAGTGCAGGAGCGGAGGACAGTTAAGAGGCAAATACTGACAGATTTAAACAGCATGTCCAGCTTTTTAAAAAAAACATTTATATTTATGTCCAGCTGACCCCTAAACCCCAGTTTCGCATTATAGAAAACTTCCAAAGATGCCTCTGATGGGACATACATGACCCGTTTCCCCAACACCTTTCGAAGTTTTCTATAATGCGATATTAAATGGTTTTTTTTTAAGGCAGCACATGCCCAAATTGAAATTTGCCCCTTGTCCTTACTGAGGACTCTTGACATGCCCAGGGGAGCCCTCCCACCCTCCGGATCCCTACATTGCTACCTCACCTCCTAACCTTAAATGCAATTTCTGTAGTGTAGGGCACAGTGTACGGCACCCCTGCCCACCCTCAACCACCAAGTTAAATTTGTAAAACAAAGCAGCAGAAATGTACTTATGCTCCTTTGTTCTTTTGTCTGTCTGCATAGTCGGCAGCCACATCTGTGATTGGCTGCCTCTCAGCCAATCACAGACACGGCTGCCAGTCCGATCCCGGTTTGCAATTTCCAGCAACCAGGGGGCCAGGAGCAGACAGCAGCGGGAACTAAGGAGCATAAGTACATTTCTAATGCTTATTTTTTTTACAAATCCAACTTGGCAGTTGAGGGGGGGCAGGGGTGCCCTATGGTATGTATAAGAAATATTTCATGGGGAGATACCCTTTAAACAAATGCACAGGACAGTGGGTCCCTCGCCAGTGTCAAGTACCCAGCATATTAATATGATTCAAAATAGACCGAAGTCATGTGGAGGATGCAGCAAAATCATCCTAAATTGCAATATTGTCTTGTTACCAATAAAACAGAAGTGTAGAATTTAAAATAATGATATTCCCTATATAGAGGGGACGCCCATCCTTATGAAGCCCCACCCCTTACCTTGGTGTCTGCCGACTTGCAAACTGGAGAGTTTTTAACAAATTGCATCATGAAAACTGGACAATATAACAAAATAAAAGTCAGGAAATTACAAAACACAGTTATTCATTTTGGTTTGTTTCCACAGCTAAATCATTTCCTACAGAAAATGAATTTTACACTATTAGATGAACAGATTTCCTTTACTTCACAAGGAGATGTTCCTGCACGGTATGACATCATTGATTTGTTGGTATTAAAATTTCCATTTGATGCCGAATATGTAAAGTTTGAATATATCCAGGTTGGAAACTTTAAAGCCATAAGTCCAGACAGTAGCCAACTGACCATCAATGATGAAGACATTATTTGGAACCAATATTTTACAGAGGTGAGTTTGTCATTTTATTCCTAAATAAACATTGTATACAGTACATGTACAGTGCATTTTATAACACAGAGATTGCAAAAACTGGTAAGTTTCGTTCCGTTTTGACATTTACAGATCCCTGAAAAATCCCGAAGACACGAAAATGGAACGTACTTTCACGACTTTGGAGAGCATTTTCAATGATTATCGAACATTCAAGGCTATTTTCAATAATCCTCAAAAATATGATCGGAAACTACTTTTGAGTATTTTCGAGGATCATGGAAAATGCCCGCCAAAGTCCCGGAAGATCCACCCGGTTTCCCATGGAACATTCAAATTTCAGAACCAAGGGGTTTTGTGTCTGATCTGGGTCCGAGAAGAACCCGGATCCCATCTCTAGTCTGTACTGTTGTCTACTTGGGGTTATCAACCTTTTTTTCTTGGTAACTTCCCTTGCTGTGGCATAGAGCCATACTAGTGCTGACTGATTTAAGGTGGTGCTGGTAAGGGAAAATATCAACACTACAGGTCACTTGCTGATTACAAGTGATTATATTCTAATATATCTATATTATTATTATCATGGATTTATATAGCACCAGCATCTTCCGTAGCGCTTTACATTTACATGGATACATTCACATCAGGCCCTGCCCTGAAGAGCTTACAATCTAAGCACATTTATTTGACTCATACAACCTATCAGTATGTCTTTATATTTAGTTGCCCTTCTCTGAACCCTTCTGAACCCAAAATGTCATTCATGCAGGATCCCAAAATGGCACCTTTTATTCCAAATGAGGCCTTACCAATGCTTTGTAAAGAGGGAGAACAACATTTTTCTCCCTTGAATCCATACCCCTCTTAATACAAGACAATATCTTGCCGGCTCTAGCTGTTGCCTCCTGGCACTGCTTGCTTCCTTTTAGTTTGTTATCTGTCAAAACTTTGTAAGTCCAAAATGCATCACCCACTTAGCAGCCCAATGTCACAATCTATCTATATCTGCCTGCAACAATTGCATATCATCTGTAGCTTTTGTATCATCTGCAAACACAGACACCTTGCTGACAATACCCACTTCCAAATCATTGATACATAGGTACACACCTCTGCTAATGCAACTCTACACCCAACCCACAATTCCATTTCCATGGTAAATATATCTAAATCATCAAATAAGTCATAAAGACAAAAACATAACCTTAAATTATAAAGACATAGTCACACACACCACCCTTCTGTTTCAATAGCATGCCGTAATTAAGTTTCTTTGGCAATAATATACTATGCTTTTTTTGGTATGGCAAAAAAGAGGACATGTACAGTTTAAACTATTTTATTGTGTATATAATTTCCATAGAACCGATTTGTGATTAAGGCATGGCTGCTGTGCAGGTTTATCCACTTGTGTGTGGTTCTATGGGGCATATTTGTAAAGGCTGTTAACTTTCCACCGCCGGGTTTCCTGTCACTGGCGGGCCCTCTGGAAAGGGGTTGTGGGGCGGGTGGTCTCCACCTTGGGAGTCCAGGGTGGGGTGGGCATACACCCCGCCTGCCCCCTCTGGCGGCAGATGCAACCCGTGGCACAATCCTTTCCCAGCAGCCCCTCCCAGCCCCCTGCTCCATATGTTGGGATTTGAGCCCTTTGCCGCAATACTATACTTAGCGAATTGCGCTAAATACATTATCGCAGCAAAGAGAGCTCAAATTACCCCCGCACATCGCCACGATACTGCTTTTTGCAGCAATGATGATCGCCTTTATAAATATGGCAATAATAATGATTTTTCCACGGCAATGTGCAGCGGTAATTTTAGGGCCAAAATAACAAGCTTTTATAAATATGCCCCTATGTTTTTATGTGGTTAGGGTTATGTTTTTGTATTTATTGGTTTTCAAATCATATATATATATAAATATAACAGTGGATTCACGGAGCACTCCTCTGGGTTTTTTCCTAAAATATAACTTTTATTATATATATATAAAACCAGTCAATGCATTTCGGCAACCATGTTTGCCGTCATCAGGACATAGTTATACATTACTTCCTGTTCAGTTAAAAAGGAGACAACAAACACACCCTTCACCCGCCCCTGACACACCCACACGAAATATACAAAGTAGCTATCTCAACAAGCAAATAATAAAACCGCAGTTATATACAATTAAAACCAATACACAGAACGTGGCTGTCCTATCTCATGCACAAGAGGGACACTACGGAGTACAGCAATAGTCATGAACAATCACAGGGTAAAATGAAAAGAGCTCTATATATGGAATTAACCACCAATAATACTAAGCGGAGCTATATGTACTCATGTATGTAATAAGCTGCTCCTGGTGCTCATAGGAAACTGGACAGAGATAATTTCTCATTTAAACCCCGTGGTGACAATGTATTAAGATTCCTTATCCAACGGGCTTCCCGTTGTAATAACCGTCTGTTACAGTTAAGACCCTCCACCTCAAGATACATCTCAATTGCCATCCATCTCATGTTGTTCAGCTGGTGGTTAGCAGCCTTAAAATGTCGGGCTACCGACAATTCCCCAAACTGTGTGGAACCTTTTCTACTGGTCATATCTTCCCCTCTGAGTGCTAACCTAATCGATGACCTATGGTTAGCCATATGCTCACAGATGGTAGTGGATGTCTTGCCGATGTAATACAATCCGCAAGGACAAGTAATAAAATAAATGACATGGGTGCACTGACATGTTATTCTCTCCCTGATTTTTATTCTCTTCCCACTATGCGGGTGGGGGAAACTGTCACCTGTGATAATAAACCGGCATGTCTGGCACCCCAAACATCGGGAACAGCCAGATTTATTTACTGTAAGCCACATCTTTAAAGAAACGTTATCATCGGACCGTATGTCGGACCAGTAGGCTCTGCAGGTTCCTACCTCTTCTACTGGCAAACCTAGGCACTGTAGTAGCAAATGACAATGTCTTATTACTTTGCAGAACATCCCAGTTACTCCTGATGCTCTTTTTATTGTATTAGTATACTGAGAATATTGCATTACATACGGGATGGACTCAAATGCTGCCTTAGGGGAGGTATTCTCAGATACAATGTTAGTGGTCTCCCTCAGCGGGTCACCCCCTGTATATTCTAATTCCCTCTTTCTGGTCAAGACCGCCCGTTCCCTTTGGGTTCGTATCTCATGATGACTATAGTCATCTCCTCCAGCTGCATAGAACAATTATGGGCATTAGTATTATTTCTAAGTACTCGTAGGAATTGGGAATGGATGACCCCTCTTTTTTGGGGGTACGGGTGATAACTCATCGAATGTAGGATGGTAATTCGATCTGTATCTTTAGTGAACAGTGTGGTCTCCAATCTATCTCCCTCCCTATAAATACGGAGGGCTAGAAAATCCACACTATGTTCACTAGCTATCATTGACAGTTTGATAGGTGAGTCCAAGGCATTACGATGACTAATAAACTCTTGGCACTCATCCATATTGCCCCTCCAGATAATAAAGAGGTCATCTATATATCGTTTGTATAGTGCCAATTAGTCCAAATACTGGGTATAGATGTGCCGGCATTCAAATGCCTCCATAAATAAGTTGGAAAACGAAGGCCCAACATTCGTACCCATTGCTGTTCCGGCCGTCTGCTGATAATAGACATTATCGAACCTAAAATAGGTCCACCGTCTGTTGATAATAGACATTATCGAACCTAAGGAGGTCCACCAGAATTTCAATAGGTGTTTTTTTTATACCAGCTGAGATCAAGGCATTTTTGCACACTTCGACACCCTCATTTTGTGGGATAACAGTGTACAAGCTTTGTACATCACATGTAACCAATATCGTACCATCCAAAGATATATCCAATAACTTAAGGATCTGGCGAAGTTCGCCGCTGTCCCTAAGGTAGGACTGCATCCTTTTCACAATAGGCTGTAGGAAACATATATATATACAAAACCAGAAGAAATTGAATAGAATTATTGGCATCTGCAGTGGTGGCTCACCACGTTTAAGAAGCACACAGTCCAAAAGGTCACAGGTTCAAAACTTTTAACTTGCTATTTTCTTTGCATCCATTATGTTCCTATTAAAAGCTACACGCTACACAGTAATGTATACTAAAACCCCTTTGTTTATAAAGTATGCCAGTGTGCAGATAATATGATATTGTATGGGGCCTAGGAATGTGCATTGATTATCTTTTCTATGTTTGTATAAATGTTTGACCAGATCAGTAGCACTTCCGCTAAATATAGTTGTAAATTAGCCTAATTGGAGTGCTTCCACAATCCTTGTATTGTATGTATTTATTGGGAGGCTTGGTCAAGCTTCCATGTGGATTTATTACAAATATTATTATTATTATTATTATTATGGATTAATATAGCGCCAACATTTTCCATGGCGCTCTACAATAATATAGTCATACGTTACATACAAGGCTAATACATTTTATACAAAGTCATACATATTACATACACAGGTAATACATAATATAAGTAAACAGAGTGAGGAGTTTCTTACAGCAATACCGTGATACAATAGAAGAGAGGACCCTGCCCAAAGAGCTTACAGTCTAGAGGATATGGGGTGAGACATAAGGTGACGGACAAATCCCCCCCAGTCTATGATCAGGAGTGATTCCTTTAACAACATAAAAAGGGGATTTTTGTACTCACCGGTAAAATCCTTTTCTCTGAAGCCATAAGGGGGACCCAGGAGACCGTGGGGTTATAATCCATTCTCCAGGAGAGTGGACACTCAAAAAGGATACCGCTTTTATGAGCAAGTCGTCCAGGTATGGAAGAATAAAGAGTCCTTGAAGGAATGCTGCCTGTCAGTCCATAATTTTCATAAATACATGCTGAGCCGAAGCCAGGCTGAAGGGCAAAGTGGTAAACTGGAAATGTGGAGATCCTATTGCGAACCTCAAGAAACGATGGTGAGCGTGCCAGATGGGAATGTGCAAGTGGGCATCTTGGATATCCAAGGATGCCAGAAAATCCCCTGGTACGATAGCCAAGATTACCGCATGTAAGGACTCCATTTTGGAATGGGGCTTTTGAACATGAAGGTTGAGTGCCTTGAGTTCTAAAACTGGGCGGAACGAGATGTCCTTTTTTGGTGCTAGAAAAAGATTGGAGAAAAAAATTCTTTGAGATGTTTGAACAGGGGGGATGACCTGCGTTAGTAGTAGGGACTGGATGCAGGATTGAAGAGCTTTGCAACGCATTGGGCACCTTGGGGTTCGAGATGGGAAAAACCAAAGGGGAGGGGGGGGATGAGAATTCTATTTTGTAGCCATAGGATATAACCTTTTGTGTCCAGGCGTCTGTGGTAGGAGAGCGCCATTTTCTCCCCAAAGAGTTGAAGACGACCCCCTATGCGGTCCCGTTGTCAATAGTCATGCCTGTTTAGATCCCCCCCCCCCCCAACTTGAGACCTTTTGGTAGGCCATGAGTGGAAGGGTCTTTGTCCTTGGGCAAGTTGGTTGAAGGTTATTGGTATGATCCGGTTGTGTTCTGTTGGAAGGACAGGAGGATCATGGGGGGCAAAAGGATGATGATCGGTGAAAGGAGGGGAAACGTCGAGCTTGATTTTGGGGAAGAATGGTACTCTTCCCCCCAGTGGCCTGGGCTATGTTTTTTTCTAGTTCCGGGCCAAAGAGAAATCGGCCCAAGAAGGGAATGCTAACAAGCGCCTTTTTAAAAGCTGAATCAGCAGCCCAGGCTTTGAGCCACAAGGATCTCAAGAGCGGCATCTCCGATGTATATCACAGCGTCTGATAGTTGCTGAATGATGTCCAGCATTGGGGCGGGATGCGTTCTAGTAAAGTTGATCTACCCAGACTTCCATGGCTTTGGCCATTCAGGCGGAGGTAAAGGTCGGTCATAGGGCCGCACCTGAGGCTGAAAAGGAGGTCCGTAATAGATTTTCCACTGGCCTATCTGTGGGGTCCTTAAAGTTAGCGGCCTCCAACAGGAGAATGGTGGTAGCTCTAGAGAGTTTTGCCGCAGCAGGGTCTACCGCTGGGGGTATTGACCACCTATCCACATCTGATTGTGGAAATGGAAGCATTGCCTGGAAGTGTCATAATTGGGAGAGCTTCTTTTCTGGAGAAGTCCACTACTGCAGGACAATCTGGTCAAGCTATTTGTAGAATGGAAAGGTCACAGACGGCTTTTTGGTACATCTAAATAGGGATTTAGCTTGGTCTTCTGGATCCTCTGGGTCCTGAATGTTAAGGGCTTGTAGGACCGCCTTGATAAGGTTGTTAATTGCCTCTGGAGTGAACGCGGTTTGCAGCTCATGTTTGAAAGCGAAGGATACCAATTCTTCTTCTTCCGAGTTCTCCCCTTCTAAATACCCTTTCTCCGTGGAAGGAGTGGATAAGGTTTCAAGAGGGCTGATTGATCTGTTCCAGTTGGGATTACGAATTGCTAATTGCAGGACCTGGGAAATGATGTAAAGTTGCTGACATCTTGGTTCTGCTTTGTAGACTGCTTAGTTCCGCTCCTCGATCTTCTTATTCAGGTTCCAAAAAGCACTGTCCGTTTGCTCCGTGCGCACAGTCAGCGCATGCACGGAAGCATGCGATGTCATCGCGCCGTGCTGTACACAAGCACGGTGTGATGATGTTGCACGCGCCTGTGCAAAAGCTGACCGTGTGCACGGAGCAAACGGACACTGCTTTTTGGGCCTTGAATAGGAAGGTGATCGGGGGGGGGGGAGATTTTTAAAGCTGCTGCTTCCAATTAAGCTTAACTTGCTTTTACAGTGTACTTATCCTTTAAGAAATCGATACCTTTTGAGGAACTGGCAGTTCCCTTACTACATTCTGTCAGCGTAATGGAAATCCCCCATAACCAGAACATGCCCCATACTAGCAGCCTTCACCAACTGCATATGGAGATTCATTTCCACATCCTCACTGACATTTGGCGGTTTATAACATACCCCATAAATTCATTTATGCACCTTCTTTCTTCCCACCCATATTGTTTCTGCTTTATCGCCTATACCCCCATCTATCTCATCTTTTAAATTTAGCTTTAATTCTTGTTTAACATACATACATACTCCCCCTCCTTTCTTATTAACTCTGTTATGTCATAATAAGGAGTATCCTTCAATATTTACTGTTGTGTGAATTATTTAGCCGTGTTTCTGCTATACCGATCACATTATACCTTTCCTTTAAAGCTATTAGGTCTAGTTCTCCAGTTTTTTCAGACAGACTTCTTGCATTTGTAAACATAGATTTTGGATTATCATTCAATTTACTTCCAAACTTTAATCCTCTCTGCTCCCACCTCCCCCATTTCCACCCTCCCTCTATCTACCCCTGTGTAGTCCACCCTCCCCCCTATATCTAGTTTAAAATCTCCTCCAACCCTCTAGCCAACTTCTCTCCCAAAACAGCTGCGCCATCATCATTGAGGTGCAATCCATCTCTACCTAAGAGCCTGTAGCCAACAGAGATATCAGCCCAGTTCTCTAAAAACCCAAACCCCATCTCCTTCCTCTACCCTCTTAGGCATTCATTTATACTCCTAACCTCCTGATGCCTCCCTAGCGTAGCACCTGGCTTCTTTAGTATTTCTGAAAACACTACTCTTGAGGTCCTTACTTTTAACTTGGCCCCTAACTCTCGAAATCATTTTTAAGGACTCCACCTCTAACTTTGTCATTGGCACAGTGAACCAGGACCGCTGGGTCACTTCCAGCCCCACCCAATAATCTGTCTACATGATAAACCACATGTAGAAACGTAGCACCAGACAGGCAACACACTGTTCGGCATATAGGGTCTTGGCCACAGATTACCCTATCTACCCATCTAATAATGGAATCCCCTACCACTACCACCTGCGTATCCTTCCTAGCCCCCATCTCTCCCTCCCTTGTATTAGAGATGGCCGTCCCCTGGGTGCTCAAGGGAATGGTCCGCTCCATACATGCTACTTCTGAGCCATCATCCTCCACATCTTCACCTAACACAGCAAGTCTGTTTGAATCGACCAGCTGGGAAGAAGCGACTGTATCCTTCAGTCCCCTACTTCCCCCGGTGACCCTTACAAAACTATCTTCCTTTACTACCTTATCTGCCCCCTTTCCACCCTCCAATTTACTGGCCCCTGCCAGTACCTGCATTTCCCCCAGGTTTGCCAAGCCCTGCAATGCTGTAAGTTTCCCCTTTAGATTCTGCACCTCAGATTCCAAATGGGCAGCCCACTCACATCTGACACATACATAGGTCCCTTGGCGTGGCTGCTCCAAGATCCTATACATGCGGCAGGATGCACATTACATGGCACCAACAAAACTGTCCATACGGCAATACCCAGCAGCAGCAATTCACAACACAGAAGCAGCAATGCACAACAGACAGCAATTTTGTTCTAACCCTTTTTTGTTCTAAACGCTTTTGTTTATTAACGCACCCCTTAAAAACAGACAAACCCCTTTACAATTTAATCGCTCTGCAAAGAACTGTGAGGTTCAAAACCAAATACCCTATATTGCTCTGGCAATTTAACCCAATTAGCTACACCCTCATCCAATTAGAGAGGAAGAAGCAAAACAAAAAAAGCCTCTCTTTTGTTTCTTCCCAGCCCTCACCCTACAGGTAACAATGTAGTTGATAACAAGTATTTAATTTAGAAACCTTGTGCCTAAAGGCTCGTACACACGTGCGATCGCGGGTCCCGACCCGCAATACACGTTGTGTATGAACAAACGTTTCAGCCGATTATTGTAGACGCTTTATCAACCGAAGCGGTCGTTCATTCGGAGATCCTCCAAGTCGGTCGTTCAATGATCCCCAACAACCGCTTCGGCCGTTAATGCGCCTACACACGGCCCGATTATCAGCCGAAAACGTTCGTTTGTACACATCGTGCTTTGCGGGTCGGGACTCTGCAAGCAGGGGGCCGGACCGGCCGGACACAGCTTCCAGCTGTACTGAATTTCAAGGGGAAAGAGGCAATGTAAGTAATGATCGGGGGAGTTTTACTTCAAATTACTATGGCGTTTGAGGTTGGGGAAGGGAGCCCTACACTACAGAAAAGTGGATTTACACTAAGGGGAGGGAGAGAGAATCGGGAGGGAGAGGGAGGGGGGAGGGCTGAACTGAGCATGTGCAAATTCTCCCAGAGAACTCTCCTGGTGGTCAGTTTTCTGGACTTTGAAACAGGGATGTACGGTAAGGATTTTTATACACTAAACAGTGGGGCCAGTAGTGGGTTAAATTATAGTTTTGGGGGTGGACATGCCCTTTAACAATGTTTGCCAAAAATTCTGGTAAAACTGCAAAAAATACAACAGAAGGCAGAAAAGGTGGCAAAAATACGAAAGTTTACCTATTTATAAATAGTGTTAAATAAAAAATGTCACAAATAGCTCTGAAATTTCAGCTTCTCTGCTTTATAAATATGCCTCTAAATTTAACATATACATTTAGTTTTTTTTGCTAAATAATTTTTTTAATGCTGGCAAATTTTTGCTTGCAGCCCTTATCTGGTAATGGCCAGTGCTAGAGAGCAATTATTTTCGCAGAGGTTCCAGACATAATGCAATGAATAAGGCGAAGTTGTCAGTGCACATTATAAATACTATGAAAATAGCAATTATGTCAATGCAATGTCATGATGGCGAAAATAGCAAATTATAAATATGCCCCATAGTTGCTCTTAGAATGTGCTACACCAACTTCTTAAACTTTCAACTCAATAGGGGGAAGCCCCAGCAGATAATGCTATAAATATAAAGGTTTATAAGGAATAAAAAAAGTGAAGAACTAAAGCTCGTAAATTTTTTTAAACTTCATATATAGGAGGACAACCCCAAATGTGTGATTGTGCCTTCCCCATAAATACATTTTCCAATATTTCTGATTCCATGTAATTGTTAAAAATGCATGTGAGGTTTAAGTCTCTTTAATCTCAAGCTATTGCATGCTTCTTTGCTGCAGAAACTAAAGCCTCTCTGGCTACCATCTGCTAGATAGTGAAATAGTCATCTGCTACCACCTTTATCGGGCACTGTTAAGTGGAAATTATGGCTTGAGTAGCTGCTAGATTTTTATTGCAATTTTCGTTTGCAGTTTCTGTTTCCCTTCTTTTTGTACTTTACTCTGGTGCCATCTGAAAATGCCCCGGGGGAAAAAAAACCACATCATGGTTTAATTAGACATATGCAAAAAGCAGGGGAGGGCCTTTTTCCTCCTGTCCATAGGCGTAAGGGGGAGTGATTATTTTTGATTACTGCCATGAAGAGTGACTGGGAGTACGAAATCCCAGTAACCATTATATGATTTTCTGTTTTTGCAAATCTTTTCTGAATTAGCTAATCCATAGTTTCTCAAAGGGTGGGCTGGGTCACACTGCTGTGTCCATAGTGTGCCTTAAGTTTTTGGTATATTGCATTGTAAAAATATCTATTATGATAACATTTCACTGCAATCTAGTGTAACTTGATTTGATTAGATTACAATATGTACTGTACAGTACACAAAATATTGGTAAACAGAACACTAATGGCTCAAGAAACCATTGCATTGCCAAGTCTGCAATGGGCTAAAAAGCGTTAACCTATTATGGAAAATCTTGTGGCATCAATATATACCCGAGAAGATGGATTGCTTTGGAAACGTGCAAGATATTCTGCTACAATATTTACTTTATTGATGTTAGGTGTTTATATAGCAGATGTATAGATATTACTCATTATTTATTAAAATAGTGGTGAACTTTATATATTTCTTAACCTGTTTTGTAGCCTAAAGAGATTACTTGGAGCCCACCCAAGGTATTCCCTCCTGTGAGAGCCTGTATGTTTTCATCCCACCTGACAGCAGTGACATTTTTGGCTGACCCTAGTGCTGGAGGAGGACTACCACGAGGAACTTTTATATATGCAACTTCTCCCGTCCCAGTACAGGTGCATAAACTCTAAAGCTTTTGTATTGTATAAGAAGCTAATAATTGAATAACTTGTGGATTTAGTCAAATGGTAATTTTTTAAAAAAATATTGAGGCAAACACAAGAAAGCATTCCAAATAAAACTTCATTTAGCAAGCAAAGTTTACCCTCCCATAGGGTGACCAACATGTAAGATGCCTGTAGCCCATTCGTGTTACCCTGCGGCCCACAGGATCATTTAAGTGGTTTGCGCTAAAACTGCAACAGGTGCTATGATGTGGGTGTGCCTTTTGATAGTATCCTATTTTGTTAGCTTCCTAACATGCAAATGAAATAGAATGTGATCTTGTTAATAGTGATGTCCGCTTTTTCCTTCGCCTGCTTTTAGATCTTAAATTTAAGTATTAAATGACTGCTGTGTTGTCAGTCAGTGTATTCATGTAAAGTTGTCAATTTATTCTGTGAACACTTTTGTTTATCATTTAGGCACCTTCTTTTTACTGGGAAATAGAAGTAATTTCCTATGGAGACACAGATGATGACACTGGCCCTATTGTGTCATTTGGGTTTGCAACAGAAGCAGAGAAGCGGGATGGGGCATGGACAAACCCAGTTGGTACCTGCCTCTTCCATAAGTAAGTAGCATTGGTGTATTGAATGGCAATTAATAAGAATGTTTTGTTGGCTCTCACTATAGAGAGATTCATTATTAAAGAGAGAGTGGCTTTATGTGTAACTATAAATAATAATTCAGAGGAAGGGGTTTTGTTCTCATTACAGTAGCCTTCACCTTAACAAACTCCTTTTTTTACATTTATCTGTTAGTAATGGACGTGCTGTACATTACAATGGATCCAGTCTGCTGCAGTGGAAAAGCGTACGGCTAGATGTGACTCTTTCTCCTGGTAAGTAATTTTGCTCTATTTTTAACACATACACTGGGGGCACATCCCCAACAATCACATTTCTTTTTTACAGCTGTGGTGTCCATGCACCCTATTATTATCAGTGGTTACATTTGCAAACATATGGTCCGATCATGTACACATGTAAGATTGTTGGCATATGCAAACGTCTATCAGCCACATTGGCCAATAATGGTCTAACATATATACATAGCTTAAGGGGTGGGAGATAAGGTAGGGCTAGAAACCGACCAATCAGTACCACTACATGCATGGGCAATGAGGAAATTCATAGAAAAAGAAACCCTGACATTTACAGTATTAAAATAATCTATTCTTTATCCTCTTTTGCTTTATAGGTGATGTTGCTGGAATAGGTTGGGAGAGGACGGAAGGCACCCCACCTCCCCCAGGTCACCCTGCTAAAGGCAGGGTATATTTCACCTATTGTGGACAGAGGCTTACACCTTTCTTAGAAGATGTTTCTGGAGGCATGTGGCCAGTTGTTCATATTCAGAAAAAGGTGCCAATGTAATATGTTATTTTCTTTAAATTAATATTAGTTATGTGAAACCTGAGTTTGTATAAATAAGAGGGCCTGAATGCAAGCAATTACTCCGATTAGCCAGAAGGTCAGAAAGTAGAAATACACATTCCACCCTTTCCCGTAATTATACTTAACTCTAGCAAAAGTTAAAAAACAGGTGGGTATCCCTTTAAACATGTTCAAAGTAAAAATATTTCTTATAGAATATCACAGTCTTTTAATCAAACAATGGCAATAACCGGAAATAATAACATCATCTAAGGGTTTAAAAGGTTGTGCCCTTAGTTCTTGATGTGCATTGCCTTCTTCATCAATGGCAGCCTGCAGTTGTAGGCCCTTTATTTTCTCATGTGGTAAATCTGCTTCAACAAGTGCCTCTCGTTGTCTAGCATGAACTGCAATTTTTAAATCAGTCATTTTTTTCTGCTGCAACCACTGATGGCTCAATTTGTTTCAAATTATTATAAGGATGAAAATCCAAGTATGACCCATAAATAGCTTCCTGGCTGATAAATGCAATTTTCCCTGGTATTTTCTGATTACATGCTTAATCCATCTTTCCAAAATCTTTAACTATAAATTCCCTGTGCTGCTTTAGCTAAACACTCAAAAACACAGAGACCTACCCCTTTGTATTACAGTAGGGTAATAGTCTGCTGTTTATTGTCTTTGTTAACTCCTCTGGAAGGATATTTAGAGTTGTGTATTGCAAACATGTTGTTTTGGTGTACCTATTGTTTTTTTCTTCCAACCTTACAGATTATGCTATGACAAAAAGGGAAACATTAATAAAATAGTAGGGGATAAATGTAATAAAGGCAAGTTACAGCATATCTCCAGTTATATTTAAAGAGAGGCCCAACTGTTCATGCTATAACCCTAAAGATAAAAGTTCACCAAATGGTTGCATGTGTCCATTTATTCATTTTGTTAATTTCTCGTTTTCTTGCTTAGAACACAAAAATTCGTGCTAACTTTGGATCCCGACAATTTGCTTATGCTGAGGGTCAAGCTCATCGCAATGCAGCAGATTTGTGTATTGATTTGGCTGAAGAGATCAGTGCAAACTTTGAAGCTTTACCCTTTGCTATGGCATCTGACAGTGACAACGATGCTGGAACAAGCATAGCATCAGACCCTGGAACTCATGGGCCGCCATGTCGCATTGCTGCAGTTTCTACTGTTCAACAGCGTAAGGAAATTTCTTAATTTGGATAGTCGCTTAACTGATTGTAGTATTTTTTAAATGTAATGAAACCTCACAGTAGACGACATTATACAGTAATCGCCAAACAAATTGAATGTTGAACACTGTGTATGGTACATCTACAGACAATTAACTTTATCTGTCTATCAAATTATCAGTCTGTGTTACGATCGCAATAACTTTTTGTAATGTATGGCCACCTTTACACTGGACTGACTACAAACAGACAATCTTCCACCACTTGTGTTTTTTGTCTTTAGGTCACATAGATGTATTGCTGAACTTTCACACAATGTAAATGGGTCAGACTAACATACTTCATTTGAAGGATGTGTAACCTAATAATTTATTATGGAAGTTCAGGTTAGATAATGTTTACACTTAAAATCAGGGGACATTATTGTCATCCAAATATTTTTTTATCATTAGTATTATCTCTCCCTAGTGTGAACAAACCTAAATGTTCAATGTGTCTGCCTTCCTGTAAATAACTTTGTCTTAATTTTGCAGAGTATGACAGTGATGCCTCCTGCCATTACAAGGTAGAGTTGAGTTATGAAAACTTTGTTACATCTGGTCCAGATCCTCATCCTCCTCCAATAGCAGATGATGAGAGTGATGATGATGATGATGATGATATTCCACGGGTAAGAGAAATGACTCCACCTTTATTACTGGTTTCCTCAGTCAAGTCTAAGAGGCTTGGTTTTTTTTATCCTTCATCTCAGCATCTCCAAAGCAAATACATACATTTGTGCTTTACTTAGTTCTGCTGTGCTTGTTACTTCAATGTTTTCTACCAGTCTTCTCTTTTCAAAGCTAGTGAATATTTGGCTACTGTTGCTTACTAGAAAGTATATATTACTATTATTTTATATTACATTTTATTACACCACCCTATGTATATATTATTACTATGTCTTTAAGATTAGATTCTCCTAATTTTGTCTTAATTTATTTGGTCAAGGAGGACCATTATGCTCTATTGGTGAAAGCCTGGGAGACAAAAGTGTTTCCAACAATTCGAAGGCGGTTTCGCAATGAGGCTGAAAGAAAGTCTGGTCTAGACCAGATTAAAGGAGCTCTGCAGCTAGGTATGGATATGTATTTCCTAAGAGTTATAATAAAAAGGACACAAATGCATTAAGTGTATATGTTGTAACTAGTGTACTCATGTCACAAACATGTCACACATACCGTAAGTATTACTTTGGTTAGGAATTACATGAAATAGTAATGCATAATAATGGCCAGTTTCTGAGTTTTAAGTCGATAAAAAATTATTTTGGGATAAATTCCTTTTTTTAAGTCTAAACCATTGAGAGATGTTCCTATGAGTAAATGGAAACCATTGCAGATCTCAAAACTGGCAATGGTTTGAAAAGCGAAATATAATATGTATTTTGTTTCAAAATAGGTTGTGTTTTTTGGGTTTTTTTGCAGCTATTATAACACAATGAAAGTCTACAAAAATATAAACAGAAGCCATTAGTGTAGATTTGTAGGGAAACGTAGATGTGCCAAGTTTGGGAGGGAACACACTTTCTGGAACTGAATATAACATGTACTAGGGTCCGTACTGTGATCTTTGAAGAGGAAAAACCTCAAAACTAATGTTTGGAAGCTTGCCAAAGCATAAAAACTTTCTATATCAAACTTTTAGATTGTTAACACCAAGTTTCTTTTTTTGTTAAGGAATGGTGGATATAGCACGACAGACTGTTGAGTTCCTATATGAGGAAAATGGTGGTATCCCAAGAGATCTTTACCTTCCAACTATTGAAGATATAAAGGATGAGGCAAATAAATTTACCATAGATAAAGTTCGCAAAGGTAGTTTTAAACTTTTCTTTTTCAATCATTTTCACACATAACAAAAGAAAAAGAATGAAGCAAAGTGCTGTATGTTAAAAAGTTAGAGATGTGTTAATTTTATTATTCCGTTGGCTAAATGTTTTCATTGGCATGTAAAGTACAATGTGTACCAACAGGTCACTATGTTGTGTTAATGTTTTCCAGCAAAATAATCCAAACATTTTGTTCCCCTTTTTAGGACTTACAGTGGTGATTCGATCTCCAGATAGCAACAATGTTTCTGGCACAGCAGTAGGGACAGCTTTGCCAAAATTTGCTATCCGTGGTATGTTGAAGACATTTGCTTTGCATGGCGTGGTACTGGATGTAGATTCAGTAAGTAACAGTTATGTGTTTACTTTGATTTCTCCACTTATACATCCAAATAAAGTCATTTCATTGTGTCGACTTCATTTCATTGTGTCTAAATATTTAAACACTAAATTATTTTTTTTCAATTTTATGGTGAATACTTGCAGAGAATTTTGGCATTAAGTTATATTAGTCTGTGTTTTTTTTTTTTTTAAATAGCCTTGGATTCATACTATATTTTTGTTTTGCAGGTAAATGAACTAGTACAGGTGGAAACATACCTCAGAAGTGAAGGTGTATTGGTGCGGTACTGGTACCCAATAGATATGTTAGAGCGACCTCCAGCTGGGTACAGAAGAATGGCAACTAATGGACTTGTGACCCTAGATAGTACTAACATCCAAATTCATAGGTAAAGCCAGTATATTATTAGCATCTCTGTTACTATAACAGTATGTGTATTTGATTCAATAAACTGTTAAAATTCTTCCCCTACATTTCTGGGAAGTGGGAGGCGGGGTAATTGCCTTAACATTGACTAAACATCCAATTCCATTTCACAGCAAGTTTATTCTTAAATCCACAAACATATTCACCACCTATTAAAGGTGTGTTAGGAAAATTGTTACACTAGGAAGGGTAAAGGGTTGAAATCTACAATTACAGTATGTACAAAGAGATATGGGCAAGAAAAACTGTAGGGAGAGGTAGAAATGGCACTGTAGTGAGGCAGAAGGCAAATCTACAGAAATGGTATAATGGTTTCATACGTTACGTGTAAACATATTCATCTGGAACCCCCTCCACATGTTGTTTTCATTACTCAGGTCTGGTATGAACAGTGGAAGAAATGGTAAAATATGTTTTGTACACAATGCTATGTTTTTTGACTGAACACCATTGTTCTTATACTAAGTTTGCTTCTTTTATTTCTTATTTCAGAGAGTTGTTAAGATGTGAATCTGCACTTGCTAGGCTTTACTGCCGAGTTGCTCTACTCAACATTTTTGCTCCAAAAGCCCCACATACCTTTACTCGCCTATTCCACATTCCTGCCATTCGTGACATTACACTGGAGCATTTACAACTTTTGTCCAATCAGCTCCTGACACCTCCCCTTCCAGGTAAGAGAATAAAGAGGATGTTTTGGTGATTTAAAGGAGAACTAAATTTCATTATATACCAATTAAAAAGCCCTAGAATACCTATACATTTTAAGATTCTTTTCTTGTACGTTGCATTTATGTATATGTAAGAAGAAGATTCTGTAAGAGCCTTGTGAACATGTAACACCTTTTGGCTACATTCTCTGACCCCACTATTCACTGTCTGAATGCACATATTTTTTATACAGATGTCTCCACATCATTATGGAAGTCCCTGATATGGCTTTGAAAGCTGCTTGTTACCCTGCAGTTAAAGGAGAACTAAACTTATTTTTTTAAAAACCTAATGTGAAAGTTTTTCTCCCCAGAACACCTGTACATTGTAAGATTCTTCTCTAGTAAGATGCATTTAGTACATGTGAGAAATAGATTCTGTAAATAAGGGTTCCAACCCACTGCCCATGAAGTCGTCAAAGAACCACGCCCCCTGACCCCAGTATTCACTGTCTCTATGCACAGAGTATTTTCTATACACCAATATGGAAATCCCTGAAAAGACTTTGAAAGCCGCTCGTTACCCTGCAATTTATTTACTAGTCAGTGTGAGCTGCTGGTAAATAAACTGCAGGGTAACAAGCAGCATTTAAAGTCTTATCAGGGAAATTTTTTTTAATTCTTCGCTTGGGGTAAGTCACCAGATTTAAAGATTCACAGTTCAGAAGGTCACAAGTTCAATACCCTGGACTTACCTTTTTTTTTTGTTTCAATTATCTTCCAAGCAAAAGATAAAGCTTCTAAATATACATGTTTTCCCAGCTTCTACACTGGTGGCTCACCTAGTAAGATGCCAGTTTAAGAAACACACAGTTCAGAAGGTCTCCGGTTCAAATCCCCAGATTTAACATTATTTTTTGTTTCCATTATGTTCCTAAAATATTCTACATGTATCAATGGCATATCATATCTGTGTTAGCATAGAGTTAAAGGACAATTATACTCACATTTTCCCCGATCCACTGCAGCATAGTACCCAGAGTGAGGACCTAAAATCGCTAAGTCCTCACCCTGGGTACTTTCCCTAACTCCTGCACTACTTACCGCAAATCTGCTTCGCCGATCCACACTGTTCCACCTCTCTTCTACTGTCAGTGACAGTCGCGAGGCAGCCAATTGGAAGACACACCCCCTTGCAGAGCGTATCTTCCTATTGGCTGCCTCGCGATCTGTCACTGAAGCAGGAAGAGCGGAGGAATGGAGCGATCGGCGAAGCAGATTTGCGGTAAGTAGTGCAGGAGTTAGGGAAAGTACCCAGGGTGAGGACTTAGCGATTTTAGGTCCTCACCCTGGGTACTATGCAGCTATGGAGGAAGAGGAGCGAGGGTGAGGTGAGTATAGTTGTCCTTTAAGAGCTCAGCTTTTAGCAAGACAGAGTAAATGTATGAGTTGCAGGTTCTATTCCCCAGACTTACATTCATTTTTATTTTATTTTTTTTGCTGAAATGTTAGTGTTCCTTTTCTTACATCCATGCTATCTATAAAACACACTGCAAGGGTTACTTTTCTTTTTGTATGAAAAGTAAAGAATTATATAATTGTTAAGACAGGAGCACTGAATGTGTTTGAAAACAGAACACTGAAATCCCTGTTCAGTGTCAGGGAGAGGGAGGATCTCTGTGCTGTAATGTGATTAGCAGTGAGCTTCTAGGAAGCAAGGCTACAACTTCCTTGTTTTGATATGTTGAGCACTACAGAGCATGTGCCTGTACACAGACACTTAGCGGGGGGCTTACCCAGCTGAGGTGGATTGTGGGAGCCGACCCCTAGTACTCACAGGTTATTTTCATAAATCACCCAATGGCCTCAGCAAAGGGAGAGGTGAGACACAGCTTGTTGTATGTTTGTGAATGTGCTCTGTCTATTGTCTGGAGACTTAAGTTTTCCATTTTCCAGCCATCTTGCATTACAGATAGTCTACCAGGAAAAAATCAAGATAGTCGGCTAATTTTACTGCATTTGTTTTTCCTTTCATTCTGTTGCAAAAAGATAAAGTTTCTAAATATACCTGTTTTCTTAGCATAAACATTGGTGGTGTAGCAGGGTAATGCTCTACTATTAGAAAGACTCAACCCATGATGTTTCAGATTCAAATCCCCAGATTTACTTATGGATTTTCTTTTTTCTACTTAATGCTTGATAGGAAATAAACTGCAAAGATTACTTTTGTTTTTACAATGAAAAGCCAGTAATTTTTCAGGGAAAGGAGAATACATAAAACAAACAATTCACGCTGACTGAGAGGAAGGATCTGCTCTAATATGATTGGCTGTCAGCTTCTAGGGGGGTTAGGCTGCTGTTTCCTTGTTTTGATCTGCTGCGCACTAGAGAGCATTTGAAGTTTAATGGGTTACTTGTTCTACACAATATCAAAGAGGTGGATTATAGGAGCTGAACCCTAGTACCCACAGGTTAATTTGGAAAATCGACCAGCAGCCACAGCAAAGGGAGAGGTGGGACACAGCTTGTTTTATCTTTGTGAACATGCTTTGTCTATTGGGACAATGTTGTGGCTCTTATTCTACTTCAAAAAGCTTGTCTTTTGGCTCTTGTCCAGCTAAATAGAGAACTTAGTTTTATCTTATTTAAATTACAATGGTACAATTAAAATTTTTGTTTGCTGGTGGCTCTATAAGAATTCTAAAAGAAAAATAAATACATTTTTTATAGTTTTTGGCTGCAATAAATTTGGAATTAATTTAGCCAAAATGGAAGATTACAGCTGCTTTTTCAGTTGCATCCTCTTTGCTTCTGAGAGCATAGTAATGATTAATTGAGCCAAGAAATCAACATATAGGTTCACAATTACAGGTTTTTTTTTTGCAGTGACTTGTCCAGTCAAAAATTAACTCAAACAAATCAACTCTTTGATAGCACTAGCTTGAGTGTATGAACCTGAAATCAGTGTATGGAAGCGTTTTCCTAAGGATCGAGACAAAGCACATCCTGTGGTATACTATGAAATTAGGCTAAATTCTGTTTTCAGAAAGCCAGAAATTATTCAAAAGGGCCTTTGAGGCTACTAGGCCTAATGGATCTGAATGAACATTGTGGAAACCTATCGAGAATACACATGTAATTCCAATGATAGATACATAACATGTTTCTTTTGGCACAAGTTATCTTCGTTGAGGACCACCAATATTTGCACTTTATGGACATTCTGCATCGCACACAAGGGTTGCAGCACTTTTGGATACACCAAAGGTTATTTTAATCAATTTTAAAATCTTGTCTTATTAATAAATGTGGATTGCTGGACTACTTGACCTTTACCCTAACTCAAATCTAAAGGGAATTAGAAGGGATGGTCTGTTGAAACAAGCTTCCTGTTATGTCACTATATTTGGAAACTGAACTCACTTTGGTTTGCACTAGATAAAGGGTGCTTGCCGCCTGAAACATGTTGTGTAAAGCATAATTTGTTGTATTCACAGCCTAGTCTGTGCCTAATCTTGGTTTCTCCACATCTACCATTGGAATTACAAATGTATAGGAGATTGGTGGAATGCTCTGCTGATGGAGGATTAAAACCTTAAGAAGAACCAGTATCGAGCCTCAATTTTATACACAACTATTATTATAATTATTATTCTTATGGATTTATATTGCGCCAACATCTTCCATGGCGCTTTACAATTACATAGTCATACAGGTTATACAAAGTCATACATATTACATACACAGGTAATACATAATATAAGTAAACAGAGTGATGAGTTTCTTACAGCAATACCGTGATACAATAGAAGAGAGGACCCTGCCCAAAGAGCTTACAGTCTGCAGGATATGGGGGTGAGACATAAGGCTGTGGGAATCTGTAGGCTGTAAATAGATTGGCAGTGGACCGTGAAAGGCGGGTTGGATCATATTGGGTAGTCAGATGGGCAATGTCTAGACCAGGTTATATGCTTGCCTGAAGAAGTGGGTTTAATGTTACGTTTGAAGGTATTAAGAGACAATGAGTGATGGACAGACGGGAAGAAGGGATTTCCAGAGCAGAGGGGTAGCACAAGCAAACTCCTGAATACGGGCATGGGAAGAGGTGACAAGGGTGGATGAGAGGAGGAGATCATTTGCAGAGCAGAGGTTATGTCTGGGACATGTCGGTGGATCAGCTCTGAGATATATGGAGGGGCTGTATTGGATAGTGCTTTATAGGATAAGGTAAGCAGCTTGAACTGGATCCTTTGCGTGATGGGCAACCAGTGGAGGGACTGACAGAGGCATTAGAGAAGCGAGAAAAGCAATGAATGAGCTGGGCAGCAGAGTTGAGGATGGATTGAATTGGTGCCAGGCGGTGGTTTTGGTAAAGAGTGTGTTGCAGCAGTCTAGCCAGGATATAATTAGGGCATGGAATGGGATTTTTGTAGCTTCATTTGATAGGAAGGGTCGAATTCAGGAGATGTTTTTGAGTTGGAGCGGACAGGAGTTGGCAAGCGAATTAACATGGGATTTGAAGGAAAGATCGGAATCTAGCGTTATTCCCAGGCAGCGGACCTGAGGACATATTGTTAAAGGGTATCTCCACTGAAAAAAACTACATTGGCTAATATAGTAGTTTTTAGTAACATTAACCCATACCTGGAATATTAGATTCATCTGTGCCATATTTGTTCCGATCTGCTGCCTCTGCCAACCGGAATGCTGTACTGCCGTTTTATCCCTGTCTCTGACATGCCGCCTACTTGTTATGTACCCGACGTGCGCACTCTCCTGTTGGACATGCGCACTTCCGTCACTTTCGTAGTTGGGACTTGGTTGACCCCACATCTGCTGCCGACGGCCAATAGGAGTGTACGCGCGACGTTCCCATGGCTACAACTGACAACAACTGCGCTGCTGTAACCCGCTCTGATGATCTGTCTCTACAAAATGTATGTATTGGGCATGTTTATGGCAGGTGCAGGGTCTGTTTATGGCAGGGTAATGTTTATGGCAGGGGCAGAGTCCTTTGTCCTCAGGTTGTGCACAGGTTAGTCTCTTGGATATATAATTTACATTTTATTTTAAAGGAACAAGATTAAATAATTAAATAATAACAAATGAAATAATCTAAAACTTTTCTATTTTTACTGTTTACAGTTTATATATATTCACATTAACTCAAATAATTAAATCTACATAATTTATTATACATTATATACATTCATTTTTTATTATATATATTGTAGTACTTTGTGTACACTTTGTATACATGACTATGCATGTACCGTATACAATTAAGATTATTTATATATTTCATTTATATTGATTGACAATACATTTTTTATTTTAATATTTATAAATTCTACAGTAATGAATTTTATAAATTAATCCAAATGAAATTATTTTTTATTCATTGTGTGTATTTTTTAACTGCATGACCAAACTTTTTTTTCATGTATGTTTGTGTATTTTATTTGTATGTGTATATATGAATTTTATTATGATTGGTGTGTGTGTGTTTTTATGACAGTTTAGATCATTGCTTATTATTATGTATATCTTTATTAGTGATTTTTAAAAAATATTGTAATATGTTTGATATGTGCTACTCATATAATGTGTTTTAGACATACAATTTTGATAGGCTACAAAGATTAGTCCATATAAAAGTTCCAATACTATATTATTATTTAACTGATAGATGGGCATTTCGGGTAGGGTTTAACGTTTGGACTAGATGGATGTAAGTCTTTATAAAATTGATAATACCGGTAATAGGTTACTATGTCACTGTCAGACAGGCATTTTTTGGGTAGGGTACAAAGGTTGTACGAGATAGACGTATGTCTTTATTCAACCTCAAAAGATATGTTAATATGTAACTGCTAGATGGGCATATCGGGTAGGGTATAAATGTTGGAGTGGATGGCCATATTTATTTATACAACCTCTGGACATTTTGGATGGACTAAAGTCTTTATGTCACCAACAATACTATGTTACTATGTAACTGTTAGACGGGCACTCCCCCCTGCAATATAGCTTGTGACACTCCCAGCATCCCCTCTGAAATACACCTTCTGTCTCCCAGCACTCCCCCTGCAATACAGCTAGTGACACTCCCAGCGGTAGGTTATATACATATTACATACACAGGTAATACATAATATAAGAACAGAGTGATGAGTTATTTACAGCAATATGGCAAATATAGCATTGGCCTGAAAGTTCCTACATGTACTAGTGTGTCATATTGTATCTCTGATTGAGACTCATTATGTTGCAGGTTTTAATTTTTACTGAACTGTTATATTGTGTTTCTTACTTCCTTTGATTACTTCTTTTTTTGTTTTTGTATGAAAAGTAAATGATTATTTCATTGTTGGGACAGGAACATTGAATGTTTTTGAAAAAAAAAAAAACTAAAATCACTGTTCTATGTCAGGGAGAATAAATAAAAATGGCAGCCAACCAAAAGAAATCAAGACTAGAAAAGAAAATGAAGCTTATAGAGCAAATAAAATATCTGAAAAATACTCAGAAATCACATCCCACACATATCAATTTCCAAAACCTTAAAGAAGCAAAAGAAAAACAATCAGGTTTATTCAATAAAAGTTCTTATCGTTTACAATGGTGCTAATTTTGCCCCAACCAATTAGATGTTAGCTTTCAAATATTAAATAAGATCTGATTGGTTGGGGCTAAATTAGCACCATTTTTAACGATAAGAACTTTTATTGAATCTCCCTGTATATTACTTAGAGTGGCATATATTTGCCAAATATATACGAAGACTGAACGCTAACTATTACGCACAGGGACCTAGGACAAACAAAATCTTAGCCAATAAATATTTAAAAAACAAATTGAAAGATCAAAACTAGCCTACATTTTGAACAAGGAAAAAAATTAAATATAAAACCCCAAAGATATATTCAACCAATTTGCAGCATATTACCAACCCCTATACAACCTTAAAAATTACAATAATACAATTAATCCGTCACAGGATGATATTAGAATTTTTTTAGACAAAATAACATTTCCATCTCTATGCAAAACACAAAAGAAATTAATAAACCAATGTCATTGAGTGAAGTACAAATCTCCCGGAATAGACGGATTCACAAACGAATATTACAAATCATTTATGGATATTCTAGCACCTACCTTCAAACTTTATTCAACCAAGTAACTGAAAAGAACAGATTTCCTCAGGAAATGTTTAAAGCTACAATAATACCTATACCATAACCCAAAAAAGAAAATCACTTAATTAAAAATTACAGACCCATCTCCTTATTAAACCCAGATATAACGATATATTCCAAAATTTTAGACAGAATAGAGCCCATGTTAAATTTAATGTCTCCAGATCAGGTAGGATTTATATCACAAAGACAGCCAGGTGGCAACATAAGACAAAAAGAACATCTCCTCCTTAATTCTAATGTTAGACAAAGAAAAATGGTGATGGCTTAATGATGGCTTAAACTGGAAATACTTATATGCAGTCCTGGACAAATTCAATATCAGGGGTTGGATAAACAGCAATTCTAGCATTGTACAACAATCCCACAGCTACAGTGCAGATTTCCAACATGTTATCTGAAGCCTTTGGCATATCTAAGGGCATAAGAAAGGGCCAATTCAAATATAGAGGGAATCAAGATAGACGGGGAAGAACACAAGATGATATATTCCCCTCTATCACCAACCCCATAAACCATTGATGGTTCATTTACAGGAGTTCTTTAGGGAATTTGGTCTCAGATCTCATATTACTAGAGATGGCCGGTTCGCGGACCCGAACCGGGATCCGCCGCGGATTTATCCCGTCCGCGAACGGCGGATTATTCCGGATTTTCCGCCTTGTAAATTCGAATTTTTGGGGATTATTTTCAAGACGGAGCAAGCCACATGACCCAAATTAGCCAATGGCAGCTAACATGATTATTGCCAGCCCCCTGGGTATAAAAGGCTGCTTCACAGGCGACATTTTGTCAGTGTGTTGGAGTGTGTTTAGTGGAGACCTGACAGTGTAGGAGTTGGAGAGAGATTTTTGAGCTTTTTGAGCTTTCTGTGTGTGGATTTCAGTGTGGTGGTTTATCACTTGTTGTTACCCACCCCTGTATTCACACATCTTGAGACCAAACAGTCCTTTTAAGGACTACCCTTGTTAGACCCAAAAGTCCTTTTAAGGACTAAACCCCTTATAAGTCCTTTGAACAAATTTTGTGTTAGACCTTTTAGAGGTCTAGGTGTCCTGTTTTTTTGTTTGTCTTTCTGTATCTGTGTGTCAGTGTCTGTGTGTTTCTTCCTCCACATATACGACAGAGCATGCGGCGGGAGAATGCGCCACATGGTGCGCCGCCTTGACCGCCGCCTGGACCCGCCGCCTGACCATGACTGGAGGAGGGTACCCCCAGTAACCCCGTGTTTTTTTTTTTGTTTTTTTAATTTTTTGTAATAGTTTAAAAAAAAAAAAAAAAAATTATTACATATATATATATAAAATATGTTTGTAAAACAAAAATGTTTTTTTGGCTTTAATGTTTCGTATATCAAATTTTTCAGATAGATTCATAATCAATTTTTATTGAAAAATTACAATACACATATCTATTTAGCTACTATAATGCTGGTAATTATATTTTATATACCTTACCATTAATGCCATTACACACACCCACAATTGGCCACTTCCCCTATTATAGTTTTGCACAACAAGGCAAAGAAGGCGATGGGTGGTACTGGGTTAATAATGTCCACTTGCGGTTTTGCCACCATTGTTTGTGGGGCCATGGCGGCTTAGCCCCACTGGCACATACCCCTCACCTCCCCATTGGCTACTCCCCTCAGAGTTGCGTCGTGCAAGGAAAGTAAAGGTGAAAGGGTAAGGCTTGTAGGAACAGCAACCATTTTTTTGGAGGTTACATACAGGCCACTGCATTTTGCCACAATTGTTGATAGAGGCCCGGCAGGCTGCCCCCACTGGACTACCCCTCACCCATTGGCTACTCTCCCTCAGAGTATGCTTCGTGCAGGAAAAGCCAGGTGAATGGGAGGACAGCACCATGGAGTTTACAGGCAGGACCCACACTTTGTAATATGGAGTACTGCTCTCAGGCCCGCATGATTGACCCAGAGCTGCAAACCTTAGCCACAGAGTAGCACTGTCAGCTACACTTTTTTTGTTTGTCTTTCTGTATCTGTGTGTCAGTGTCTGTGTGTTTGTGTAGCTGACAGTGCTACTCTGTGGCTAATGTTTTCAGCTCTGGGTCAATCCTGCCTGGCCTGAGAGCAGTACTCCATATTACAAAGTGTGGGCCTGCTGTAACTCAATGGTGCTGTTCCTACCCATTCACCTGCTTTCCCTTGCACGAAGCATACTCTGAGGGAGAGTAGCCAATGGGGTGAGGGGTATGTCCAGTGGGGCCAAGCCTGCCTGGCTCTTCAACGATTGTGGCAAACTGCAGTGGGCCTACTGTAACTCAATGGTTGCTGTTCCTACAAAGCCTTACCCTTTCACCTACTTTCCCTTGCACGCTCTGAGGGAGAGTAGCCAATGGGGTGAGGGGTATGTCCAGTGGGGCCAAGCCTGCCTGGCTCTTCAACAATTGTGGCAAACTGCAGTGGGCCTGCTGTAACTCAATGGTTGCTGTTCCTACAAAGCCTTACCCTTTCACCTACTTTCCCTTGCACGAAGCATACTCTGAGGGAGAGTAGCCAATGGGGTGACCTGCCCAAAGAGCTTACAGTTAGAGGATAGTGGTGGTGAGACATTAAGTGGGACAGGAATCGGTAGGTTTATTATAACATATACATACACAGGGTAATAAAAATAGTCAAACAGAGTGAGTGAGGTTCTTACAGCAATACCGATAATACAATAGGACGGAGCGGACCCTGTCCAAAGAGTTACAGGTCTAGAGGATTATGGGGTGAGACATAGGTGAGGGATCGGTTAGGTTATATACATATTACAAACAGGTAATACATAAGTATAGTAAACAGAGTGATGAGTTTCTACAGGCAATACCGTGATTAAAATAGGAGAGGGACCCTGTCCAAAGAGCTTACAGCTTAGAGGATATGGGGGTGAGACATAGGTGACGGGGAATCGTTTGGGTTGTAGGTTATATACATATTACATACACAGGTTAATACATATATAACGTTGAACAGAGTGATGAGTTTTCTTACCGCAATACCGTGATAAAATAGGAGAGAGGACACCGTCAAAAGAGCTACAGTTCTAGAGGATATGGGGTGAGACAATAAGGTGAACAGAATCGGAGGTTATATAACATATTAATACACAGGTAATACATCAATATAAGTAACCAGAGAGGAGGAGGAGTTTTTCCAGCAATACTGTGATGCCAATTAGGAGAGAGGACCTGCCAAGAGCTTAGGTTTATGCAATTACATACACAGGTAATACATAATATAAGTAAAAGAACGTGACCGTAAGTGATGACTTTCTTAAGCATAACCGTGATATTACTAGGAGAGAGGACCCTGTCCAAAGAGCTTACAGTCTAGAGGATATGTGGACAGTGAGACAATAAGGTGACGGGCATCGGTAGGTTCTATACATATACTACAAGGTAATACATAATATAAGTAAACAGAGTGATGAGTTTCTGACAGCAATACCATGGATACAAATAGGGAGAGGACCCTGTCCCAAAGAGCTACAGTCTAGAGGATATGGGGGTGAGACATAGTGCATGGGAATCGGTTAGGTATAAATACATATTACATACACAGGTACTACATAATATAAGCAAAAAACAGAGTGATGAGTTTTACCGCAATACCATGATACAATAGGAGAGAGGGACCCTGTTCAAAGAGCTTACAGTTTTTCTTAAGAGGATAATGGGTTGGACAGGACCATAAGGTGAAGGAATCGGTAGGTATGGATACATATTACATACACAGGTAATAATAATAAGAAACAGAGTGATGAGTTCTTACAGCAATACTGCGTGATACAAATAGGAGAGAGGACCCTGTTCCAAAGAGCTTACAGTTCTAGAGGATATGGGTGAGAACATAAGGTGACGAACGGTAGTTATATACCTATTACATACACATAAGGTTTAATAATATAATATAAGTAAAAAGAGTGATGAGTTTTCTTACAGCAATACTGTGATTACAATAGGAGAGGGAACCCTGCCAAGAGCTTACAGTCTAGAGGATATGGGGTGTGAGAATAAGGTGATGGGAATCGGTAGGTTATATACATATACAACACAAGGTAATACATAAATATAAGAACAGAGTGATGAGTATTTACAGCAAATATGGACCAAAATTAGCATTGGCCTGAAAGTTTCCTACAATGTACTAGTGTGTCAATATGTATCTCTTGATGAAGACTTCATTATGTTGCAGGTTTTAATTTTTACTGAACTGTTATATTGTGTTTCTTAATTCCTGTTGATTCACTTCTTTTTTGTTTTTGTATGAAAGAAATGATTATTTCATGTTGGGACGGGAACATTGAATGTTTTTGAAAAAAAAAAAAACTAAAAACATGTTCTATGTCACGGGAGAGAATAAATAAAAATGGAGCAACAAAAGAAATCAGGACTAGAAAAGAAAATGAAGCTTATAGAGCAAATAAAATATCTGAAAATATCAGAAATCACATCCCACACATCATCCACTATTCCAACACCTTAAAGAAGCAAAAAAAGAAAAACAATCAGGTTATTCAATAAAAGTTATTACGTTACAATGGTGATTAATTTGCCCACAACCAATTAGATGTTAGCTTTCAAAATATTGAAATAAGATCTGATTGGTTGGGGTAAATTAGCCACCATTTTAACGATAATAAGAATGTTATTGAATCTCCCTGTATTATGACTTAGAGTGGGCATATATATTGCCAAATATATACGAAGACTGAACGCTAACTATTCCGCACAGGGCCTAGGAAAAACAAAATCTTAGCAATTAAATATTTAAAAAAACAAATATTGAAAGATCAAAAAACTGCCTACATTTTGAACAAGGAAAAAAATTAAAATAAAAACCCCAAAGATATTTTCAACCAATTTGCCAGCATATTACCAACCCCTATACAAACCTTAAAAAATTACAATAATACATTAAATCCGTCAACAGATGATATTAGAATTTTTTTAGACAAAAATAACATTTTCCATCTCTATGCAAACACAAAAGAAATTAATAAACAATGTCAGTGAGTTGAAGTACAAATCTCCCGAAGACGGATTCATCAAAACGAATATTACACAAGTCATTTATGGATATTCTAGCACTAACTTCAAACTTATTCAACCAAGTAACGAAAAGAACAGATTTCCTCCAGGAAATGTTTTTTAAAGCTACAATAATACCTACCATAACCACAAAAAGAAAATCATCTAATTAAAAATTACAGACCCATCTCCTTATTAAACCCAGATATAACGATATATATTCAAAATTTTAGACAGAAAAGAGCCCATGTTAAATTTAATGTCTCCAGATCAGGTTAGGATTTATAATCACAAAAGACAGCCAGTGGCAAACATAAGACAAAAAAGAACATCTACTCCTTAATTCAAGTTAGACAAAGAAAAATGTTGATGGCTTATGATGGCGATTAAACTGGAAATACTTTATGCAGTCCTGCGACAAATTCAATATAGGGGTTGGTAAACAGCATTCTGCATTGTACAACAATCCCACAGCTACAGTGAGATTTACAACATGTTATCTGAAGCCTTTGGCATATCTAAGGGATATAAGGAAAGGGCCATTCAATATAGAGGGAATCAAGATAGACGGGGTAAGAACACAGATGATATATTCCCCTCTATCACCAACCCATAAACCATGATGGTTATTTACAGGAGTTCTAGGAAGTTTGGTCTCAGATTCTCATTTACTAGAGATGGCCAGGTTCGCGGACCCGAACGGATCGCCGCGGATTTATCCCGTCCGCGAACGGGGGGATTATCCGGGATTTCCGCCTTCCGAACTTCCGAACCGCGGATTTTTTTTTTTTTAACGAAAATTTCGAAAAATACGAGATCTCCGTAATTACGAGAATCTGCGATCTTTCGGACCCGGGAAAAAAACCGGAGATCTCGTAATTACGCGAATTCATCGTAATTCGAGAATTTCGTGAATTAAAAAACGAGAACTTTTGTAAAATTCGCATTGTGGGATTATTTTTCAAGACGGAGCAAAGCCAAGACCCAAATTAGCCATGCAGCTATAACATGATTATGCCAGCCCCCTGGGAAAAAGCTGTTCAAGGGACATTGTTGTCAGGGTGTTGAGTTGTGTTAGGGAGACATGACAGTGTAGGAGTTGGGAGAGATTTTCGCTTTTTGAGCTTCTGGTGGGATTTCAGGGTGGTGGGTTATCACTTGTTTGACCCAACACCCGTATTCACACATCTTGGACCAAACAGTCTTTTAAGGATACCCTTGTTAGACCCAAAAGTCCATTTTAAGGACAAAACCACTTATAAGTCCTGAACAAATTTTGGTTGTTAGACTTTAGAGGTCTAGGTGTCCTGTTTTTGTTTGTCTTTCTGTATACTGTGTGTCAGGTGTCTGGTGTTTGGTAGCTGACAGTTGCTACTCGTGGCTAAGTTTTGCAGCTCTGGGTCAATCATGCTGGCCTGAGAGCAGTACTCCATATTACAAAGTGTGGGCCTGCCTGTAAACTCAATGGTGATGTCCTCCCATTCACCTGGCTTTTCCCTGCACGAAGCATAACTCTGAGGGAGAGTAGCCAATGTGGGGTGAGGGGGATGTTCCAGTGGGGGCAGCCTGCCGGCCTCTATCATACAATTGTGGGCAAAATGCAGTGGCCTGCTCATGTAACCCTTCCAAAAAAAATGGTTGCTTGTTCCTACAAGCCTTACCCTTTCACCTACTTTTCCTGCACGAGCAACTCTGAGGAGAGAGTAGCCAATGGTGGGTGAGGGGTATGTCCCAGTGGGGCTAAGCCGCCTGGCCCCACAACAATGGGGA
>CM033470.1:341835425-342117442 GCA_019447015.1 Hymenochirus boettgeri
CTCTGAGGGAGAGTAGCCAATGGGGTGAGGGGTATGTCCAGTGGGGCTAAGCCTGCCTGGCCCCACAACAATGGTGGCAAACCGCAGTGGACATTATGTAACCCAGTACCCCCATCGCCTTCTTTGCCTTGTTGTGTGCAAACTACTATATAGGGGAATGTGGCCAATGTGGTGTGTGTAATGGCATTAATGGTAAGGTATATACAATTATAATTACCAGACATATAGCTAGCTAAATAGATATGTGTATTGTAATTTTTCAAATAAAAATTGATTATGAATCTATCTGAATAATTTGATATATCGAAAAATAAAGCCCAAAAACATTTTTGTTTTACAAACATATTTTATATATATATATATGTATATAATTTTTTTTTTTTTTTATTTTTAATAATTGATCAACATTTTATTTTTGACTTTACTTTCCCTTTAAATAGGGCTGCCATGTAACTAAAAGGGTGGGTCAGTAAGGTGTGTTTAACTGTGTCTATGTGTGGGTATCAGCGTGCATTTATAAGATAAAAATAAATCAATTTTTAATGATCGATTTCATTTTTAACTTTACTTAGCCTTTTAATTAAGGCTGCCATGGAAATGGAAGGGTGGGCCACCAAGTGTGTTTACCTGTGTCTATGTGTGGGTATCATTTTGAATTTATAGGTGTTATGTTAAATAAAGTCACTTTTCAGTGATTTATTTTTTGACTTTACTTACCCTTTAAATAGGGCTGATATTGAATAATATAAGAAGAATAATAATGTAATAATAACCAGTGAATAAGAAATACAAAGAACTTGGATCTCTCTCTCTCACAAGCCAAATTTAAAGGGCATGTCCACCCCCAAAACTAAAATTTAACCTTCTACTGGCCCCACTGTGCAGTGTTTAAAAACCCTTACCTTACTGCTCAGCTCTTTATGGTTCTCTTGCAATGTCTGTTGAAAGTCCTAGAAATTAAAGAGTAGGAGCCATTTCTAGTGTAATTTGTTTCTGCCTGTAACTGTTCCTCATCAAGGTTTCTATGAGGGCAAGCATGCTCAGTAATCACTAAGAGGCAGCATTGGAAAAGGGAATTTCCCATCATGCAATTCACTTGATTTGCATGAACATTCCAGTTATAGCAAATCTGCACACAGCAGAGGATAGTTCGGATTGGATATCTAAAGATAATATTTTTTCCATATAGATGTCCTTTTATAACTGTAAACTTGTGCAGAAAGTGCTTGCAATAAACTTTGATTTTTGTTGCCGCATTTGAAAGGTCTTTTTACATATGTCCTTCCTGCTACGGGAATGGTGGCAACTAAAGAGTTACATAAATAACATAGTAACTCTTTAGTTGCCACCATTCATTTTCTCTATAATGAGGTGTACAAGTTGGTTTTGTCCTGGCTATGTGGTACACTGGGGCAATAGAGAAACACATTGCATTTGTTAGCATATTTTTTATTTGATAATAAGCTTATATTGTAAGTGGATATATGTTTAGTTATCAGATCATCTCATTATTTGGGGGATGCTTATAGTAAATGTAAGTAGCAGGGTCGCATTCATTACAACCTGGTTGTATTTACACTGCATGTTTTCAATATACATTCCCTATCTGCCCCTTGCTGTTTGAGAGTGCTTGGCAGGGAATGGTGAAACTAGTAGCACAACTGCATAGGCACTTGGGTTAGTCACTATTTTGCTAAAGGAAAGTAATTTCAGACTCTGTAATAAAACACTTATTTTCATTTATCTGTTATAACAACATTCATGTGCATTTATAGACTCCTATACAACGCCATAGGTATGAAACCCAGGCACTAAAAAAAAATATTCATTTGGGCAGTCTAGAACCAGCCATCTACTTGCAAGTCTCTAACCTAAATACAAAGGCAAGACCTGCTAGTTTGACTGCTGATTAGAAACTGAGCTTCTCTGAAGATTTCATGCTGTTTTATAGTGTCTCATAAACACACCCCCAAAATCTGATTGGTCTAGATACAATCTTAAATCTGATTGGATCTTGGATCTTGGACCAATCAGATATTGGGGGTGGGTTTAGGAGTCCCTACAAATAGTGAATGTTCAGTAAGGAGAGCTAGTTTCAGTTTTGCATTTCATCTGAGATGTTATATCTTTGTTCTGAGGCATGTACTGGGATATAAGCTTATTGAGTGATTATGGCTGGGTAGCTTGAATGGGCATCCCTAAGGTCTGATGGCTCTCAATTTAGTTCTCAGTATTTGGCTTTCTGTATCTAAGATAAAAATAATTCCAGTAAAAGTTTGGTTTGCTGTTCCAACTAAATATTGAACAGGAGATCTGAGTAACAGAGCTATTGATGTATTGGAATATCTGGTACCACAATTTCACCAGAAATAATCTCCAGTAATAGAACAGAGGGAGATGATTGCAAACCAGTCTAGAGAGCAACATGGCAATCAAAGGGATATCAGAAACACATGCAGCAAAGCTGAGTGTGAATAATTGCAGTGTAAAAGCAACCAGTCTGTAATAAATGCAGCTCTGCTTGTAACAACTGTTGTGTCTTACTATAGAGCAAACAGCAGCGATCAGCACTCCATTCCAAGCAAGCAAATGCCTGGGTACCATTCAAATGTTTCAGACCTGTGAGTGCCTTCGTATTTCTGTGTGTGTGTGTGTATATATATATATATATATATATATATATATATACCATTGATAAACTGATTCAATCTGACATCAACATGCTACTTGCACTCAACAATATCAGATCGTGTAGTTCTAATGACTATAGAAGAAGGGAATAGGTTAATGTAAAATCCCAGAATCTCAGGTGGGACTTGCAAATCAGTTGCTCAGATTCTGCATGTTAAATTAATAAATGGAAAAAGGGCTATTTTAACCATTATGCAAAACCCTTCTGATTGGTGGACATATCTCCATAGACTACAAGCACACTGCCCACTATAGGAGGAGTGAAATCAATGGCTACACCCATAAGAAACACAAAAATGAAAATAACTTGATAACTGTTCCAAAAAAATAATGAAAGTATATGGCAAAAGTACACAGGATAGCGATCTCTACACTACAGCAAAACATAGTTTTGGGGGTGGACATGCCCTTTAAGGATTATTGATGTTTTTAAAAACATATATATAAATATGTTTTTGTCAGAAGTGAATTAAAATATTTTACTACGTATTATAATACAGTAATATAATAAAAAGTATACTTGCCTTCTATCATCTGCCGTACGGCAGCCACATATTGAGGCCTCTGCCTCTTGAGGTCCGACCACTGTCTCTGGAGGGTAGAGACAGTGGTCTGGTATCCAAATCGGCGCAGGATCCGGCGCTGGAGCCCCTCCATAATCCTGCGCCTCTGGCGCCGCACATGATGGGTGCCAGGGGGGAACTCATCGTACCCCCTGAGCAGCAGGTAATTCATGGCATACAACTGCCTTGCAGAACTAGCCATTTTGCTAGGCAGGAAGTTCCGGTTCCTCGTGGTTCCTCGTTTTTACGAAAATCCTCGTTTTTACGAAAATCCTCATTTTCGGAGGTCCTCGGTTTTCCGGAAATCCTCGTTCTTCCGGAAATCCTCGTATTTTCGAAAAATACCGTCTTTTAAAATTCACGCTAGCGGACTGTAATTTTTAGGTATTGTAGGCATTGATACGTGTTTCTAAGGACATTACCCAGGTCCCTTAGTGATTAAATGTACATTACCAAGGCTATTTAGACCACTTTTAATGCGGATTTTGCCGAACTTTCATTTTAATACGTTTTAACGGGTCCGCTCGCGGATTTTCGAATTTACGGATTTTTTCGAAAATCCGCGGATCCTCGCGCGGACCGGATTTTTCGAAGTTCGGACATCTCTACATATTACAAAATAAACAATAATAAATCATATATACTGGGAATAAATGTATCACTGGCATTGAAAAAATTCTTGTCGGAAAGACACAAATACAAATGGGTGATAAACGAAATAACATATCTAGGGATATCACTGAACTCCCCTGTGAGTGACCTTTTTAAAGAAAAAAATTCTATCCACTGAAGAAGAAATAAAAAAAAAAAGACTTTACTCTTGGGTCTTCTAAATATCTATCCTGGTTAAACAAAAGCTCAATAGTTAAAATGCTATTGCTGCCAAAAGTACCAAATAAATTTAGTACCCTTCCTATACTGATCCCTGACTATTACTTTCATAATTTACAAAATAACGATTAATACCTTTATGTGAAATGGTGGATAACTCAGAATCAACTTACTCACCTTATCCGAATCCAAGAAAACAGGAGGAGTAAGAGCTTCCCATACTGGACCAACTAAAAGCATGGAACACTGAAAATGCACAAAAAAATAGTGGGTAAACATCGAAAAAACAATGAACAATTACATTCATTTTAAAAACAATATAGCTACAACAGTTTTAAAAAAACAAGACTACCGTATATGCTCGAGTATAAGTCGATCCATGTATAAGTCGAGGTAACTATTTTTACCTAAAAAATTAGTAAAAACTGATTGAGTAGAGTATAAGCCGAGGGTAGAAATTATCACCACTACTGCCTTCTGATTCTGTATTGTTTTGTGCCTTAAGATGCCCTTTAAATGGACAGCAGAATTCCCATACAGTAGTCCCATACAGTAATAGCCAAATCCAGTACCAGTAACCCCCAATTCCTTGGCACTCCAGATGTTTGAAAACTACAACTCCCAGCATGCTTTGGTTGCTGAGAATTGTAGTTTCTAAACATGTGGAGTGGCAAGGTTCAATAAACTTTTAATTAAGCTTACCATTATTTACAATTCTCCTGACCCCAATAGTTAAGTGTCACCTGAGAGTTGTAGTTTCAAGCTGTCACTTGCATTGAACTAGCAGCCATTTTTTGCCCCAAACTGAGAAGACCAATCAGATTTACAGCTTCCAGATGAGCAGTGACATTGCTGAGTAAGTTCAGCAGCCAGACTACAGGAAGCAGGAAGGAGTGTAAAGGCAGATCAGCAACTGTAACTTTCTATGCAGATGAACGATATTTTAACACTGGTTACTATCTGGGTACTATCCGCAATTGCAGCATTTGGATCTAAATTAGGACTTGACCCGAGTATAAGCGGAGGTTAAGTTTTCAGGCTAATTTTAAAGCCTGAAAATCTCAACTTATATTCGAGTGTATACGGTATCACTTTAGAATACACTACAATTATGACCACCAATTCAATGTGGTATAAAACAACAAAAATCCTTATACCTTATATTAAAGTAACAAGCTTGCATAGAAAACCTCAACATTCCACATTGGAACCTCCTAAGGTCTCACATGTATAATAGATCTGTTAGACAACGGTTCTCTGATTCCCTTTCAAAAAATAATATAAATTAATAGACAAGGACAGGTATTGCTATTGGCAAATTATTATTTGGTTACGAACTCTTCCATTTATACATGCTTCAGAAATCATATTATTTCAGACCTGTCTATCTAATCCTTCTGAAAAAAGGGCATCACAAATTTGTACTCTAAGCTAGACACTCTTAGACAATTTTCATGTATGAACAAATGGTCAGTTGACCTTCAAGTTCAAATTACAGAGGAACAACGGTCATTCAAATGATCAAAATGTCCCACTGGGAAATAAACAAAAAATTGTTCTGTAGATTCTATAGAACCCCCTCAATACTTCATGGTTGGTTTAAAAATACATCATCTGAATGTTGAAGGAATTGTAAGGGCATAGGCACCTTACTACACATATGGTGGGAATGCCCAAAGATAAAATATACAACTTTCTCTGCTCCATTCTTAACTTAAACATAAAAGTTGACCCAGACTCCCAATAAAACTCTAATAATTTCAAATTTGTATAATTGCTAAACAAAAACGTGGTGCACACAAGATTCCCAGTATAACAGACGTAAGGAATCTCCTGAACAGAAATATGAATTATAAAAAAATGTTTGCCATTTCTCAAGGTAAATTTTAATTTAACTTTTATTATAAATGGGAAATGTGGTACTTGGACAATAGAGCTATGATGATCTCACTGACCCATTTTAAAATAAAAGATAGTATATACAAAATGGCTCATATATAGAAGGAAAAAATGATTTACACCTTTCTGCTCTGCCTTAGTAAGTTCACTAATAAAGATCTTACATTGCATGTAAAATATGAAGTTTAAATACATTTTATTGTTACAATAGTAAATGTATCCATTATTCTGTTTACATGTTACTCAGCAATTTTTGTATTGTTATATTTTATAGAATTGAAAATCTGAATAACACTCATGATAAAAAAATGACATTATGGGATTATGTCCCGGTTTTGAGTTGTGGGACCCCTTAAGCCCTAATGGTACTTCTCAGTGCCGCAACGCTACTTATAACTCCCGGGGAGGGAGGGTCCCAGTTTTGTGCTGTGGGACCCACTTAAGCCCCAAAAGGTTCTTTTAAGGGCCCCTGGTGGGGTATAGGGTCAATGCCTGTGGAGGTGAGTGAGGCCCCCTGCTAGTGCGCACCCCCCCATGGGGGACGGCACACGTGAGACACACCACCCCCTTTCCAGCAGCCCCTCGCACACTACTATAAATATAATAATAAATAAAAGTTTTTAGAAACCAACAGGCTCCAGGCAGGAATGCAGCAAAAAGTTTCTCAGCTTTATTATCGTCGTGACATGTTTTGGGTAACATTGCCCAATGTTAAGCTTTATAAATACAGTGGAGATAACGATAGTGTCACGTCGATGTGTGCTGATAGCAAAATGCAGATGTTGCTGAACACTTACAAATATGCCCCTTGGTCTCCGTGGGCCAAGTTTATAAAGGTGCGGTGTTGCAATTTTGCGACACTGCGCTGGCGTTAAATACTTATGCTAGAAGTACTATGCAACCTCTGGTGGATAGGCTGTGGTGGCTGCGAGAGTGTCTCTTGTTATGCTTGCACAGCCACTAGAACTCAGGGGTTGGCCGCTTTAGAGAGCGCTGCAAAGAACCAGGAATTATAATCCCCTGTGGTTTGTTTCCTTTTCCTTTCTTTAGTAATGGACATAGTACTCTGCTGGATATTAAATTAAACCAGAAGTCCTATTCATTGCATAACAAACACAACATGGGTAAAGATTAAAGTTTTCCCTCTAGTTAATAGTACCCTCTTAATCACATTCTCAAAAGAATCCACAGGAATAAACACGGATATACCTTGCCTCCCGTTCTTGAATTAAACAACTAGGAGACAAGACGAACCTTTCGGAACTCCCGGAATTTACGAAACCCGAATTGTCCGAGTTCTCGGTTTTTAGCGAAAATTCGATAATTATCGAAATCGAAAGTAGATGATTATCGAAATCGAAAGTAGATGATTATCGAAAATCGAAAGTAGATGATTATCGAAAGTAGATGATTATCGAAATCGAAAGTAGATGATTATTGAAATTGAAAGTAGATGATTATCAAAATCGAAAGTAGATGATTATTGATTTCGAAGTAGTTAATTATCGAAAATCGAAAGTAGATAATTATCGAATATCGAAAGTAGATAATTTTCATAAATCAAAATTTGAAAGTAGCCTATTTTTGAAAATCGAAACTCAAACTTTCAAAACTTCTGAAAATTTCGAAAATTTCGAAAACGAAACGAAACTCAACAGTTTCGAACATCCTCTAGTCAGGACCTGTCTGAGGAGCACGATAGCCGGTAAATTCTGTGTCCTGTCTCCTAGCTGTTTAATTGAAGGATGGAGGGTAAAAAAATTTATTTGGATACAGGGTTTGTGCTTATTATGTGCTTATTATGTAATGATCTAAATTTCATTTCCCATTAAAATCCATCTAAAAGCTTTTATATCATTAATGACAATAATGTCATACTGACAACTGATACGGTACCAGTAACAATGTATTTGATTACAGACCCCCCGTTCCGTGTGCAGTGAGAGCTGTTCTCCAGGATACAGGAAAGCCCCCAGGAATGTGCAGTTTACCTGCTGTTATGACTGTGTGTTCTGTTCAGAGGGACAAATCTCCAATGACACAGGTTTGTTCCACCATTATTTACTATCCTCAGTCTATCAGATTTGAATAAAAGTAACAAGTAATCAATATTTATAGTAATTCCAGTTCAGATGATTACACATGTAATTAGGGCCCGGGGAAATCTTTATTTAACTATACAGTACATGTAAATCGAATGTGGACACTCACGCTTATTGAGCTTTAATTAAACAACTACCCTGGTGCCACTAACAGTTTAGTATTATTGGTACTAAACAAATAGTACACAGGGGTATTTATAAAGATGTTAAGCCTTTATTGGTTGTGTACAAGTGAAGCAATGTTTTGGCCACATTTCGGCCTTTAAAAAATATAAATATGTATACAATATTCATATAACGCACTGCACACCTTCACTTCTTCTTTGGTTCCAGTATAACAGGAAAATTTGCCATTCTACTCCCAATATATATCCATCAAACATGATACGGCACACAGACTCTTAATGATATGCTCTTTTTATTGCTTTATCCCATTCGTACAGTTGTTATAGGCCACGTTTCGGAGGACTGCGCCTTCTTTATCAAGCTAACAAATGAGACAAAATCACATACACTTTGCATTATGGGAACATCACTTTTAACCATGTGGACAGGAAGTGACATCAATGGTTAATGTCCCGAGCCCTTCAACATGTATATAAATAATACAGCTCATTGTTCAATACAATTCCTGCGTAGGCTGGAACCTGTGTGGATAAAAGAAAAACACATCCAGAATTTAAAGGAACAAATACATGTCGTAGTCCCTATTAAGACCCTGTGGTGCCAATGCATTCAACTTATGTACCTACCAAACCACCCGTTGTTTCAATCTAAGTACCCGGTCACCCCCTCACGGTAAAGTACCTATCATCTCTAGGGTCAAAAACTTTAAATCATCCTCAATGTGCCCAAATTCAACATAATGTCTGGACACGGGCAATTTAAGGTCCCTCTGCCTAATACTGGATCTGTGTTGCTAGATCTGCGATTTGAGGGACTGTGTAGTCTCCCCAACATATCAAGCTATCAAGTTCTTTATGAAATCTCTCTAATGTTCCAATGTCACCCTGCCACAGGAGGAAGACATCATCTATATATATACCACCAGGCAAGGCAATGCCCTACAAAATAGTGGGTGTACATTGATGAAGTCCTCCTCAAGCCAAGCCATAAAGGCATTGGCATATGACGGAGCGACATTGGAACCCATAGCCATACCCCTCTTCTGTCTATACCACACCCCATTAAAGGAGAAGTAACTATTGAACAAAATATGTTCAAATCACTCTTGAAAATTTTTTAGCATCTTTTCACTATATGCACCACTGTTCACTATCAGCCTCGAGGCCGCTGCTATTCCATGCCTGTGTGGGATGGACTTATAGAGTGATGAGACGTCCAGCGTCACAAGCATAAGCTCTCCCCAATCTTCCAATTGTACCTCATTAATCTTAGTTAAAAAAATCAGTGGTATCTCATATATAAGATTGCACACCACTCACCAGCGGCACAAGAATCCTGTCCAGCATGGACGCCATCGGAGAGAAGATAGAACCTATCCCTGCCACAATAGGACATCCAGGAGGCTGGACAGGATTCTTGTGCACCTTGGGGAGCATATACAATATTGGAGTGATGGGATGTGTGACTGATAAATATCTTTTAAGGTCCTCTGTGATGATCTCGTCATCACACATGGACTTCAAAAAGGCATCAATATTTCTCTTAACATCCCAAACGGGATTTCTAAATAGCTTCTCATATACTAATTCATCAGCCAATTGTCCCATGATTTCTTTCTCATAATATTCGGTGTCGAGGATTACTATTGATCCCCCCTTATCCGAGGGCTTAATAGTAATTTCAGTGCGAGCCTGCAGTGACTCTAGGGCTTGTCTTTCGACAAAAGTTAAATTATAGAGTGTAAGACAATCTATCTTTAAGACAGAAGGAGGATACTTTATGCACATTGACATTAGGTATACCTTAAGTTACAGTCGAGAGAAAATAAATTTCCTGGATGTAAAAATAACATTGGGTAATGAGAGATTTGATACAGAATTGTATAAAAAGGAAATAGATCGTAATCAGCTGTTGTCGTATAATAGCTTCCATCCGAGATATGTGAAACACTCTATCCCCACTAGCCAACTCACTAGAGTTGATCGGATAACATCTCATCCAGAACATAAAAAACAACAGATGGGTGAGATGTGTGAAAGACTGTCTAGTAGGGGTTATCCCAAAATGGTGATAAATGAAGCGCTTGATAAAGTATCTAAGAAAGTGGTTAAAATAAGGACACAGGGTAGTGATAAACGTATCCCTTTGGTGATGAATTATAGTATAATTTGGTAAAAATTGGTATATGCTGCATAGAGCATACCCGGACATTGAGGAGTTTGTTAACCCACCATTGGTATCTTACCGTCGAGGACGAACGATAGGTAGTCGTGTAGTTAAATCCCTATATAATTCACCAAAACTTGCTAAAGAAACTTTTTTGGGACCTCGTAGTAGAGGAATGTTTCCGTGCTTGCAAAAAACGTATCAGTTTATTCACCCACAAACGCTAAGAACTTATGATATAAGAGGACACCATATGTGTAAATTCGTTATCTACATGCTATGGTGCCCCTGTAATATGGTTTATGTTGGGGAGACTACACAGTCCCTCAAATCGCGGATCTTGCAACATAGATCCAGCATTAGGCAGAGGGACCTTAAATTGCTTGTGTCCAGACATTATGTTGAATTTGGGCACACTGAGAATGATTTAAAGTTTTTGGCCCTAGAGATTATAGGTACTTTACCGTGAGGGGGTGACCGGGTACTTAGATTGAAACAACGGGAGGTATGGTGGGTACCACAAGGAGGTATTTTGGCACCACAAGGTCTTAATAGGGACTAAGACCTGTATTTGTTCCTTTAAATAGATTCTGGATGTGTTTTTCTTTTATCCACACAGGTTCCAGCCTACGCAGAATTTGTACTGAACAATGAGCTGTATTATTTATATACATGTTGAAGGGCTCGGGACATTAACCATTGATGTCACTTTCTGTCCACATGGTTAAAAGTGATGTTCCCATAATGCAAAGTGTATGTCATTTTGTCTCATTTGTTAGCTTGATAAAGGAGGCGCAGTCCTCCGAAACGTTGCTTATAACAACTGTATGAATGGGATAAAGCAATAAAAAGAGCATTTCATTAAGAGTCTGTGTGCCGTATCGGTTTGATGGATATATATACATGTATATATATAGCAGAGGGATTTAAGGCACGTAACCCATCAATATACTGCCCTGGTGCTGCGTCCAACATCAAATGCTCATGAGAAACAAACTTCGGAAGCACTCCAGTTACTTGTAACGAAAGCTCCAATCTTTATTATACACACATCAACGCGTTTCAACCGCCAGTCGCGGCCGTCACCAGGACGTTGATGTGTGTATAATAAAGATTGGAGCTTTCGTTACAAGCCCCTAGAGTGCTTCCGAAGTTTGTTTCTCATGTATATATATATATATATATATATATATATATATATATATATATATATATGTACACTGTAAATACAACTTAATGTAATTGGATAGCTGTGGTTTTTAGCTTTGGTTTAAAAGTGTTTTTTTCTTCTATTCTAGCGTCCTCCCATCCTCCCATACCCTACCTCTACTGCAGGAATGTTGCTGGCTTCCTCCTCCTGTATATTCGAGTTTTTAGCTCCACCCCCATGATTCTTGGCAAATCCCTTTGTCAAACAATCCTGTGTCCAGCTGCAGAGCGAGTGTGCGCACTGACGTCATCACACCACACTGTGCTTAGTTGCAGCGCGATGACGTCACGTAGGGGCAGGGCTAAAAATGAGAATATACAGGAGGAGGAAGCCAGCAACTTTCCTGTAGTAAAGGTAAGGTATGGGAGGATGCTAGAACAGAAAACAAAAACAGGAAAAGACAGAAGGCTCTAACAACTAATAACTATCTTCAGGGTTCCAACCATCAGTACAGACAACCAAGTGCTTCCATAATAAATGCAGCCAAAGACATGCGTGTGCCCCCCCTGACACACACGCGTGCATCTTGTATTCTAATCATTACAAATATTGAAATATGTATAGAATATAGATATGTATTGTGACTTTATCCAGTCTATAAATCATCTGCATTCTATGGTACTACAGGCCACATTGGTGTATGTGTGTGTGTGTGGGTGCGTGCGTGCGTGTGTGTGTGTGTGTGTGTGTGTGTGTGTGCGTGTGCGTGTGTGTGTGTGCACATATACATATATACATGTATAACAGAAAAAAAGTAATTCTATTATAATCTATATTAACAGAATACTTTAAATCTAAATTTTTGCAGATTCAGAAATGTGTACCCAGTGCCATGAAGATCAGTGGCCCAATGATAACAGAACTGTCTGTGTGCAGAGGACCAGAGAATTTCTATCATATGGAGATACTTTAGGACAATTGTTGGCTTCATTGTCAGTTGTTTTCTCTATTACAGTGGTTAAAGCCAATAACCAAACCCTCAGTTACATCCTCCTCTTCTCACTCACATTGTCCTTCCTCTGCTGCTTCTTGTTCATTGGCCATCCAGAGATCTGGTCAAACATTTATACAAACATAGAAAAGATAATCAATGCACATTCCTAGGCCCTATACAATATCATATTATCTGCACACTGGCATACATTATAAACAAAGGGGTTTTAGTATACATTACTGTGATCACATGAATGAAAAGCCTTCCAACCACGTGCATTGATTATCTTTTCTATGTTTGTATAAATGTTTTGACCAGATCAGTAGCACTTCCACTAAATGTAGTTGTAAATTAGCCTAATTGGAGTGCTTCCACAATTCTTATATATATATATATATATATATACACACACAGCCTCATGCATTGAGGCTAAGAGGTGTTATCAAAACTGCCCGGAGTAAAGTGTCAAAACAGCATTGTACATGGCAGACAGTTGGTGTCGAACCCCCCCACACATCTGTTCAGGCTTGGTTTCTTTATTTTTACATGAAGGAGGTCATTTAGTCTATAGTAATCTATATAATTTCATGCTTTTAGGAGATTTTGTAAAAAAAATGAAATAAGATGATTCAAAGGTGTAAATCCTACCTAAATCCACTTGACAAGTAAAAAATTCTACTAAATGTCAATGTCCCACATGTTCTGATTCAAACGGTATGCCATATGCATAGGTGCACACAGAGACATTGCCACCAACTAACTCTGTGCTCTGTCATTTGAGCAGCCTCCACTTTTACAAAGGAAACACCCCCAAAACCTGGAAATACCCCCACAAGCTATATATTTTTGGAATATACACACCTCCAGCTACATAACAGTGCATAGATCTCCTTGTTTTTTTAGATTTTGTAAAAAATAAAATAAGATGATTGAAAGGTGGAAATCTTACCTAAACCCACTTGACAAGTAGAAAACCCCCCACAAAACTTCAATCTCCCACAAGTCCTGAATCAAACTAACTTATTAAAAAGGAACTGTATGTAAGAATAAAAGTGCATCCATTCTTACCCCAGGATACCCTACAATAACATACATTCCAATATTTATATTTTATAAAGTACACAAAGAAAAACAATATTATGAAGAGCTGTGGGGGAAGGATAATAAAGGGAAGTGAATCAATGTCACAAATGTTTACTTTCAGTGGAACTTATTTAAGTAAAATATTTAAGCCTATACAAACATCATGGTGCAGAGATACAATAGAAGGATACTAAATTAAAAGCAATCTAAGCACAGCTCTGTCTAATCCATGTATTATCAATGCAGCTTTTTCACCTAAAATAAGTTAGGGAGGTGAAAAGTCAATTGTAAAATTTTAAGACTCAAAAATTACATTTAAAAAAGAAATACACAAATATATGAATGAAAAATAATCACATGAAAATTGGAAGTTCCACAGTCAGAAAAATGGCACAAAATCTCACTCCGTTTTGGAATCATCATAGATTTTCCAGCAAATTAAAAGGGAAAAGTACTGCTTCTCTAGTAATGTTTCTGGAGCATGTGGAACTTAAATCATGTAGCATGTAGCCTTCTTCTTTGCTATAAGATTGTACAGGCTATATATTTAGTCCCAGAAAAGAGAGGCGATAAATCTTTTAATTCATTGCATTAAAGGACATGTCCACCCCCAAAATTATAATTTAACCCACTACTGGCCCCACTCTGTAGTGTAGAAAACTCCTTACCTTATATCCCAGATCCAAATGGTTGCACTGCAATGCCCCTCCAAAGTCCAGAAAACTGGCCACCAGGAGCCTAGCAGAGGGGGAAATTGTTTCTGCCTCTGAGGCTTCCTCTGAGAGGTTTGAGGCATGCTCTGAGCAGCACTCTCCCCCTCCCTCTCCATCCCGTATTGGTCTCCCTCCCCCTACCATTAAACCCTTTGGATATGTGGTAGGGCATCCTCCCCAGCCACAACTGCATTAATTTTATTTGCAGAAACTCCCCCGATCTCTACTTACCTTCCCTCTCTCTTCCGGCGTTTTGAAATGCCGGCAGCCGCGTCCGTGATTGGCTGCCTCTCAGCCAATCACAGACGCAGCTGCCAGTCCCGCCCACTGCTTGCAGTTCCATGCAAGAATAGGCCCGGGCAGTGCGGCGGAGGATAGAGCGAAGGTAAGTAAAGTTCGGGGGAGTTTCTGGCAATGAGATTAATGGAGTTGAGGCTGGGAGGAGCAAGCCCTACCACATATCCAAAGTTTTTTTAAAGGGTGGATATGCCCTTTAACACGTTAAACATATTTGAGCAGTAAAAAATGTTTTTGGCTAAGCTAAATAAAATTAAGAAAAAAATTTGCATTTGTTCTAAAGCAGCAGCAATCAGATAATAAAGTAACATTGCTGAAAAGAATAAATGTACACATGAAAATTTGGCCCAATATTATTTAAATTATATTACACAGTCCAATGTTTTTTCCTAATCAGATTTTTGATTGTCCGAAACAAATCGAAAATTTAAGTTGGAAGAACCTACCAGGAATCTCCACCTTGCGCCAGCAATCTTCTGTAGATTTCAGCTTGAAAATTACGGAGGGTCTGTTTTTTTTGCAATTGATATTGCTGATAGGTCTATCAAAAACACAAAAAATTGCCCTTGATAATCTGATCAATTCTTCGAATTAATCGGAATATCGATGCTGTGTATGGGGGTTTTAAGTGTGTTTATTTTTTTTACATGTAAAAATTATACAAACAATACATTTTTTACTTACAAACCTAATTTAAGTTGGAAATAGCATGAAATATATAAATGTCTACAAAATGTGAATTTATTTATAGAATTAATTTGAATATTAGAGCGATCTATATGTATACAATTTTGAAACTAGAACAAAATAATTATATGAAAACACATTTGCAAGAAAGCAAATAAAAGAAATACTGGTATTAATGCATATAGATCTGGTTGATCCAGGGATACTTTCCGATTGCCGTTTGGAGTCAGGAAGGAACTTTTTCCCCCTTTTTAGATGGATTTTTTTGCCTTCCTCTGGATCAACTGTTAGGTAGGGTTAAAAAAAAAAAAAAAAGAGGGTGAATAGGTTGGACTTGATGGACGTATGTCTTTATTCAACCTTAATTAATTACTATGTTAGTAAGTTAAACATGAACAAGATTTAGCTTAACAGGCAATTAGGGGGAAATTTTTAATATATTTATGAGAAATAATTGTTTCATAAAACAAGAAAAAGGGGTCACAAGTACAAATACAGATTAAAGCTTTGGTATATTGAACAGTCAGAGCTCAAACTATTTTTCCCAGAATTCAAAATCTTACTTTTTTTGCAAAAATTTCACATTCATTTGCTGCAAAAAAGTATTTAGCCTTTTTTTCTATATAAATATGGAGAAATCAACACATATACAAAAACATTTCCGAAATGTTTGAGAAAAAATAAACAACTTTTCAATTTTCCTTTATAAATTTGTTTGTGATGCAGAATTTAGAATGCAAGATTTTTAATTTTTCAATATAAAGAAGTGTGCGGAGATGTCCGATCATAAACAACATAACGTGGCCTGTTCTAACAAATAATATGAAATTGAAGGGCTCGTTCAAACTATACTAATTTTTGAGCGTTGTAACGCAACACATATGCAGGGTTATTCAATAACAGTTATTATCGTTAAAAATGGTGCTAAATTTGCCCCAACCAATCAGATGTTAGCTTTCAAATGTTAAATAAGATCTGATTGGTTGGAGCAAAATTAGCACCATTTTAAACGATAAGAACTTTTATTGAATAACCCTGATTGTATATGATAATGTAGAGGCATTTATTTTTTTATACAATTCAATGTGTCCTATTTCCATTAAATATATTAATGCACAGATACATGGATTTTTACATGTTGCAGACAAACAAAACAAAGGTGTTCTGCAAATGGACACCAGTGAGAAGAATTTGTTAATCTGCACTAGTGATGGCCCAGTTCGGTGGATTTACCTCGTTCGTGAACGGCAGATATCGCGGATTTTCCGGTTTTCCGCCTTCCGAACTGTGTTTTCGAAAATACGGTAAAATACAAGAAATCCTCGCAAATTCAAAATTTTGTGGATTTTTCACATTTTTAGACGGAGCAACCCACATTTTTGGGTCCATATTTTCGAAGAACAAATTTTGCCGAACTTTCATTTTAATAGGTTATAATGGGTCTGCTCACAGATTTTCGAATTTTTTCGACAATTCGCAGATCCTCGAGCGGACCAGATTTTGCGAAGTTCGGACATCTCTAATCTGCACAAAGATGCCATGAGATCACCATGCTGCAAACAGCATGCCTAATGGTTTTATTGCGATTACCAAATGGATCCATGGAGCACCATGGGAATGGTGGATAAAATCCGTACAAATTGAAAATGTTATTTCATATTGGGTTAAAGTGTTTTTTAGGGACAATACTTGGTGAACCTTTGGTTTGCCTACAAAGTTTTTCTTTGAAAGAAATGTAAGCATCACACAAAGGTGAATCAGTTCATCTACAGAAGAAGAATGAGAAGGGAAAGCACGTTTTTGGAAATAAGGTACAACTTTGGGTAATTTTTGATGATCCTAAGCTTTCTCTTCTAGGTGTTTGCAATAGTAATAGTAATAGAGGTGACATCAGGAGCCAACGTTATTGGTTGTTGAGGAGCAACAGCAGGTAAACAAGGCATCAAGCGTCATTTATTGGTGCTGAATGGTTTTATTGATGCACAAATACATCTATTCTATATCTGAAGAATCTTTCACAACTCTTACATAGCTTCCTTAGGTGCATGCATTGTTTGCCCAGTAGTAAAGAGGAGATGGCCCCTGTGATTTTAAAATGAGGCTACATTTACTTTCTTTAGTCATGAAGTCATCCTTCCAGAAGAAACTGTTTGAGTCTAATGCAAATTAAAGAAAAGGAAAGAAAAGGTAAAAGAAACGGAGTAAGAGCAGACAGAAATCCAAAGTAAGTCTAAGGTAAATGAAAAAGATCAGACAGGCAGTCACAAAACCATACCAAGACTTATGGATGTCACACAGGAATACGCTCATAAGCAGGTAGACCTGGATATGGCAAAGGAACTACATAAGAAATAAGAGCAGTATGAGGAAGGAGTTACTTAAGATCAAATAGCACACAGAAAATAGCACACCGAGAATCACTAAAAGGAGTCCTACAAACTGGGTCCAGCAGGACCCAGATCCAAACTTCTGATTGGATCTATTTGGAACTTCCATGGGTTATCAATCGAACTTTCGAGGGTTACCAAATATACAAAGCTACTTTCTCGACAGTTGCTCCGATTTTCAAAAATTTTCAAAAATACGATTGGAAACTACTTTCAATTTTCTGACCGGACTTTTGAGGGATACTGAATATTGGGCCATTTACTGTAAGTTACCATGTTTTATTTGCCCTATTTAAAAAATAAAATTTTATTGACATCTCTGGGTCCATTTTCGGATTTTTGTTTTTCCCCCCCGAAATACCGAAAATCCAAAAACAGAACGAAACTCGCCAGTTTCAAACATTTCAAATGGCTGGCTAGACACACAGGACATTCCTGACATCTAATCAAATGGGGAAAAGCCCGGTTTGGTTAGAATACATGGTTTAAATGGCTTTAAGAGGAGAACCAGTGTAAAATAATGTAATCTAATGCCGAAAAGTCATTTAAAATATTCCCTTTCTGCTTGTAATGGCTTTAATACAAAACTTTAGATATGTTTAATCCATCCAGTCCAATGACTTTTCTGCATCTACAGCCAAAACAATTCATTGATGATCTTTTAATTCATCTAATTAAATGTTCTGTTTCAGCCCCAACTAGTTGGTATAAATCCAATTGGATTCTACTAAATATATGCTTTTTGGATACATCTGGGCAATATAGTAACATAGTATTGTTACAGAGGAAAAATAATACCCGCAATCACATCAAGTTTTTAGTAAATTAAATTTAAATTAAAGAACAATTATACTCACCTTCACCCAGTTCCACCGGCCCAGCAGTTTGTAGTACCCAGGGTGAGGACCTAAACTTCCAGGTCCTCACTGTTGGGAACAATTTCTATCTTCTGTAAAACTTACTTGAAGTTTGCTTTGTGACTCCGGCTCTGCTTCCGCATTTGCGATCCTGGCCAGTGAGAAAACCTGCTTCTACAAAGTGTATCTTCTCATTGCAGATTGAAACGGCCATTCGGTCGGGGATTGTTGTCTGATCTGCCAGGCAGATCTCTGAACGAGTGACTGATAAAGTGCCCATTCACGTACGCATTGTGCCTCTCAGGTCGGCACCTGCGATCGCACGTGTGTACGAACCTTTATTCCTTGGTAAATTTTATTTGATTTTTACCTAGGTTAGCTTTCCTAATTTTAACTACTTCTTCTATTGCATATAATTGGCTTCCTATGTGCCTGATATGAATTACCATCTTGTACTTTATGGTGTTTTATGATATAATATTTGTCATACAACTACATTTCTATTGTATTTTTTCATTCTGAATGCAGTAGGTCTAAATCCTATGATTTATCTGTCTTTCCTATGGAGATTTGCTGTGAGTAATTAAATATAAATAACTGGATGGTACAATTATCTGTAGCCCAGAGATCTGTCTAGTTTAAGAAACATTAAATTACTGTTATTATAATTTACAGGTTAGAGAGAGGAGAATGTTCAGGATCTGTTATATAAACAGAGGGTTGTGATAGTCCATGTTCCTATTACTGCACAGAGTACAGGATGAACTGTGAGAGATTCGTTAATATTTCTGTATATTAGATATTCTGAATAGGAAAATATGTACAATTGATATGGGGGTTTATTTGTATTAAACTGGAAGACTGTATCCACTGCTCATTGCTTACATTGACCAACTATAGCAATGTCAATGCTGTTCCCAATGATCTCAGTTCTGTTATCAACCTACAGTTGGGAAACCAGCACAATCTATGTGAACACTCTCTACTTCTGGGTTCTTCTACTGCTAAGGAAACCCACTCTCCTGTATCTGGCTTTAATCTTACTTTCTCCTTCTTCTGCTGAATTGACCTTTAATCCTAAATGCTCCTTAAAGAATTTTTCTTATGATGCTTTTTACCAGGCTGGAGATATTTTATTTGGAGGAATAATGACGATTGCCACTAGGATATCTTATTCCACTAAATTTGAAACAGACCCTTTGGTTTTTTATTATAACATGTATGTGGATTTTTAGTTGTTTGATTTCAATCTATAGAGAAAACACAGTTTCCTTGTATTTCCAAACCCACCTAGAGATTCCCACCAGGACATGATAATCCCTGTGTAGGACACTGTACGATGGGGACTAATCTCTGTATTTACAGTAAAAGTGGATGATGTTTCAGTTGATTTGGTTGAATTGGTCGAAAAATTGGCAGATGGTTTGACAGGGGTTAATTGAAAAAAAAAACAGCCATCAGATCATGCAGATCATTTTCAATTAACCATTAACCCTTAAATCTGATGAAGATCAATGGCATAAGGTGGTAAATTTCAATCTGTTGCCTCTTTTTTAATTATTCCCTGTATTTACTGATTGATATCACATTTAAATGGTGAAATAACCAAGAGATAAGCCACCCTAATGTTTTTTTCACCAGGGTCAGCAAAGGGTCAGCTGGATGTGACAATTCCTGTTTGTTTGGCTTGTTTAACACTGACACACTAACAAAGTCCCACAAAATATTGACAGAATTATCAGAGAAACAGAAGTGTGATATTAAATCAGTGTGGTACCCTTAATACAAAAGTCATTTCAGCTCTTGGTAAATTTGTCATGGAAATATTCTCATCTATTGATATTTTATAATGAGTTTATTATTACATCATGTTGAAGGGGAACTGTGGTGTTAAAACAAGTTAATCCAAAATAACATTCCAAGTTCCTACCTTTAAAAATAGTCATCAACCACTTCTCTATGTGCAGCACAACCCAAGCTACAGGTTAATGACTGATCAGAAAGTGAAGGGGTGGGATGCTGACAGATTCAATTTCAATGACTTCCTCTCCCCCTCGCCGGCGGCGAGCACAGCCGTAAATTACACTGTTCCTGGAGGTAACCAATAGTCCTGCCCCTTCTTTCATTTGACTGGCAGGTCAGTTCTACTTCTAACATGCCCAATGCTCCCTGTCATTTCCTTGGCACTTGTGTCTCCCTGCAAGTCTGTCTCTCTGCTGTGGGCTGCTCTCCCTCCTCCTCCTTTGCTTTGATCCACTTGCAGCACTGTTATTTTGTTCATAGGTTATCATTGCTTGTAATCAGATCCTGCATAGAACTTCTACAGGCACTGAGCTGACAATGATCATAGTAGTTCTGTGCAAGGTCGGGTTATGAGCAGTGATCAGCTGTGAATGAAGGAACACTGCTGTAAGAAGATCAACGCAGGGAGACTAAGGGCTGTAACAACACTATCTTAGCCCAACAGTTTAGCAGGGTATATTTAAAGCTGATTGCATCTGACTATGGTTAAAAAAGAATGAGGGTAAATTGCAAAAATACTCAGGAAAGCAATTCCTGTCAATTTACCTAAAGTCATTTTTGGACCACAGTTCCCCTTTAATCTCATGTAGCTGATATAAGTAAATGAAAAATTAATCATCAATGAATCATAAATATATATATTTACACATTAGATGTTAAAATGATTTATTATGTATCTAATTAGTATCCAGTGCAGTCACATTGTTACTGATTCTATTTAGTAAATTAAAATTTGATGAATTTGGAAATTCAGGGCCTAAACTTTATTTATGTATCAAAGCCAAATCTAGACTCATTACTATGACAGTGAATGGGTCATCGTTGTATATATTATTATTGGGGACAGTTCTATTTAATAGGTTTAGAAATTATTTTGAAGTTGATATTAAAGGGCATGTCCACCCCTTTTTCAAATTTTCTATATAATTAGGGCTAGTTCTCCCAGCCCTTACCGCTATAATATATTTTCCAGAGACTCCCCCGGTCGTTACTTACCTTCCCTCTCACCTCCGCCGCACTGCCCGGCCTTCTGCTTGCATGGAACTGCAAGCAAGGGGCCGGACCGGCAGCCGCGTCTGTGATTGGCTGAGAGGCAAGGGTTTTTACACTAGGGGGAGGGAGAACAAAACAGGTTGGAGAGGGAGGGAGAGAGAGTGGTGGGGAGTGAGTGAAGGGCTGCTCTGAGCAACCCAAAAACCTCTGAGAGGACAGTTTAGAGGCGGAAACAATTTCCCTGGTGGCCAGGCTTCTGGTGGTCAGTTTTCTGGACTTTGGAGGGACTTTACAGGAGAACCATTTGGAGCTGGGATGTAAGGTAAGGATTTTTATGCACTACACAGTGGGTCCAGTAGTGGGGGAAATTATAGTTTTGGGGGTGGACATGCCTTTTAATATCAAGGTGTCTCTGTGTTTGAAAACTACAGATGATGTGTAATTGTTAGTGGCAGATTGTAACTGTCCACATGTAGATTTAGATGTGAAGTTGGTTGAAGAAGGGACTGAGTGCCTCTCTGGATCGTGGAGGCTGATTGGGGCCCAGTGCTCGGGAGTGGAGCAGGAGGTGGACGAGGGTGGGATTGGAACACCTTGAAGAGGAGGGAGATTGAAGAGGCCTACTTTGGCTTGCGGGGTAGTGCAGAGTTTCTCAGGTACCTGTGCTCTTCTAGCTCGTTTTGGAGGCTGAGGTGAGATGGGAGTGAGGGTGGGAGAAGGGGAAGAAGTAGAGAGGGGTTTGCGAGATGCTAAGGATTGTAGCCCCCGTTTACATAGAGAGCAAGACAATTCAGTAAAATAATAGACAGCTGTTTCTAGTCAGCTTCCCAGGACCGTCTGGGGGTTACTTACACAAGCTGTAATGCCTTTTCCTCTCCCTATTTTATTTAATTAATTAGTGACATCTGTTGATAGACGCTTCACACTGCAAAACCAGAAGCTTTGCAGTTTAGCTTTCCTGAGCGCTGCCAGGGAAACATGGAAATTACCCAGAAGTCTCTGTTCCTTATTTGCATATACTGAAGGGGAGTTGTAATGCCTTTTTCTCTCCCTATTTTATTTAATTTATTAGTAGTGATGGCCAGTTCGCAGATCCGAACCCGGATCTGTGGCGGATTTACCTCGTTCGCGAACGGCGGATATTTCAGATTTTCTGGTTTTCCGCCTTCCGAACTTTTCCGAACCGTGTTTTTGAGAATTTTCGAAATTACGAGGATTTCTCGTATTTTCGAAAATATGGGGAAAATACGAGAAATCCTCGTAAATTCTAAATTTCCCGTTTTTTCACATTTTGGGAATTCTTTTCAAGACGGAGCAAGCCACATGTCCCAATGGCAGCTAACTTTATTATTGACAACCCCCTGGGTATAAAAGGCAGATTCACAGGCGCCATTTTGTCAGTGTTCTGGAGTGAGTTTAGTGGAGACCTGACAGTGTAGGAGTTGGAGAGAGATTTTTGCGCTTTTTGAGCTTTCTGTGTGTGGATTTCAGTGTGGTGGTTTAGCACTTGTTGTTACCCACCCCTGTATTCACACATCTTGAGACCAAACAGTCCTTTTAAGGACTACCCGTGTTAGACCCAAAAGTCCACTGAGAATGTGGACCGCCTTACATTCATCAAGATGAATGAGGCGTGGATCACATCTCAGTACAGCACCCCCATTGCTGATGCCCATGACTGAAGGCCTCCTGCCCCTGGCCACCCGTACTGCTCCTTCCACCTCATTTTCCACCTAGAGGCTTAGCTGATGCCAGCTTTACTGGCAAATTGCTAATTTTTCTTATTGGCAGGGCCATATATGTTCCTACCTTGCTCTACTGCATTCAGGTTGTGAAATAACAAATGCTCTGCCGCAACAGCTACTCTGTGGCTAATTTTTCTAAGATTGGGTCGATCCTATTTGGCCTGAGAGCAATACTCCATTTTTGTTCTTCCTTCTCTCCCCACGAGGCACCTTTGTGGTGTCACCTACTCTTACCATCTCACACATCCGCAACAGCTACTCTGTGGCTAATGTTTTCAGCTCTGGGTCAATCCTGCCTGGCCCGAGAGCAGTACTCCATATTTGTTCTTCCTTCTCTCTCCATGAGGTAACTTTGTGGTGTCACCTACTCTGACCATCTCATACATCTGCAATAGCTACTCTGTGGCTAATCAATATAATGAGGCCTTTGCCTCTTAAGATCAGACCACTGTCTCTGGAGGGTAGAGACAGTGGTCTGCAGCTGGAAACGGCACGCCAGCCGGCGCTGCAGGCCCTCCATAATCGTGTACTTCCTGCGCCGCACGTGCCTGGTACCCAAGGGCACGCTGTCATAACCCTTTGCCAGGAGGTACTGGGTCATGTACAGCTGCCTGGCAAAACTCGACATTTTGGTGTAACTCCGTCTAACACAGGATGTAGTAAAAAGCAATGGATCATCGAAATTCCGGTTCGGGTCCGTATTTCCGAAGAATCCTTGTATTTTCCGAATCCTCGAGCAGACCAGATTTTGCGAAGTTCGGACACCTCTATTTATTAGTTACGTCTGTCTCCATTCCTTATTTACACTTACCCTTACATTCCACTTACCTTCAGTTCAGCGTGGTGATTTATTATATCCTTTCTCTGTATTTAGGCTATCTGTACATATGATGGGCAAGCCACGTTTTTAATTTATTTGCATACCTTTAAACCTTAGTCCTTACCTACTATGAACTTCTGAGGATATCCACTTTACTGACTGTCCTACTCAGGATACTGGGATTGGTTCATTGCTGGACATTTCTGACAGCTATCCATTATTTCATTGAATATATATATATGTTTTAATAGTCTTGTTGATGATGGAATGTGGATGTATACAGCATATACTTTTTATTAGATACGGAAGTAGGTTACCCAGCCATTTACTATTTTTCCTATGGATGATTTTAGCAGACTCTTATTCTCCTATAATAAATCTGTATAATACTTAGGGTTATAGCTTTTATTTTATTAGACCACTGGCAAGATAACTGTGCTTGATTGGCTCCAGTGGCCAAGGCACATTTTAGCCTATAGGGCTTACACCAGTGGTGCCACACACATGTCCTGATAGCAATCAAGAGCTTCACTTGCTTAAATCAGGTGCAATGTGCTCACTACCTTCAATGGCTGCACAGATAGCCAGGCCCGCAGTGTACTAACCCTAGGAGAAAGAGCTTCACAGGTATCTAGCCACATACAGTGACCAGCGTGGTAACTGTGATTTCTTTATGTGTGTCTGTCTGTGTGTGACTGTCTGTGTCTGTTTGTGTCTATCTCTTGTGTGTCTGTCTGTATGTGTGTCTGTCTGCATAAGTCTGTCTCTGTGTGTCTGCCTCTGTGTGTGTCTGTATGTGTGACAAGTATATCTACTGTGTGATTTACTAATTGGTGTCTGCGTGTCTGTCTTTCTGTCTGTGTGTGTCTGTTTGTGTATGTGTCTGTCTGTCTGTCCATCTGTATAAGTGTCTGTCTGTGTGTCTTTGTGTGTGAGTCTGGATATGTGTGTGTGTCTGTCTGTCTGCCTCTGTGTGTGTCTGTCTGTGTGTGAGTGCCTGTGCATTTCTGTCTGTGTGACAAGTATATCTACTGTGTGATTTACTAACTGTCTGTCTGTGTGTGTGTGTGTGTCTGTCTGTGGGTGTCTGTCTCAGGGTGTGTGACAGGTATATCTATATAGGCCTATAAATCTATTGTGCCGCCATCAAAGGTCAAATTGGTTGGACACCCCTAACTTACACTCTATTACCTTCTAATTCCATTGTTTGGTATTAATACAGGTTCTTGTTGATCCTGGAATTTTTTTTAAATTGTCATTTGTTGTCCAGAATGATTTTTTACACACCAGACTGGGGTTTCTGACTTTATTCACAATCAATTATTAGGCAGCCACCAAATGTAGGTTAAAACGTTACGCACGCAATGCAGAGTGTATCTTTATTCAATGTCACCATCTACTGTAAATCTATGTTACTATATACAGTGAATGTTTAATGGAACTAACTATGTAAGATTAATTAACTTTTTTTCATTTAGTGATGATTTTGAGTTCTACGGACATTATCTGACATTTATATTTACAATAGAAGAAATAAATAAAAGAGATGACATTCTACCCAACATCACCTTAGGATATATTGTATATAATTCAGGGAATTATTACAGAGACGTAATAATGAGCACCATGTTTACACTGTCAGGAGAGGATCTTGTTCCTAATTATAAATGTGGGGGAAGAGGAATCCTGGCTGGTTTCATTGGGGATCTGACGTCTGAAAGTTCCTACATAATGTCTATCCTTACTGGATTGTACCACTACCCCCAGGTACTGTACTGTTATGTAATGTAATGTCTATCCTTACTGGATTGTACCACTACCTCCAGGTACTGTACTGTTATGTTATGTAATGTAATGTCTATCCTTACTGGATTGTACCACTACCCCCAGGTACTGTACTGTTATGTAATGTCTATCCTTACTGGGTTGTACCGCTACCCACAGGTACAGTACTGTTATTTTATGTAATATCTATCTTTACTGGATTGTACCACTACCCCCAGGTACTGTACTGTTATGTTATGTAATGTCTGTCCTTACTGGATTGTACCACTACCCCCAGGTACTGTACTGTTTTATAATGTCTATGCTTACTGGATTATACCACTATCCCCAGGTACCGTAATGTTATGTAATGTAATTTCTATCCTTACTATGAATATTACAGATATACCGTGACCTGGATGAATGAATATTACAGATATACCGTGACCTGGATGAATGAATATTACAGATATACCATGACCTGGATGAATGAATATTACAGGTATACCGTGACCTGGATGGATGAATATTACAGATATACCATGACCTGGATGAATGAATATTACAGATACACCGTGACCTGGATGGATGAATATTACAGATATACCGTGACCTGGGTCATACGTCCATCTAGTCCAACCTTTATACCCTACCCATAATGTCTGTATAACAGTTACATAGTAACATAGTATTGGAGGTTGTATAAAGACATACGTCCATCTAGTCCAACCTTTATACCCTACTCATAATGTCTGTCTAACGGTTACATAGTAACATAGTATTGGAGGTTGTATAAAGACATTCATCCATCTAGTCCAACCTTTATACCCTACCCATAATGTCTGTATAACAGTTACATAGTAACATAGTATTAATGGTTGTATAAAGATATACGACCATCTAGTTGAACCTTTATACCCTACCCATAATGTCTGTCTAACAGTTATATAATAACATAGTATTGGAGGTTGTATAAAGACATACGTCCATCTAGTCCAACCTTTATACCCTACCCATAATGTCTGTCTAACAGTTACATAGTAACATAGTATTGGAGGTTGTATAAAGACATACGTCCATCTAGTCCAACCTTTATACCCTACCCATAATGTCTGTATAACAGTTACATACTAACATAGTATTGGAGGTTGTATAAAGACATACGTCCATCTAGTCCAGGGTTACCAGCAGGGACAGGGTTACCAGCAGGGACAGGGTTACCAGCCAGGACAGGGTTACCAGATGAGACAGGGTCAGATACAGGGTTACCAGCAATGACAGGGTTACCAGATGATACAGGGTTACCAGCAATGACAGGGTTACCAGCAATGACAGGGTTACCAGCAATGACAGGGTTACCAGATGATACAGGGTTACCAGTAGTTACAGTGTTAACAGCAGCAGATACAGGGTTAATAGCAGCAGCAGATACAGGGTTAAACACAGTATTACTGGGGGGTATGGGATGAGTAATGGGCACAGACATAGGGTTAAACACAGTATTACTGGGGGGTATGGGATGAGTAATGGGAACAGACACAGAGCCATCAGAGACCAGGTGTTCAAACTTACCCCCACCGATTGGTGGACCTTCCATCTCTTTGGCAATAGGTTCAGTAAACTTAGATATTACAGTTACATCTTTCATAGGGTCTATTACCCCAGATTGTTTGAATGGAGTACAGGGAATGATGTCATCAGTGCTCGCCGTACACCTGGAGAAGCATGGTGCAGCCTCTTCCTGAACCACATCACTGGAACTGACCTCGGCGGCCATCTTGGATTCCCTCTCAGCACTGGGAAATGGTGGAACAGGTGTTGTTTTCCCTGGATATGTGGAATCCTGCAGTCCGGGACCATCACGGCTACCTACCCCGCTCAGGATTGTCTCAGGTATTACCTCCTGTCCTTGTGTAGCAGGTAAGTGTCCATCCTCAGTATTTCCAGCACTGGGCACCGCAGGGTTAATTCCGTCAGCACTCGACATCTGACAATATACAAACTTGGAGATTGTTTGTTTCTTTGTTTTATTTTTCCTTTTCCTTTCCTTTCCACTTGGTCCATCAGACAGTTCGTCCATAGAGAACACCAGATGTTGTTCCTTTATTGGGGACTCCAGCATCACAATCTCTCTCAGGAGACCTGTGGTATTCTGCCCCTCCTGGGACCAGTCGTCCGATGTTTCTCCCTGCTCAGGTGCAATCTCAGGGGAATTGGACACTGGAACCACCTCAGGTAGGCCTTGCTTCTCCCCCTGCTCAGGTTGGACCTCAGAGGACACAGAGGCCTGGGACTCCACAGGTAAGTGTTCCTCGCTGACACACTCACCGCCATGTGAAACACTCTCCTTCCCTCTTTCTTTCTCTGCAAGGAACCGGTCTCTTACTGCGAAGGCCTCATGCATAGGCCCGATTGCATCAGACAGCTCCATTTCTTCCTGGATCAGCTTTTCCAGCTTCACTTCCATATTCTGGATTACAACTTTAATCTTTGGCCTGTTTGTGGAGAAGGCCCTTGTGTGCTCGTCTTTCTTTCCTTTCAGCTTGGAACGCAGACGGCGAATTGCTTCTCTCACAGCATTGTACCTCTTTAGGTCTTCCACCAAGGCCTCTGCAAACCCCTGATCCCCAGGCTCAAGTTTTTTCCTAGCACTGGGGACCGAGGTGGAAGGCCCAGGCACCGGATCTCCGCTGGGAGGCTTCCCAGGGCTCCTGGAGGCCATGCTAGGCCCGAAAAACAGCTCTCACAGTGGGAAAATCAGCAAACTCACACACTGGTCAGGAGCTCTGCAAAATACGTCCTCTCACCACAATGCTCAGTAACATAGTATTGGAGGTTGTATAAAGACATACGTCCATCTAGTCCAACCTTTATACCCTACCCATAATGTCTGTATAACAGTTACATAGTATTAAAGGTTGTATAAAGACATATGTCCATCTAGTCCAACCTTTATAACCTACCCATAATGTCTGTATAACAGTTACATAGTAACATAGTATTGGAGGTTGCATAAAGACACACATCCATCTAGTGCAACCTTTATACCCTACCAATAATGTCTGTATAACAGTTACATAGTGACATCTATCAGGGGCAATAGTGAGTAGAGATGTTCGAAACTGGCGAGTTCAGTTCCAGGAAAATTCGATAATTTGAAAAACCGAAAACGAACCCTTAGAAGTCAATGGGAGGTATAAAAATCTGAACATTCCGGTTAAATTTAAGATATAAATAGCAATATTAAGATAGTGTTAATGGCTCAGGTACCTGGGAAATGGTCTGGGGAACATGTACATATCACCAAAACTAGCTGTTGTATTCAATTAGACTTGAAGTTTAGTTCTTGATGACGTTTCTCTAGTCATCCGACTGGATCTCTCAATTCAGAATGACTTGTACAAGAATCTGTGGCAATTATGTACCCTGGAAAATCCCAATTAGCATATCACAGCCACAGGTTCCTTTATTTTCACATAAATGGCCTCCTTAACACCTCTCTTGAACCAGTTCGACACCAACTGTCTGCCATGTACAATGCTGTTTTGACACCTTACCCTGGGCGTTCCTATAACACCTTTTAGCCACTATCCAATCATGCCTTGCATTCATAATGTCATTAACACCTGGATGTGATATGCTAATTGGGATTTTCCAGGGTACATAATTGCCAACAGATTCTTGTACAAGTCATTCTGAATTGAGATAGCCAGTCGGATGACTAGCGAAATGTCTTCAAGAACTAAACTTCAAGTCCAGTTGATCTAATTGAATACAACAGATATACCATGACCTGGATGAATGAATATTACAGATATACCATGACCTGGATGGATGAATATTACAGATATACCATGACCTGGATGAATGAATATTACAGATATACCATGACCTGGATGGATGAATATTACAGAGATACCATGACCTGGATGGATGAATATTACAGATATACCATGACCTGGATGGATGAATATTACAGATATACCATGACCTGGATGAATGAATATTACAGATATACCATGACCTGGATGAATGAATATTACAGATATACCATGACCTGGATGAATGAATATTACAGATTTACCATGACCTGGATGAATGAATATTACAGATATACCATGACCTGGATGAATGAATATTACAGATTCACCATGACCTGGATGAATGAATATTACAGATACACCGTGACCTGGATGGATGAATATTACAGATAAACCATGACCTGGATGGATGAATATTACAGATATACCATGACCTGGATGAATGAATATTACAGATATACCATGACCCGGATGAATGGTTATTATACATATACCATGACCTGGATGGATGAATATTACAGATATATCATGACCTAGATGAATGAATATTACAGATATACCATGACCTGGATGTATGAATATTACAGATTTACCATGACCTGGATTAATAATATTACAGATATACCATGACCTGGATGAATGAATATTACAGATATACCATGACTTGGATGAATGAATATTAAAGATATACCATGACCTGGATGAATGAATATTACAGATATACCATGACCTGGATGGATGAATATTACAGAGATACCATGACCTGGATGGATGAATATTGCAGATATACCATGACCTGGATGGGGGACTATTACAGATATACCATGACCTGGATGAATGAATATTACATATATACCATGACCTGGATGAATGACTATTACAGATATACCATGACCTGGATGGATGACTATTACAGATATACCATGACCTGGATGAAATGGAATATTACAGATAACCATGACCTGGATGAATGAATATTACAGATATACCAGTGACCTGGATAGGATGATATTACATATCTACCGTGACATGGATAATGATATACAGATATACCATGACCTGGATGATGAATATACAGATATACCATGACCTGATGATGATATTCAGAATATACCATGACCTGGATGATGAATTTACAGATATACCATGACTGGATGGATGAATATTACAGATATACCATGACCTGGATGGATGATATTACAGATATACCATGACCGGATGAATGATATATACAGATATACCTGACCGGATGAATGAATATTACAGATATACCATGACCTGGATGAATGAATATACAGATATACCATGACCTGGATAATGAATATTACAATATACCATGACCTGGTGATGAATATTACAGATATACCATGACTGGATGAATGATATTACAGATATCATGACCTGGATGAATATTACAGATATACCATGACCTGGATGATGAATATTACAGATATACCATGACCTGGATGATGAATATTAAGATATACCATGACCTGGATGATGTATATTACAGATATACCATGACCTGGATGAAGAATATTACAGATATACCATGACTGGATGGATGTATATTACATATACCATGACCGGATGAGATTGAATATTACAGATATACCATGACCTGGATGAGAATGAATGATATTACAGATAACCATGACCTGGATGGATGAATATATACAGATATACCATGACCTGGATGAATGAATATTACAGATATACCATGACCTGGATGAGATGAATATTACAGATATACCTGACCTGGATGATGAAATATTACAGTATACCATGACCTGGATGGATGAATATTACAGATATACCATGACCTGGATGGATGAATATACAGATATACCATGACCTGGATAATGAATATTACAGATAACCATGACCTGGATGAATGAATATACAGATATACATGACCTGGATGATGAATATTACGATATACCGTGACCTGGATGGATTATACAGAATACCATGACTGGAAATGATATATTACAGATATACCATGACCTGGATGGATGATATTACAGATATACCATGACCTGGATGAATGAATATTACAGATATACCATGACCTGGATGGATGAATATACAGATATACCTGACTGGATGGAGATATTAACAGATATACCATGACCTGGATGAATGAATATTACAGTATATACCATGACCTGGATGAATGAATATTACAGATATACCAGTGACCTGGATGATAGAATTTACAGATATAACCATGACCTGGATGAATGAATATTACAGATATACCATGACCTGGATGAGAATATACAGATACCATGACGGATGAATATATTACAGATATCATGACCTGGATGAATAATATTACAGATATACCATGACCTTGGATGAAATATACAGATTACCATGACCTGGATGGATGAATATTTACAGATATACCATGACCGGATGATGAATATTACGATTACCATGCCTGGATGATGTATTACAGATATACCATGACCTGGATGAATGATATTACAGATATACATGATCGGATGGATATATAAAGATATACCATGACCTGGATGGATGAATATTACAGATATACCATGACCTGGATGATGTATATTACAGATATACATTACCAGATGGATGAATATTACGATATACCATGACCTGGATGATGAATATTACAGATATACCATGACCTGGATGAATGAATATTACAGATACCATGACCTGATGATGAATATTACAGATATACCGACCTGATGAAATATTACACTATCCATGACCTGGATGGATATAATTACAGCTATACCATGACCGGATGGAATAATATTACAGATATACCATGACCTGGATAATGAATATTACAGATATACCATGACCTGGATGATGAATATTACAGATATACAGTGACCTGGATGGATGAATATACAGATATACCAGACCTGATGGATGAATATACAGATATACCATGACCTGGATGGATGAATATACAGTATTTAACCATGACCTGGATGGATGAATATTACAGATATACCATGACCTGGATGAATGAATTTACAGATATACCATGACCTGGATGGATGAATATTACAGATATACCATGACCTGGATGGATATTACAGATATACGCAGACCTGGATGAATGAATATTACAGATATACATGCACTGGATGGATGATATTACAGATATCCATGACCTGGATGAATGAATATTCAGATATACCTGACCTATGGATGAAAATTACAGATATACCATACCTGGATGAATGAATATACAGATACCAGTGACCTGGATGGATGAATATTACAGATATACCATGACCTGGATGAATGAATATTACAGATATACCATGACCTGGATGAATGAATATTACAGATATACCCTGACCTGGATGAATGAATATTACAGATATACCATGACCTGGATGGATGAATATTACAGATATACCATGACCTGGATGAATGAATATTACAGATATACCATGACCTGGATGAGAATATACAGATAACCATGACCTGGATGGATGAATATTACAGATATACCATGACCTGGATGGATGAATATTACAGATATACCATGACCTGGATGAATGAATATTACAGATATACCATGACCTGGATGAATGAATATTACAGATATACCATGACCTGGATGAATGAATATTACAGATACCATGACCTGGATGGATGAATATTACAGATATACCATGACCTGGATGATGAATTACAGATATACCATACCTGGATGATGAAATTACAGATATACCATGACCTGGATGAATGAATATACAGATATACCATGACCTGGATAATGAATATTACAGTATACCATGCCTGGATGAATGAATATTACAGATATACCATGACCTGGATGATGAATATTACAGATATAACATGACCTGGATGAATGATATTACAGATATACCATGACCTGGATGAATGAATATTACAGATATACCATGACCGTGGATGGATGAATATTACAGATATACCATGACCTGGATGGATAATATTACAGATATACCATGACCTGGATGAATGAATATTACAGATATACCATGACCTGGATGAATGAATATTCGATATACCATGACCTGGATGGATGAATATTACAGATTACCATGACCTGGATGAATGAATATTACAGATATACCATGACCTGGATGAATGAATATTACAGATATACCATGACCTGGATGGATGAATATTACAGATTACCATGACCTGGATGAATGAATATTCAGATATACCATGACCTTGATTGGAATATTACAGATATACCATGACCTGGATGGATGAATATTACAGATATACCTACTGGATGTGAATATTACAGATATACCATGACCTGGATGAAGAATATTACAGATATACATGACCTGATGAATGAATATTACAGATATCCATGACCTGATGAATGAATACAACGATATACATGACCTGGATGGAGATATTACAGATATACCATGACTGGATGGATGATATACAGATATACCATGACCTGGATGGTAATATTACAGATATACATGACCTGGATGAATGACTATCAGATATACCATGGACCTGGATGAATGAATATTACAGATATACCATGACCTGGTATGGTAATATTACAGATATACCATGACCTGGATGGATAACATTACAGATATACCGTGACCTGGATGGATGAATATTACAGATATACCATGACCTGGATGAATGAATATTACAGATATACCATGACCTGGATGGATGAATATTACAGATATATCATGACCTGGATAAATGAATATTAAAGATATACCATGACCTGGATGGATGAATATTACAGATATACCATGACTGGATGAATGAATATTAACGATATACATGACCTGGATGGATGAATATTACAGATATACCATGACCTGGATGGATGAATATTACAGATATACCATGACCTGGATAATTATTACAGATATACCATGACCTGGATGGATGAGTATTACTGATATACCATGACCTGGATGGATGAATATTACAGATATACCATGACCTGGATGAATGAATATTACAGATATACCATGACCGATGGATGAATGAAATATTAGATATACCATGACCTGGATGAATGAATATTACAGATATACCATGACCTGGATGAAGAATATTACAGATATACCATGACCTGGATGAATGAATATACAACATATACATGACCTGGATGAATGAATATTACAGATATACCAGACCTGGATGATGAATATTACAGATATACCATGACCTGGATGAATGAATATTACAGATATACCATGACCTGGATGAATGATATTACAGATACTCCAGACCTGGATGGATGAATATTACAGATATACCATGACCTGGATGAATGAATATTACAGAGATACCATGACCTGGAGTGAATGAATATTACAGATATACCATGACCTGGATGGATGAATATTACAGATATACCATGACTGGATGAATGAATATTACAGATATACCATGACCTGGATGAATGAATATTACAGATATACCATGGACCGGATGGATGAATATTACAGATATACGTGACCTGGATGAAGATATTACAAGATACCATGCCTGGAGAATGGATTACAGATATACCATGACCTGGATGGATGATATTCAGATATACCATGACCTGGATGAATGAATATTACAGATATACCATGACCTGGATGGATGAATATTACAGATACCATGACCTGGATGATGAATATTACAGATATACCATGACCTGGATGGATGAATATTACAGATATACCGTGACCTGGATGGATGAATATACAGATATACCATCCTGGATGGATGAATATTACAGATATACCATGACCTGGATGGATGAATATTACAGATATACCGTGACCTGGATGAATGAGAACCTTCACAAGCATTCTGTTTCAGCAGTGTGCACGAATGTGCTGAGCTTTTCGACTGCTGTAGATCCATGTTTGTCCCTTTCCCGGTCTTTTCTTTTTATTTTCCTGTTATTATAACTGTTAGGGGATTTGTATTTGAGTAAATCTTGCGTATGCTTCATCTCACGCCATCATCTTTGTCACGACCCACCAATTACTATTTACTGTTCTATCCCACTGTGTAAAGGTGGCCATAGACGCAAAAATTAAGGCCATATTATCCTTGGGCTGTACAATTGTATTGGGCGCTACAAGAATATTTGTGACCGTCCCAGAATGGGGAAAATATTGTACGATTGTCGGTCCATGGTCCATACATGTGGTGACGATTGTAGTGTCTATGGACACCATAAGGGCTAGGCCACACTGGCCCACTTACTTATGTGCTAATGACCGGGCTTCTGATCCGTGACAGTTGCAGCACAGTACATGTCAATGAGGGTGGCTACACTGCAAGCACTGCTCTACAATCTGTTTTTCAGAGCACATGTGGCCAGCACTTTTGCGAATCGCACACGCTTGAAGTATGCAAAATTGCGCAGGTGGTACAACACCAACAAATTGACAGAATGGTGCTGGAAATGCTGACTTTTATACCCAGGGGGCAGGCACTGCTATGGATTTTAGTTCATGTAGCTTGACCATTTTTTAGAGTTCTACGAGATCCCAGAGTTTTGAGCGATATGAGTGGAATTTGACCCAAACTTCACCCCTAGTAACGACTTGCAATTATTTTTTACATTTGACAATATCACATGTACTATTTGTTCTTTAGATCAGCTATGGAGCTACAGACGCTCTATTTAGTGACAGACTAAGGTTCCCATCAGTCTATCAGACAGTCCCTAATGATAAACAGCAGAACCAAGTTATCATTCAGCTGCTCAAACACTTTGGATGGACCTGGGTGGGGATCTTGACCACAGATGATGACAGCAGCCAGCGAGCAAGTGAAGATCTAAAGGACCAGATTACAAGGAACGGGATGTGTGTGGAGTTTGTTTATATATATACACTCAAAGACCCATTTACAGTAAGTAGGGACATTTCCAAGACATCTACAAAAGTCATAATTATCAGTGTTACTGGGACAAGTTTCTATGATTTAGTTAATGACTTGGCACTTTCCAATCTAATTAACGCTCAACAAAGAACATGGATATTAACAAGTTCATCTCTCTATGTTAAGGAGCCTTCAGTCTATTTATCTCTAGGGTTAAATGGCAGCTTGATGTTTTTACCTATTACACATAAAATTGCCAGACTTGAGGATTTTGTGGCAAAAGCAAGTCCATATATTTATCCTAATGACCCCTATGTTGCAAGAATATGGGAAAAAAGGTTTCTCTGTTATACTCCACAAATGTATAAACTTGACATTTTGAAAATGTTTGGGGATCACTGCCAAGATAAAACCAGTAGATGTCGCTGCTCTGGGAATGAAACCTTTGCATCAATTCTAGGTGATCAGTCAACCTTTTTTAAAATGAAGTACAATGTTTATAAGGCTGTATATGCGTTGGCCTATGGTCTACAAGGATTTGAACATACATCTCATACAGTACACAAAGACAAGGACCATAAAGAGGGGAATCTAAACAATAGAAAGGTAAAATTATACATTCTACTTATTTCTTGAAAATAATAACTTCAAATGAGAATTTAATGTTTGATATATGAATATCACAATGTTAGTGCTGAGATACGCTAGTTATTCTAACATTGTGGTATTCATATATTGTTGTTTTTATCTCTATATATGTATATGTGTTTTTTCCTCGGTGGCAGCTATAACTTATTGTTTAAAATATGGACATTGGTAATAAGGGTATGTAATTGTGATGTTTTATAATTGAATAAACTCTACACTGGCATATGTGGCTAAAACTACATTTATTAACTCCCCAACATATATAGGGGGTTATAAACAAGCAAGATAAAAAGCAGAGGAGCACACTACTTCAGTGAACACTTCTGTATTAGTGCAAAAAGAACAACATACAACTTTTCATGACACTTGGCCCCTTCCTCAGGTAAAACTGGCATTGAGTGCTACACACACATCTATACCCTTAGGCTCCACCTACATGCCATGTGGCTAGTTGATTGACAACCTAGGGTTCCACAGTGAGGCTATTCATATTCACAAACAACTAAAGTGCAAAAAGTGCTTCATTTAAAAGAGCATCAATCATAAAGATATACGTGAAAACATAATAATATATGTAAAAAGAATTCATTCATATAGATTTTTTAAAAACATCTAAAACTTCCATAGTATTAACAATAATTGTATATAAAGTGCATATTATTAAAGTGCTACTCGTCTCTATATAATACTGTGTAAGTGCTAAGTTTAAGTTTAAATCACGTGCATTGTGTATGTATCAGTGATGCTTAAAAAACATAGAGACAATGTTATATATTTAAAAATGTCCATCTTCTTAACATAGATATTGTGTTTCTTCATATCCAGTAGATGGCATATCAAGCCAAGTATAAAGCCAAGCCAAGTATAAAGCCAAGCCAAGTATAAAGTATAGAAACAAACATATGTAGTCTACAAATATGACCTAATTTTTATAAACATATATAATGGCTTACTGCTTCATGATTAGAATAATAATTATTAAAATCCTAAAAACCAATTATATTAACAGATAGGTAGTACCCTGGATTAAAGGAAACTGTTTAGACCTGCATCTTTATTAATACCCTTTAGAGTTAGGGTTTGTAGCTTGTCAATCCATCGTGCCTCTTTCCTTAAAAGTGCTTTTTTGTAATCTCCTCCTCTATTTTTCGTTTTAACTTCTTCCAGAATTTGCCACTTGAGTTGTGATGTACTGCGGCGTTTTTCAAAAAAATGTCTACTGACTGGGGTTTCGTATCTAGAAAGTACTCCTTTATAATTAACGATATCCCTACGGTGCTCCCCTATTCTGAACTTGGCCTTCCTTTCTGTTTTACCGACATAGCCCCATCCGCATGGGCATTTCAGGAGATATACCACCCCTTTCATGGAGCATGTGGCAAAGTTCTGAAATTTAATTTTAGTACCTTTACTTGGATGGAGTAAAGGTATATACTCTGGGTCATCCTGGCATAAGATTGGACAAAGATTTACACAAAGCCCTCTCGGGATTCTTTCCACCACTGCATATTCTTTTAAAGCAAGACTATGTAGACTGACCTCACACTTTTTTAAGGTTTCCAGTCTGAGGTGGCAATCCTTTTCTGAGGGTTTGAAAAGTGAATCATTATCCTCCGCCAGGGAATCAAGGATTTTCTTTTTATCAGCATCAGTGTAGGCCAGGGTTACTGCCTTTTCTGTGGTTGTCTTTGCAATATCCAAAAATGACATGGTTGCAGGTGCTCAAAGTACCAAAGAAGATGTAGTAAATAATTGCAAGAAGTTCCAAATGTACAATGGCACACCGCTGTTGGCTGGTTAGCCAGACAAGTTGGTAGGTGCAATCCTCTCAGCCCTCTACTTCCAGGGTTCCATAATCCAAGCAAGATAAAAAGCAGAGGAGCACACTACTTCAGTGAAAACCTCTTTATATAAACTGTAACTAAATGCTTCTTATTGATTAGTATCAGATACGATGTTGTTAAAAGGCATTTTATATGGTTAGGTTAACTTAAGTTTGTGAGGCTAGGTTAGTCTAGTAATGTTAGTTAGGCCCTGCTGAAAGAGTCTACCTTGACATGGTGACAGGCTTACAAATCTTTTGTCCAAAATATTTTATACTACAGAAATTATGGCATTTCTAATGTATTGTAATAGATGAACCAACATGTAAAGCACAGGGTATAAAAGAAGTTATTTTGATCCACTAAAACCTGAAAGGAGCAATATGGGTCTGGGAACACAAGCTGTTTGTGAAAGGGATGTAATGTCTGTTACTAGTAATTTACATTATTGCTAATTGACTGTTGAGAAACTGTTTAAATACATGATAGGAAGTTCAATATCGTAGCATTTTACCCATGTCCACCAGCGAAGCCACCGCCATCTGCAAAACCACGCCCATGGACAAAGCCACACAGACTTTAGCGTGGCGACGTGTGAAGGGTGGCATTCAAAAGTTTGGCTGAGGCAGCAAAAACCCCAGAAGTGCCCCTGTAACTAGTGTATCTTAGGGGCATATTTATAAACGGTCGCTAATCGGTACATTGCATGATTGCAATGACAAATAGCACTATTTTCGCCTTATTTATAAAAGCGCTCATTTTCGCTTTCGCCTTTGCGGAAAATTATCGCTGTGGAGATGTGTGGAGATAGTTTTCGCCTTATTCATTGCGTTAAGTGTTATCACTGCGAAAAGAGAAATTGCTCTTTAGTGTAATTCTTTAGTGTAATATCAGAGCTATTTTTGTCATTTTTTTATTTATTTATAAACACGAAGTCAAAGACAAAACCCGAAGGGTAGAAAGGAGGCGGGCAACCGGGCTTCAGTAAAAAACTTCTTCAATCATTTATTAGGAATCTCTTAAAACCACACGTGTAGTAGCCATCACTACAAGTTTGTTGCAAACAGACAAACAGAAACATGGGAGCACCACAGGCTCCGCCCAACGTGTTTTGTGGCCAATAGCCACTTCCTCAGGGGCATGGAGGAGTGTCCTCAGTACCTGAGGAAACCCAAATCATTAACGCCTTATGGTGTTAAATATCACAAAAAGGGGGAAGACACCCTTTAAAAACACAGTGCAAACAATGTTACAGATAATGTTACATATTAATATCTTTATCAAACAACAGTAAAGATACAATAGAGTGGAAATATAGACTTAAGTTATAAGCAGAGAATGAATAAAGTCCGAATGAAAATCAAATGCATCCAATATAGTAACATTTCATAAATGATATTCAAATATACATGAGTTAAACAATCCAGCCATTCACTTAGGAACCAAAAAACTAGAAAGAATAAATATATGGTAAGTATATGATCCTATATGAATGGGATAATTTGATTAGTCGCAAAAGCAGCTCAACTCAAAATCCCTATTCATACCCATGGGGGCTATGGTTTCAAGCATGTAAATCCAAAACGCTTCTTTGCGTAAAAGGATGGACTCTCTATCACCTTTTCGCACATCAACTTCTGCGCTATCTATAATTTGAAATTTGATGTTAATAGAACCCCCATGTTGCTCAATAATATGGGTTGATATGGCAGTATCTATTTTCCCATTTATAGTCGCATTAACATGCTCTGCCAATCTTTTATGAGCAGATCTAATAGTCTTGCCTACATATTGGCTCCCACAAGTACATGTAGCCAAATACACTACATGTGTGGATTTACAATTGTAGTAACGATTAATATGAAAAGTTTTTTTATTTCTATAACTAGTAAAGACATTGGACACATCAATATATTTACAAATTTTACACCGTTTATGTCCACATTGAAAACTGCCCTTATATTTTAGCCAAGTAAGCTTGGATTGTGTCAATTTCCTATCAGTAAACATACTTGGTGATACAAGAGTGCCCACCAACTGTCCCTTTCTATAAATAATCCTCGGAGCTGGAGGAATAACACCCTTTAGCAGAGGGTCTGAGAGTAGAATGGACCAATATTTATATAGAATTTTTCTAATCTTATTGCTATCTTTATTATACGTGGTAACAAAACCTGGACCCTTCCACTCAAGGCGATTGTTTTTATTATTCAAAACCTGTTTCTCTTTGTTTTGTAGCAGTGATTTCCTATCTTTACTGACAGCTCTCTCATAAGCACTCCTAATAGCTCCTTGGGTGTAGCCTCTCTCCAAGAGGCGATCCCACAGTTCCATAGATTTAAACTGGAACTTGTTCCATGTTGAACATATTCTCCTTAGTCGTACAAACTGGCCATAGGGGATTGCCTTTATGACCGAAATGGGATGATTGCTATCGGCAAGCAATAACGTGTTTCTCGTTATGGGCTTGCGGAAAAGGTCTGTGGTAACCTGTTTATCAAAAATTTCAAAGTGTGCATCCAAAAATTCGATATTAGTTTTGTCTTTGTTATAGGAAAAAGTAATCCCCCAATCGCTGTTATTACAGTAATTGAAAAACTCATCAAACTTATTCGAACATTGTGGTTCCTCCCAAATTAATATCAGATCATCAATATATCTATACATGGCTTTGATGTTTCCTCTATATGGGTTAGTCTCACTAAAGAAAAATGTATGTTCCCAAAACCCCATAAAGAGGTTAGCGTAAGAGGGTAAGAATTTTCCACCCATGGAGGCATCCTTTTTTTGTAAATAGTAGACATTATTGAACAAAAAGTAATTTGTTTAAAGTAAAAATGTGAGTGTTCATACAATAAAACATTTCTGGGACTCTGGATACAGATTATAACAGTATAACCAATATTTAACAGACTCTAATCCTATCTGATGGGGATAGAAGAGTACAAAGATGAAACATCCATGGTAACCCATTGATAGTTCTCCTCCCAAACTATGGATGAGAACACAGAGATAGCATGTGACGTATCTCGCAAGTACGTGGGAAGATGGGTAACCATGGGTAACAGCATTGAGTTCACATATTGAGAGAGATGCTCATTTAGAGAGCCGATACCCGAAACAATTGGTCGGCCTTTCACCTCTTGTAGCGACTTATGAACTTTGAGCAAGATATGAAAAATCTGGGTTACTGGTCTTTTATTTAGTAAATACTCATATTCAAATGTACAGATTACCCCAGTAGATAGACCAAAGTCCAGAAGCTCTTGCAATTGATCCATAAATGTTAAGACAGGGTCACCTGATAAGTATCTATATCCATAAGTTGTCTCATGGCTTCTCTAAGGTATTCATCAGAATCCCAACAACAACAGACCCCCCTTTATCAGCCCCTTTTACCACGATATTAGGATTGTTTCTAAGACCTTTTAATGTATTACATAAAGTAACTGACTCCTTGTGTATGTCTCTATGGGGTGTGGAGGGTCTAATTTTATGTAGATCCGATGATACTGTTTTATAAAACAAATCAATACAGCTACCCTTGCTCTGGATAGGATAAAAGGTAGATTTTTTCTTTAGGCCTGAGGGTGTAATAAGTGTGGCAGTGTTAATGGAATCGTGTCTTAAAGACTGTAATAGATCTAAATTACATTGGTTAAGAAACACATTTTTATCATTATCACCCATAACATCATTAATCACATTGTTATTGGTCAAAATAATGTCTCTCGTACCGTCCTCCAAAGTACCTACAGACTCCAGAGTTGATGTAGTTTCCATCGGATATTGGTTGAAATGTCTCTGATTGGAGATGTCCAAACTTCGCAAAATCCGGTCCAAACGAGGATCCGCAAATTTTCGAAAAAATTAGAAAATTCGAAAATCCGCGAGCAGACCCATTAAAATGAAAAATACGAGAAATCCTTGTAATTTTGAAAATTTTCAAAAATATGTATTTTCGAAAATACAAGAAATCCTTGTAATTTCGAAATTTTTATCATTGTCACCCATAACATCATTAATCACATTGTTATTGGTCAAAATAATGTCCCTCGTACCGTCCTCCAAAGTACCTACAGACTCCAGAGTTGATGTAGTTTCCATCGGATATTGGTTGAAATGTCTCTGATTGGAGATGTCCAAACTTCGCAAAATCCGGTCCGCTCGAGGATCCGCAAATTTTCGAAAAAATTAGAAAATTCGAAAATCCGCGAGCGGACCCATTAAAATGAAAAAATCCGCGAGCGGATTTAAAATGAAAAATACGAGAAATCCTCGTAATTTCGAAAATTTTCGAAAATATGTATTTTCGAAAATACAAGAAATCCTCGTAATTTCGAAAATTTTTCGACAATACGTATTTTCGAAAATACGGGAAATCCTTGTAATTTCAAAAATTTTCGAAAATACGAGAAATCCGCAGTTCGGAAGTTCGGAAGGCGGAAAATCCGGAAAAATCCACTGTTCGCCAACGGGATAAATCCGCAGCGTATCCGGGTTCGGATCAGCGAACCGGCCATCCCTACTATAGATGCCCTTTAATTTCCTAATGAATCTGTTGAGATCTAATAAGACATCAAAAGTTTTATAGATCCAGGTATGACAAAATTAAGGCCCAAATTTAGGGCTGTGAGTTCTGTTTGATTAAGATTGCTATGAGAAATATTGATAACATTCTCACTTTTATTTACTTTTAATTCAGAACATAATTCCACAGGGTACCTGTCGTGTTGAATAGAGGTTAATATCTCCTCTTGTTGCCTCTGTAACGCTGTTGATCCATTGATCTTAATTCCTCTGTTTTTCCTCCTCCGACCTCTTTTATTTCTCTTATGGCGGGGTGTCCACGTAGCTTGTCCCGATATCCCATCTTGGGTGGGCTGTGTCCTAACATTGGGGGACTGTGTCCACAATCCCTGGTTTCCACATGCTCTGACTCCTGTAATAAAAAAGATGAGACACTCGAAGCAGGTTGGGAGGATTGAGAATGTATGTCCTCCATGGGTCTTGAATCACGAGTGGCAAAATGGACTTGTCACTCTTATCACGTGATCTCAATCTGTAATGTGACTTATCCCCATCCCTGCTGAAAGACCTGCTCCTTTTTGTATTGTTATTCCAAATATAAACATTATTACATACATAGTAACATAGTAATTAAGGTTGAATAAAGACATTCGTCCATCAAGTCCAACCTATTCCCTTTTTTTTTTTTTTTTAACCCTACCTAACAGTTGATCCAGAGGAAGGCAAAAAACCCCAGCTAAAAAAGGGGGGAAAAAATTCCTTCCTGACTCCAAACGGCAATCGGAAAGTATCCCTGGATCAACCAGATCTATATGCATTAATACCAGTAATTCTCAATATTTTTTAGTTTTAGAAACTTATCCAGGCCTTTTTTAAAGTTATTCAATGAACTTGCCATTACCACCTCTGCTGGAAGACAGTTCCACAGTTTCACCGTTCTCACTGCAAAGAAACCTCTCCTAACATGAAGATGAAACTTCTTTTCTTCCAACCTTAAAGGATGTCCACGAGTCCTCTGATATGACCTATTAGTGAACAATGCACCAGAGAGTTCACTGTATGGGCCATTAATATATTTGTATAAGGTTATCATGTCCCCACGCAACCGCCGCTTCTCCAGTGTAAACAGCCCTAACTTGTCTAATCTGCCTGCATATTCAAGCCCCTCCATTCCCCTTATTAATTTAGTTGCCCTTCTCTGAACTGCCTCAATTTCCAAGATGTCCCTTTTGTATATGGGATTCCAAAACTGCACCGCATATTCCAAATGTGGCCTTACCAGTGCCTTGTAAAGAGGGAGAATAATATTTTTCTCTCTTGATTCCATTCCCCTCTTTATACAAGACAATATCTTGCTAGCTCTAGCTGTTGCTACCTGGCATTGTTTGCTACAGCTAAGTCTGTTATCTACCAGAACCCCCAAATCTTTTTCCATTTCAGATGCACTTAACACAGAGTTATTTATGGTGTAGGTGGCACAGGGATTATTAAATCCCAAATGCATCACGTTACATTTATCAACATTGAATCTCATCTGCCATTCTGCTGCCCATTTTGATAATCTATCTAGGTCTGCTTGCAGCACTTGCACATCATTGGAAGTTTCCAAAGCTCTGCATAATTTAGTGTCATCAGCAAACACAGAGACCTTGCTCTCAATGCCCCCTTCTAAGTCATTTATAAACAGATTAAACAGAAGCGGCCCCAGTACAGAACCCTGAGGAACTCCGCTTAGAACTTTAGCCCACATAGATGTAGCTCCATTAACCACCACTCTCTGTTTGCGGTCCAATAACCAGTTCTCTATCCATGAACAAATGTTTTCTTCAAGGCCAACAGTCCTCAGTTTATACATTAGTCGCCTATGTGGCACAGTATCAAAGGCTTTTGCAAAATCCAAATATACCACATCCACAGCTGTGCCTGAATCTAACTTCTTACTCACTTCTTCATAAAAACCAATTAAATTTGTCTGGCATGATCTATTTCTCATAAATCCATGCTGACTACTACTAATAAGATGATCTCTGGAGACAAAGTCAAGGATATGATCCCTTAACAAAGTTTCCATCACCTTCCCTACCACTGATGTTAGGCTTACAGGTCTATAGTTACCAGGCTGTGAACGACTACCTTTTTTGAATATTGGTATTACATTGGCTCTTTTCCAATCCAGCGGCACATCCCCAGACAAAAGCGAATCTGAAAAGATGAGACACAGTGGTCTTGCTAGAACTGAACTAAGCTCTTTTAAAATCCTAGGATGCAATCCATCTGGTCCTGGCGCTTTATTGATATTAACTTTGTCTAATTGATTCCGTACCATATCCTCTGTTATCCAATGTGAAAACTCTTCATTTCCTCCCTGCACATTGTTACAATCCCTACTGTAAGGATTCTCAACAGTAAAAACCGATGTAAAAAAACGGTTTAGCAGATTAGCCTTTTCGGCATCCTCTACAACCACCTCAGCTCCATTATTTAATGGTCCCACATTCTCAGTCCTCATTTTTTTACCATTTATATACTTAAAAAACATCTTGGGGTTGGACTTGCTTTGTTCGGCAATCCGTATTTCATTTTCTATTTTAGCTAGTTTAATTGCTTTCTTGCACTCTTTATTACAACTTTTGAAGTCCCTGTAAGCCTGTTCTGTGCCTTCTGCTTTCAAAATTTTAAAAGCCCTTTTCTTTTTTTCCATTTCCCTTTTTACCTGAGCATTAAGCCATGCAGGAGTGGACCTAATTTTTTTACACTTGTTTCCTAAAGGTACCGATTTGGAAATGTTATAGTTTAATATCCCTTTAAAAGTGGTCCACATCTGCTCAGTATCTTTACCTAGAAACAGTTCCCCCCAGTCTATGAGCAGGAGCGATTCCTTTAAAAGCATAAAATTAGCTTTCCTAAAGTTAAAAGTTTTTGTTAAGCCAGTGCACTTTAGTTTTCTGCAACCTATATTAAATGACACTATATCATGGTCACTATTCCCTAAGCTTCCCATTACCTTCATCTCCAAAATGAGCTCTGGGTTATTAGATATCACCAGATCCAACAACGCATTCTTTCTAGTAGGAACTTCTACCATCAGTGAAAGAAAATGCTCATATAGGAAATTTAAGAACTTTATACCTTTTGAGGTGCTGGCAGTTCCATTACTCCAATCTATTTCAGGGTAGTTAAAATCCCCCATAACCAGAACATGCCCCATACCAGCAGCCTTCGCCAACTGCATAAGGAGATTCATTTCCACCTCTTCCCCGGCATTTGGCGGCTTATAACACACTCCAACAATTAATTTACCCACCTTCTTGCTTCCTGTACACAGTTCCACCCATAATGTTTCTGCCGCATCGTTTGCTCCCCCATCTATTCCATCTTTTAAATTTGGCTTCAATTCCTGTTTAACATACATACATACTCCTCCTCCTTTCTTATTAACTCGGTCATGTCTAAATAAGGAGTACCCTTCAATATTTACTGTCCAGTCGTGTGAATCATTAAGCCATGATTCTGCTATACCAATTACATCATACCTTTCCTTTAACGCTATTATTTCAAGTTCGCCGGTTTTTCCAGCCAGACTCCTTGCATTTGTAAACATACATTTTAGATTATCAATTGATTTACTTCCATACATGGTCGTACATGCCTCCTTATCCTCTATGCTCCCCCCTCCTCCTTCTCCTCCCTCCGTTGTGTTACTAGCCCCCAGATCCCTAACTTCTCTATCTACCCCTGTGTAGTTAAACTTTCCCTCCCCCCCCATACCTAGTTTAAAATCTCCTCCAACCCCCTAGCCATCTTCTCCCCCAAAACAGTTGCACCATCACCATTGAGGTGCAATCCGTCACTACTAAAGAGCCTGTAGCCAACAGAAAAGTCAGCCCAGTTCTCTAAAAACCCAAACCCCATCTCCTTACACCACTCTCTTAGCCACGCATTTATACTCCTGAGCTCCCTTTGCCTCCCTAGCGTAGCACGTGGCTGCGGTAGTATTTCTGAAATCACTACCCTGGAGGTCCTTGCTTTTAACTTGGCCCCTAATTCTTGGAAATCATTTTTAAGGACCTCACCTCCACCTCTAACTTTGTCATTGGCACCAATGTGAACCAAGACCGCCGGGTCACTCCCAGCCCCACCCAATAATCTGTCTACATGATCCACCACATGTCGAACCCTAGCACCAGGCAGACAACACACTGTTCGGCATGCAGGGTCCTGGCGACAGATTACCCTATCTACCCTTCTAATAATAGAATCCCCTACCACTACCACCTGTCTATCCTTCCTAGCCCCCAGTTCTCCCTCCCTTGTATTGAAGATGGCCGTCCCCTGGGTGCTCAAGGGAAAGGCCCGCTCCATACATGCTGCTTCCGAGCCATCGTCCTCCACATCTTCACCTAAAATGGCAAATCTGTTGGGATCGACCAGCTGGGAAGAAGCCCCCCTATCCTTCCGTCCCCTACTTCCCCTGGTGACCCTTACAAATCTATCTTCCTTCTCCACCTTATCTGCCCCATCTCCACCCACCAGTTTACTGGCCCCTGCCAGTACCTGCATTTCCCCCAGGTTTGCCAAGTCCTGCAATGCTGCAAGTTTACCCCTTAGATTCTGTACCTCAGATTCCAGATTAAGTTCATAATCAACCTTGTCTCTAATAAATTTCTCATGTTTAGGCTTTTTGATATCATACTCCATCTTATTCAACTTGTGTTAAATAGATTGTATAATTTCCTCGCCACCTTTCTTAAAGTCCCTTTTTAAAGGGTGTCTTCCCCCTGTTTGTGATATTTAACATCATAAGGGGTTAATGATTTGGGTTTTATAAGACAGGTACTGAGGACACTCCTCCATTCCCCTGAGGAAGTGGCTATTGGCCATGAAACGCATTGGGAAGAGCCTGTGATGTTCCCATGTTTCTATTTGTCTGTTTGCAAAAAACTTGTAGTGATGGCTACTACATGTGTGGTTTTAAGAGATTCCTAATAAATGATTGAAGAAGTTTTTTTACTGAAGCCCGGTTGTCCGCCTCCTTTCTACCCTTCGGGTTTTGTCTTTGACTTTGTGTATTTCGGCCGTGGAGGAGACGGTGGTTTATGGAGGCTTGGAGGAGCACTGGCCTAATCTGATGGATACCGCTCCCACCTGATCAGATGTAGTAAGTTTGCTTGTTTGCTATTTATAAACAGGTGACATTTCGCCTTTTTGCCCCTTTTCTCCATTTTGTTGCATTTTTTGCAGTTTTACAAGAATTTTCACCAGACATCATTACTTACTGGAAAGTTCCATAACATGACTATTTCTTACACAGCACTATGGTATGTTCCCATATTAATGGAACTGGTTTGGTAATTAGCTGCAGTTTGTAAAATAGGAAATACTAAAAAATGTCCTATTAATGAAATAGAGAAAATTCACCTGGGTGAGTTTTACACTATCATCCTATTAATAAAATAGAGAAAATTCCCCTGGGTGAGTTTTACACTATTTATCATATCCTAATAATAAAATAGAGAAAATTCACCTGGGTGAGTTTTACACTATTTATCATATCCTATTAATAAAATAGAGAAAAGTCCACTGGGTAGTTGTTACACATATTATCATTCCTATTAATAACAATAGGAAAATTCCCCTGGGGAGTTTTACCTATTTATCAATCCTATTAATAAAATAGAGAAAATTCCCCTGGGTGAGTTTTACACTATTATCATATCCTATAATTAAAATAGAGAAAATTCCCCTGGTGAGTTTTACACTATTTATCATATCCTATTAATAAAATAGAGAAAATTCCCCTGGGTGAGTTTTACACTATTTATCATATCCTATTAATAAAAATAGAGAATTCCCTGGGTAGTTTTACACTATTTATCATATCCTATTAATAAAAAGAGAGAATTCCCTGGGTGAGTTTTACACTATTTATCATACCTATTAATAAAATAGAGAAATTTACCCTGGGAGAGTTTTACACTATTTATCATATCCTATTAATAAATAGAGAAATTCGCCTGGGTGAGTTTTACACTATTTATCCATCCTATTAATAAAATTGAGAAATTCACTGGGGTTAGTTTTACACTATTTATCATATCCTATTAATAAAATAGAGAAAATTCCCCTGGGTGAGTTTTACACTGATTTATCATCCTATTAATAAAATAGAAAAAATTCCCTGGGTAGAGTTTACACTATTATCATATCCTATTATAAAATAGAGAAATTCCCTGGGTGGTTTTACACTATTTATCACTATCCTTTAATAAAATAGATAAAATTCCCTGGGTGAGTTTTACACTATTATCATATCCTATTAATTAAATAGAGAAAAATTCCCCTGGGTGAGTTTTACACTATTTATCATATCCTTAATAAATAGAGAAAATTCCCCTGGGTGAGTTTTACACTATTTATCATATCCTTTAATAAATAGAGAAAATTCCCCTGGGTGAGTTTTACACTATTGATCATATCATATAATAAAATAGAGAAAATTCCTGGGTGAGTTTTACACTATTTATCATATCCTATTAATAAAAAAGAGAGAATTCCCCTGGGTGAGTTTTACACTATTTACATATCCTATTAATAAAAAGAGAGAATTCCCTGGGTGAGTTTTACACTATTTATCATATCCTATTAATAAAATAGAGAAAATTTCCTGGGAGAGTTTTACACTATTTATCATATCCTATTAATAAAATAGAGAAAATTCGCCTGGGGTGAGTTTTACACTATTTATCATATCCTATTATAAAATGAGAAAATTCACCTGGGTGAGTTTTACCCTATTATCATTCCTATTAATAAAATAGAAAAATCCCCTGGGTTAGTTTTACACTATTTATCATATCCTATTATAAAATAGAGAAAATTCCCTGGAGTGTTACACTATTATCATATCCTATTAATAAAATAGAAAAAATTCCCCTGGTGAGTTTTACACTATTTATCATATCCTATTAATAAAATAGAGAAATTCCCTGGGTGAGTTTTACACTATTTATATACTATTATAAATAGAAATTCCCCTGGGGTTTTACACTATTTATCATATCCTATTAATAAATAGAGAAATTCCCCTGGGTGAGTTTTACAACTATTTATCATATCCTATTAATAAAATAGAGAAAATTCCCCTGGGTGAGTTTTACACTATTTATCATATCCTATTAATAAAATAGAGAAAATTCCCCATGGGTGAGTTTTACACTATTTATCTATCCTATTAATAAAATAGAGAAAATTCCCCTGGGTGAGTTTTACACTATTTATCATATCCTATTAATAAAATAGAGAAAATTCCCCTGGTGAGTTTTACAAATTTATCATATCCTATTAATAAAATAGAGAAAATTCCCCATGGGTGAGTTTTACACTATTTATCATATCCTATTAATAAAATAGAGAAAATTCCCCTGGGTGGAGTTTTACACTATTTATCATATCCTATTAATAAAATAGAGAAAATTCCCCTGGGTGAGTTTTTACACTATTTATCATATCCTATTAATAAAAAAGAGAGAATTCCCCTGGGTGAGTTTTACACTATTTATCTAATCCTATTAATAAAAAAGAGAGAATTCCCTGGGTGAGTTTTACACTATTATCATATCCTATATAAAATAGAGAAAATTTACCTGGGAGAGTTTTACACTATTATCATATCCTATTAATAAAATAGAGAAAATTCGCCTGGGTGAGTTTTACACTATTATCATATCCTATAATAAAATTGAGAAAATTCACCTGGGTGAGTTTTACACTATTTATCATATCCTATTAATAAATAGAAAAAATTCCCCTGGGTTAGTTTTACACTATTTATCATATCCTATTAATAAAATAGAGAAAATTCCCTGGGTGAGTTTTACACTATTTATCATATCCTATTAATAAAATAGAAAAAATTCCCCTGGGTTAGTTTTACACTATTTATCATATCCTATTAATAAAAGGAAAATTCCCCTGGGTGAGTTTTACACTATTTATCATATCCTATTAATAAAATAGAGAAAATTCCCCATGGGTGAGTTTTACACTATTTATCATATCCTATTAATAAAATAGAGAAAATTCCCTGGGTGAGTTTTACACTATTATTCACTATCCTATTAATAAATAGAGAAAATTCCCTGGGTGAGTTTTACACTATTTATCAATTCCTATTAATAAAATAGAGAGAAATTCCCCTGGGTGAGTTTTACACTATTTATCATATCCTATTAATAAAATAGAGAAAATCCCTGGGTGAGTTTTACACTATTTATCATATCCTATTAATAAAAAAGAGAGAATTCCCTGGGTGAGTTTTACACTATTTATCATATCCTATTAATAAAATAGAGAAATTCCCTGGGTGAGTTTTACACTATTTATCATATCCTATTAATAAAAGAGAAAATTCCCTGGGGAGTTTTACACTATTATCAATCCTATTAAAAAATAGAGAAAATTCCTGGGTGAGTTTTACACTATTTATCATATCCATTAATAAAATGAGAAAATTCACCTGGGTGAGTTTTACACTATTTATCATATCCTATTAATAAAATAGAAAAAATTCCCTGGGTTAGTTTTACACTATTTATCATATCCTATTAATAAAATAGAGAAAATTCCCCTGGGTGAGTTTTACACTATTTATCATATCCTATTAATAAATAGAAAAATTTCCCCTGGGTTAGTTTTACACTATTTATCATATCCTATTAATAAAATAGAGAAAAATCCTGGGTGAGTTTTTACACTATTTATCATATCCTATTAATAAAATAGAGAAATTCCCCTGGGTGAGGTTTACACTATTTATCATATCCTATTAATAAAATAGAGAAAAATTCCCCTGGGTGAGTTTTACACTATTTATCATATCCTATTAATAAAATAGAGAAAATTCCCCGGGTGAGTTTTTACACTATTTATCATATCCTATAATAAAATAGAGAAATTCCCTGGGTGAGTTTACACTATTATCATATCCTATTAATAAATAGAGAAAATTCCCCTGGGTGAGTTTTACACTATTTATCTTATATCCTAATAATAAAAATAGAGAAAATTACCTGGGTGAGTTTACACTATTATCATATCCTATTAATAAAATAGAGAAAATTCCCTGGGTGAGTTTTACACTATTTATCATATCCTATTATAAAATAGAGAAAATTCCCGGGTGAGTTTTACACTATTTACATATCCTATTAATAAAATAGGAGAAAATTCCCTGGGTGAGTTTTACACTATTTATATATCCTATTAATAAAATAGAGAAAAATTACCCTGGGTGAGTTTTACACTATTTATCATATCCTATTAATAAAATAGAGAAAATTCCCCTGGGTGAGTTTTACAATATTTATCATATTCCTATTAATAAAATAGAGAAAAATCCCCGGGTGAGTGTTACACTATTATCATATCCTATTAATAAAATAGAGAAATTCCCCTGGGTGAGTTTTACACTATTATCATTCCTATTAATAAAAGAGAAATTCCCTGGGTGAGTTTTACACTATTTATCATATCTACTTAATAAAAATAGAGAAAATTCCCCTGGGTGAGTTTTACACTATTTATATATCCTATTAATAAAATAGAGAAAATTCCCCTGGTGAGTTTTACACTATTTATCATATTCTATTAATAAAATAGAGAAAATTCCCCTGGGTGAGTTTTACACTATTTATCATATTCTATTAATAAAATAGAGAAAATTCCCTGGTGAGTAGTTTACACTATTATCATATCCTATTAATAAAAAGAGAAATTCCCGGGGAGTTTTACACTATTTATCTATCCTATTAATAAAATAGAGAAAAATCCCTGGGTGAGTTTTAAACTATTTTCATATCCTATATAAAATAGAGAAAATTCTGGGGAGTTTACACTATTTATCATATCCTATTAATAAAGTAGAGAAAATTCCCCTGGGTGAGTTTTACACTATTTATCATATCCTATTATAAAAATAGAGAAATTCCCCTGGGGAGTTTTACACTATTATCATATCCTATTAATAAAAAGAGAAAATTCACCTGGGTGAGTTTTACACATTTATCATATCCTATTAATAATAGAGAAAATTCCCTGGGTGAGTTTTACAACTATTTATCATATCCTTAATAAAATAGAGAATTCCCCTGGGTGAGTTTTACACTATTTATCATCCTATTAATAAAATAGAGAAAATTCCTGGGTGAGTTTTACACTATTTATCATTCCTATTAATAAAATAGAGAAAATTCCCTGGTGAGTTTTACACTATTTATCATATCCTATTAATAAAATAGAGAAAATTCCCCTGGGTGTTTTACACTATTTATCATATCCTATTAATAAAATAGAGAAAATTCCCCTGGGTGAGTTTACACTATTTATCATATCCTATTAAAAAAGAAATAGAAATATTCCCTGGGTGAGTTTTACACTATTATCATATCCTAATAATAAAATAGAGAAAATTCACTGGTGAGTGTTACACTATTTATCATATCCTTAATAAAATAGAGAAAATTCCCCTGGGTGATTTTACACTATTTATCATTCCATTAATAAATAGAGAAAATTCCCTGGGTGAGTTTTACACTATTTATCATATCCTTAAAAAATAGAGAAATTACCTGGGTGAGTTTTACACTATTTCATATCCTATTATAAAATAGAGAAAGTTCGCCTGGGTGAGTTTTTATCATTACCTATTAATAAAATAGAGAAAATTCCCCTGGGTGAGTTTTACACTATTTATCATATCCTATTAGAAAATAGAATAAAAAGTTCCCTGGGTGAGTTTTACACATATTTATCATATCCTATTAATAAAATAGAAAATTCCCCTGGTGAGGTGAGTTTTACACTATTTATCAATCCTATTAATAAAATAGAGAGAAGAAATTCCCCATGGGTGAGTTTTACAATATTACATATCCTATAATAAAATAGAGAAAATTCCTGGGTGAGTTTTACACATATTATCATATCCTATTAATAAAATAGAGAAAATTCCCTGGGAGAGTTTTACACTATTTATCATCCTATTAAAAAAAAGAGAGAATTCCCCTGGGTGGTTACACTATTTATCATATCCTATTATTAAAAAAGAGAGAATTCCCTGGGTGAGTTTTACACTATTATCATATCCTTTAAAAAATAGAGAAAATTCCTGGGTGAGTTTTACACTATTTATCATATCTATTAATAAAATAGAGAGAAATTCCCTGGGTGAGTTTTACACATTTATCATATCATATTAATAAAATTGAGAAAATTCACCTGGGTGGTTTTACACTATTTATCATATCCTATTAATAAAATAGAAAAATTCCCCTGGGTAGTTTTACACTATTTATCATATCCTATTAATAAAATAGAGAAAATTCCCCTGGGTGAGTTTACACTATTATTCATATCCTATTAATAAAATAGAAAAAATTCCCCTGGTTAGTTTTACACTATTATCATATCCTATAATAAAATAGAGAAAATTCCCCTGGGTGAGTTTTACACTATTATCATATCCTATAATAAAAATAGAGAAAATTCCCCTGGGTGAGTTTTACACTATTTATCATATCCTATTAATAAAATAGAGAAAATTCCCATGGGTGAGTTTTACACTATTATCATATCCTATTAATAAAATAGAGAAAATTCCCCTGGGTGATTTTTACACTATTTATCCTATCCTATTAATAAATAGAGAAGAAATTCCCCATGGGTGAGTTTTACACTATTTATCATATCCTATTAAAAATAGAGAAATTCCCTGGTGAGTTTACACTATTTATCATACTATTAATAAATAGAGAAAATTCCCCTGGGTGAGTTACACTATTTATCATACTATTAATAAAATAGAGAAAATTCCCATGGGTGAGTTTTACACTATTTATCATATCCTATTAATAAAAATAGAGAAAATTCCCTGGTGAGTTTTACACTATTTATCATATCCTATAATTAAAATAGAAATTCCCTGGGTGAGTTTTACACTATTTTCATATCCTATTAATAAAAGAGAGAATTCCCTGGGTGAGGTTACACTATTTATCATATCCTATTAATAAAAAAGAGAGAATTCCCTGGGTGAGTTTTACACTATTTATCATATCCTATTAATAAAATAGAGAAAATTTACCTGGGAGAGTTTTACACTATTTATCATATCCTATTAATAAAATAGAGAAATTCGCCTGGGTGAGTTTTACACTATTTATCATATCCTATTAATAAAATTAGAAGAAAATTCACCTGGGTGAGTTTAACATATTTATATATCCTATTAATAAAATAGAAAAAATTCCCCTGGGTTAGTTTTACACTATTTATCATATCCTATTAATAAAATAGAGAAAATTCCCCTGGGTGAGTTTTACACTATTATCATATCCTATTAATAAAATAGAAAAAATTCCCTGGGTTAGTTTTACCATTTATCATATCCTATTAATAAAATAGAGAAAATTCCCCTGGGTGAGTTTTACACTATTTATCATATCCTATAATAAAATGAGAAAATTTCCCGGGTGAGTTTACACTATTTATCATATCCTATTATAAAATAGAGAAAATTCCCCTGGGTGAAGTTTTCCACTATTTATCATATCCTATTAATAAAATAGAGAAAATTCCCCATGGGTGAGTTTTACACTATTTATCATATCCATTAATAAAATAGAGAAATCCCCTGGTGAGTTTTACATATTTATCTACCTATTAATAAAATAGAGAAAATTCCCCTGGGTGAGTTTTACACTATTTATTCATATCCTATATAAAAAAGAGAGAATTCCCCTGGGTGAGTTTTACACTATTTATCTATCCTATAATAAAATAGAAAATTCCCCTGGGTGAGTTTTACACTATTTCATATCCTATTAATAAAAAAGAGAGAATACCCGGGTGAGTTTTACACTATTATTACATATCCTATTATAAAATAGAGAAAATTCCCTGGGTGAGTTTTACACTATTATCATATCCTATTAATAAATAGAGGAAAATTCCCTGGGAGTTTTACACTATTTATCATATCCTTTAATAAATAGAGAAAATTCCCTGGGTGAGTTTTACAATTTATCATATCCTATTAATAAAATAGAGAAAATTCCCCGGTGGGGAGTTTACACTATTATCATATCCTATTAATAAAATAGAGAAAATCCCCTGGGGAGTTTTACACTATTTATCATATCCTATTAAATAAAATAGAGAAATTCCCCTGGGTGAGTTTTACACTATTATCATATCCCATTAATAAAATAGAGAAATTCCCCTGGGTGAGTTTTACACTATTTATCATATCCTAATAATAAATAGAGAAAATTCACCTGGTGGAGTTTTACACTATTATCATATCTATTATAAAATAGAGAAAATTCCCCGGGTGAGTTTTACACTATTTATCATGTCCTATTAATAAATAGAGAAAATTCCCCTGGGTGAGTTTTACACATTATCATATCCTAAAAATAGAAATTACATGGGGAGTTACACTATTATCATATCCTATTAATAAAATAGAGAAAATTCCTGGTGAGTTTTTATCATATCCTATTATATAAAATAGAGAAATTCACCTGGGTGAGTTTTACCACTTTATCATCATCCTATTAATAAATAGAGAAATTCCCTGGGTGAGTTTTACACTATTTATCATATCCTATTAATAAAATAGAGAAAATTCCCCTGGGTGAGTTTTACACTATTTATCATATCCTATTAATAAAATAGAGAAAATTCGAATGGGTGAGTTTTACACTATTTATCATATCCTAATAATAAAACGGAGACAATTCCCCTGGGTGAGTTTTACACCATATATCATATCCTATTAATAAAATAGAGAAAATTTGCCTGGGTGAGTTTTAAACAGGTGACATTTCGCCTTTTTGCCCCTTTTCTCCATTTTGTTGCATTTTTTGCAGTTTTACAAGAATTTTCACCAGACATCATTACTTACTGGAAAGTTCTCCATAACCATGACTATTTCTTACACAGCACTATGTATGTTCCCATATTAATGGAACTGGTTTGGTAATTAGCTGCAGTTTGTAAAATAGAAATACTAAAAATGTCCTAATTAATGAATAGAGAAATTCCCCTGGGTGAGTTTTACACTATTATCATATCCTTTATAAAATAGAGAAAATTCCCCTGGGTTATTTACACTATTTATCATATCCTATTATAAAAAAGAGAAAATCATCCTGGTGAGTTTTACACTATTTATCATATCCATTAATAAATAGAGAAAATTCCCCTGGGTGAGTTTTACACTATTTATCATATCCTATTAATAAAATGAGAAAATTCTGGGTGAGTTTTACACTATTTATCATATCCTAATAAAATAAGAGAAATTCCCCGGGGTGATTTTTACACATATCATATCCTATAATAAAATAGAGAAAATTCCTGGGTGAGTTTTACACATATATCATATCCTATTAATAAATAGAGAAAATTCCCTGGGTGAGTTTTACACTATTTATCATATCCTATTAATAAAATAGAGAAAATTCCCCTGGGTGAGTTTTTAATTACACTATTTATCATATCCTAATAATAAAATAGAGAAAATTTTATTTTCATCAATTTATCATGTATTTGGCTGTGAAAAACACCAAATGTGTGAAATATTTAAATAAAAAGATAGGTGTTCAGTGTGTATTAACCAATTTAATACTAATTTGAAAAACCACCATCATATGTGCTGAACTTTCTCAGAATTATTAGTGCTACTTTTTGCTACATCATTTTCACTTTTGATGAAGTTTGATGAAAAGAAAAGTTTAAAGTTTAAAATATTGGGGTAAAGGCTGTTGGGGAAAATAATGCCCATTTATAAATATGTCCCTTAGACCCCATTTGACTTTATTGATAAATAAAGAGAATCGGAAAGATCTTAAAAAAGTGAAATCTCAGATCGTATTACAGTAAATGCTGGAAAATAGAGTAATTATTAGTATTGAGAAACACCCCACAATTTACTGACACCTTCCATGGACCCATTGGCAGGCTAAATAAATGGGCACTTATGTTTTTTCGCCACCTCAGACTTGGCGAATTTAAATGGCTGAACTTAACGCAATAAAACACGCCATTTCATAAATATGATCGAGCAGTAACCGCTGTGATGTATGGCGAAAAGTAGCGGTAATGACTTCGCTGCTTTATAAATAGTGAAAAGTCCAAAATTGGTAAAAAGGCGGTGATAACTGAGGCGTAAAATGTAATAAATCTTTATAAATATGATCCACACTCAAATTCAATGGTTGTACTAGTGTGTCCTATCGCTGTTAGATGGCTGTTAGGAGTAACCAATAGTGGATTTAAATAATAAGAATTTGATCAGTTATAGATCAGGGATGGCTAAAAAGAAGGAAATAGTTCTTTGCCAAACCGAAATTTTTTCTCCTATAGCTAAATGTGGTCTCAGGGTATTGTTTGATTTGGTTGAGTGTGAGCAGCACGTTCCTATTCTTTAGATAATTTTAAATGTTAGAATGTTTGTACTATAACCTAAGCAAAAAAAGGGTTGATGGAAGCACACATTGTTTCTCAGAAAAAAATCTGTTTATTGCATCACACAAACACAGTGTGTTTGTGTGATGCAATAAACAGAATTTTTTCGGTGCTGGAAAGATGGCTCGTAAATAAGTAATCTGAAATTTATTTTCAAAACTGACAATGCGGTTAGGGCTGGGAGAGGGGAGGCTGCACTACAGAAAAGGGGTTTTAAGGAAGGAATCAAAACTAGCGCAATGGTTGTGGATGGTGAGAGGGAGGGGGGAATTATCTCCCCTGCGCATGTCTGCAAACCTCCCGGAGGGGACAGAATAGGCAGAGACCTTTATACAGGCAGCCAGTCTCCTGCTCTTCGATTTCCTGGACTTTGGGAAAGCACTACAGGAGAACCATTTGGAGCAGAGATGTAATATAAGGATTTATTTACACTACACAGTGGGGCCAGTAGTGGGGGAAATTATAGTTTTTGGGGTGGACATGCCGTTTAATAAGGTTTCTTGATGAAGAGCGGGGGGGGGGGAGAATTCCAGAGGATGGGAGCCCCAAGAGAGAAAGGTTTAAGGGGAGAGGAAGCAGTATGAATGGGGGATCTGTACAGGAGCTGGTTCTTTGATGATCAAAGAGTGAGGACGGGAACATATAGGGACACTAGAGAGGAAATATAAGCAGGTGCATTAGAGCAAATGGAGTTATATGTTAGGAGAAGGATTTTGTATACAGGTTGTTTTCCGGTACAGAGGAGATTTGGGATCCTGTTTATTTGAAAGTGAAACAATACATGTAGCAGAGTTTAATATTGACTGAAGGGGAGAGTGGTTGGAAGCAGGAAGACCAGCAAGTTGTAGGTTACAATAGTCCAGATGTGAAAGGATGAGAACATGCATAAGCATAGCGGAAGTCAGGGGAGAAAGGAACCTGCAGATTTTAGATGTATCGTGAAGAAAAAATCGGCAAGTTTTAGCAACATAGTTAAAGGGTATCTATAGTGGGAAAATGAACTTTTTTTTCTTTCTTTCCATGTGTTCTATAATTCCCCACATCCCCCAGAGAGTGTTCACTTTTTTCAGATTCCCTCTCTGTCCTGAGATACACCAGTTAGAAGAATACATGATTGCATTCCTCTACTCCTACTTGGACTGTCAATCAAATCCCTGTGACGTGATCCCCCCTCCCTGCTCTGTAATAAACATAGAGATAAGAGCATTAGCAGGGGGAGAGAGGTAGCTTTGAAGGTAGATATAAGGCTGCACTTGACCCCCCTTCCTAATAGCTTTCACTGATTGATGATGGGTCACAAAGAGAGAGATCATAAACTGTACTGATCTCCTTCTTCTTCCTGTCTCCAGCACAGCTTGTTTTCTATTGGCCACTGTGCGTGGGTGTGTTTTTCAGGATTTTGAACTTTTAACTCCTACTGCACATGATAAAGCTTGTTGGCAAGTCGTAGATGAGACATGGAGGAGGTAACAGAGGGGAGGGGGAAGGGGGAAGTGCTGCACACAGATCTGACACTATGGTTAAACAGAGTCACTGACATAGATAGGATTAAGGCAGCACAGAGTACATGAATTTAACTTTGCAAAGGGGCAATGTGTTTTTTTTCACTATAGATGCCCTTTAATGTGGTTAGAAAAGTAAAGAGATGAGTCAATTACCCATAGGCATTCTGGGTATTCTGAAATGTGGAGGTGCAAACCTCCGTGGAGCTCAGAAGTCATCACAGTAGATGGCAGAAGAAAGAAGCAGATAGAAACATCGGCTCTGCTGAGGCCCGCGGTGCCAGCAGGCTCACTGTTGGCCGCAGTGAGCCTGTCTGGTTTCGGCGACTTCAGTGGTGGCCACATCAGATCAAGATGCCGGTTGAGGCCACCGGCGTCTGAGCTACCCCTGGGGTACTTCTTGGGGTTGGTGGCCTCAGCAGAGCTGATTTCAGCAGATGGGAGACAGAAGATGCCGCCCAAGGGCTCTTTATGAGCTGCCAGGGGTGCCGGTTCGAGCTGCAGGACCCCCAACAAAAGGCACTTATCAGTGCTGCAAGGGTCCTTACAAGGGCCAGGGAGGGGGGTCCCGGTTTGAGCTGCAGGACCCCTTAAGCCCCAAAGGGCTCTTCCAAGGGCTGCAAAGGCACTTATAAGTGCCAGGGAGGGGGGTCCTGGTTCGAGCTGTGAGACCCCTTAGGAACCAAAGGGTCCTTGTCAGGGCCACAAGGGGCCTGATAGGGCCGGGAAGGGGGTCCCAGTTTGAGCTGCGGGACCCCTTAAGCCCCAAAGGGCCCTTGTTAGGGCCACAAGAGCACTTCTTAGTGCCACAAGGGCCCTGATAGGGCCGGGGAGGGGGGTCCAGGTTCAAGCTGTGGGACCCCTTAAGCCCCAAAGGGCCCTTATTAGGGCCACAAGGGCACTTATAAGTGCCGGGGAGGGGGGTCCCAGTTTAGAGCTGTGGGACCCTCGAACGTCTGGACAGATTTCGGGAATCTCCGGCTGTTCAGGGGTTTTGGAAAGTGGCCGTTCAAGTTTTTTCCGAACGTTCGGAAATCCTGGAACATTCGATCGTATGGTCGAGGATTACCGAAAGCAGAAACCGGAAGTAGCACGCATGTGCGCTTTGTATGTTTTTTATGCTGTTCCCCGCGCACGGACGTGTACCCCAGACCAGGTCCCAGAGGCCTGTAAGGTAAGTTTACACAGCAATATTTATCCCCCATTGACTTTAATGGGTCCGTTTTTGGACTTTTGAACTTTCAAACTTTCGAAAGTTCGCCCATCTCTACTTAAGAGAAGAGATGTAAAACTGCAATTTTTTTAGGAATGGAATGACTAGTTCCCAGCAGCACATGGCTATAATTTTTAGTTGATTACTGAACTCATTTCCCAAAAAAATTTACTGGCTAAACGTTTAAAAAAATGCTATTTTTATATTTATTAAGTAGATGGCTGAATGGGGGGGTTTGGAGGAGATTTTAAACTATGTATGGGGTGATTAATGTATAAACTGAGGACTGTTGGCCTAGAAAAAAACATTTGTACATGGATAGAGAATTGGTTATTAGATTACAAACAGAGAATGGTGGTCAATCTATTTGGACTAATGTTCTAAGTGGGGTCCCTCAGTGTTCTGTACTGGGGCCACTTCTTTTTATAAATGAAGGGGGCATTGAGAGCAAAGTCTTAGATTATCAAAATGGGCAGCAGAATGGCAGATGAGATTCAATGTTGATAAATGTAAGGTGATGCATTTGGGATTTAATAATCCCTGTGCCACCTACACCATAAACAACTTTGTGTTAAGTGAATCTCTAATAGAAAAATATTTGGGGGTTCTGATAGAAAACAGACTTTTCTATACCAAACAATGCCAGACAGCAACTGCTAGAGCTAGCAAGATATTGTCTAGTATTAAGAGGGGAATAGATTCAAGAGAGAAAAATATTATCCTCCTTCTTTACAAGGCCTCATTTGGAATATGCGGTGCAGTTTTGGAATCCCATATACAAAAGGGACATCTTAGAAATGGAAGCAGTTCAGAGAAGGGCAACTAAATTAATAAGGGGAATGGAGGGGCTTGAATATGCAGGAAGATTAGACAAGTTGGGGCTGTTTACATTGGAGAAGCGACGTTTGCGTGGGGATATGATAACCTTATACAAATATATTAATGGGCCATACAATAAACTCTCAGGTGCATTGTTCACTAATAGGTCATGTCAGAGGACTTGTGGACATCCTTTAAGATTGGAAGAAAAAAATATTTGCAAAATATTCCAAAAGGGATGACTTGGTGTTCAAAGACAAGATAAATCAAGGGGATCAGCCTTTAAGGTTAATTACCGCACCAATGTCATCCCTTTTGGAATATTTGCAAATATTTTTTTCTTCAATCTTAAAGGGGCTGTCCACCCCAAAAACAACTTTTTCACATTGTAAAGATTAGTAGTCAGCCTCCCTGAACGCATATGTAAATTTCCAAAAATAGTTTAATTTACCGTTTGCCATCTAAGATGCTCTAGTCACACGCGGATCCCTGTCTGTCAATCTCTCGTGTAGGCATTTGCTTTCAAAGTCTCGCAGACAGTGTCCGTTCGATTATAGTACGGGACTTTTTAGCGGCCCGTGTTTGGCTCCTCTCCTTTGATGACCTTGTTCGCGTATCCTTGCCGTTCAGTGGAATTGCCGTTTCAAACATCTTTGACGACGGCTGTACTATCTCTTGTCAAAGACAAGATAAATCAAGGGGATCAGCCTTTAAGGTTAATTACCAATTATAATAAGGATTGGCATTTTATTAAGTCGGTACTTAATAAATTTTGGCATGTACTTAAAGGGGATGAGAGCATTAAACAGCTTGTTCCACCAAAACTCGACTTCTGCTGCTTTATAAATAGTGAAAAGTCCAAAAATTGGTAAAAAGCGGTGATAACTGAGGCGTAAAATGTAATAAATCTTTATAAATATGATCCACACTCAAATTCAATGGTTGTACTATTGTGTCCTCGCTGTTAGATGGCTGTTAGAGTAACCATATTGGATTTAAATAAGTAAAATTTGATCAGTTATAGATCAGGGATGGCTAAAAAGAAGGAAATAGTCTTGCCAAACCGAAATTTTTTCTCTCTATAGCTAAATGTGGTCTCAGGGTATTGTTTGATTTGTTGGTGTGAGCACACGTTCCTTTCTTTAGATAATTTTAAATGTTAGAATGTTTGTACTATAACCTAAGCAAAAAAGGGTTGATGAAGGACACATTGTTTCTCAAAAAAAAATCTGTTTATTGCATCACACAAACACAGTGTTTTTGATGCAATAAACAGAATTTTTTCGGTGCTGGAAGATGGCTCTAATAAGTAACTGAAATTTATTTCAAAACTGACATGCGGTTAGGGCTGGGAAGGGAGGCTGCCTACAGAAAAGGGTTTTAAGGAAGGACTCAAAACTAGCGCAATGGTTGTGGGATGGTGAAGGGAGGGGGGAATATCTCCCCTGCGCATGTTGCAAACCTCCCGAGGGACAGAAAGGCAGAGACCTTTAACACGGCAGCCAGTCTCCTGCTCTTCGATTTCCTGGACTTTGGGAAAGCACTACAGGAGAACCATTTGGAGAGAGATGTAATATAAGGATTTATTTCACATACACATGGGGCCAGTAGTGGGGGAAATTAATTTTTGGGGTGGACATGCCGTTTAATGGTTTCTTATGAATGAAGCGGGGGGGGGAATTCCAGAGGATGGGAGCCCCAAGAGAGAAAGGTTTAAGGGGAGAGGAGCAGTATGAATGGGGGATCTGTACAGGCTGGTTCTATTGATGACAAAGGTGAGGACGGGAACATATGAGGGACACTAGAGAGGAAATTAACCAGGTGCATTAGACAAATGGAGTTATATGTTGGATAAGGATTTTGTATACAGGTTGTTTTCCGTACAGAGGAGATTTGGGATCCTGTTTTTGTTGAAAGTGAACAATACATGTAGCAGAGTTTAATATTGACTGAAGGGAGATTGGTTGGAAGCAGGAAGACCAGCAAGTTGTAGGTTACAATATCCAGATGTGAAAGATGAGAACAGGCTAAGCATAGCGGAAGTCAGGGGAAAGGAACCTGCAGATTTTAGATGTATCGTGAAGAAAAAATCGGCAAGTTTTAGCAACATGTTAAAGGGTATCTATAGTGGGAAAATGAACTTTTTTTTCTTTCTTTCATGTGTTCTATAATTCCCCACATCCCCCAGAGAGTGTTCACTTTTTTCAGATTCCCTCTCTGTCCTGAGATACACCAGTTTAGAAGAATACTGATTGCATTCCTCTCTCCTACTTGGCTGTCAATCAAATCCCTGTGACGTGATCCCCCTCCTGCTCTGTTATAAACATGAGAATAGAGCATTAGCAGGGGAGAGAGGTAGCTTTGAAGGTATATCTAGGCTGCACTTGACCCCCCTTCCTAATAGCTTTCACTGATTGATGATGGGTCACAAAAGAGAGATCATAAACTGTCACTGATCTCCTTCTTCTTCCTGTCTCCGCACAAGCTTGTTTTCTATTGGCCACTGTGCGTGGTGTGTTTTTCAGATTTTGAACTTTTATCCTACTGCACATGATAAAGCTTGTTGGCAAGTCGTAATGAGACATGGAGGAGGTAACAGAGGGGAGGGGGAAGGGGAAGTGCTGCCACAGTCTGACACATGGTTAAACAGAGTCACTACATATATAGGATTAGGCACACAGAGTACATGAATTTAACTTTGCAAGGGGCAATGTGGTTTTTTTTCACTATAGATGCCCTTTAATGTGGTTAGAAAAGTAGAGAGATGAGTCAATTACCCTTAGGCATTCTGGTATTCTGAAATGTGAGGTGCAAACCTCCGTGGACTCAAAAGTCATCACAGTAGATGGCAGAAGAAAGACCAGATAGAACAACTGCGCTGCTGAGGCCCGCGGTGCCATGCGGCTCACTGTTGGCCAGTGAGCCTTGTCTGTTTCGGCGACTTCAGTGGTGGCCACATCAGATCAAGATGCCGGTTGAGGCCACCGGCGTCTGAGCTACCCCTGGGGTACTTCTTGGTGTTGGTGGCCTCACAAGCTGATTTCAGCAGATGGGAGACAGAGATGCCGCCCAAGGGCTCTTTATGAGCTGCCAGGGTCCGGGTGTCGAGCTGCAGGACCCCCAACAAAAGGCACTTATCAGTGCTGCAAGGGTCCTTAAAGGGCCAGGGAGGGGGGTCCCGGTTTGAGCTGCAGGACCCCTTAAGCCCCAAAGGGCTCTCCAAGGGCTGCAAAGGCACTTATTAATGTCCAGGGAGGGGGGTCCTGGTTCGAGCTGTGAGACCCCTTAGGAACCAAAGGGTCCTTGTCAGGGCCACAGGGCTGATAGGGCCGGAAGGGGGTCCCAGTTGAGCTGCGGACCCCTTAAGCCCCAAAGGGCCCTTGTTAGGCCACAAGAGCACTTCTTAGTGCCACAAGGCCCTGATGGGCCGGGGAGGGGGGTCCAGGTTCAAGCTGTGGGACCCCTTAAGCCCCAAGGGCCTTATTAGGCCCAAGGGCACTTTAGTGCCGGGGAGGGGGGTCCCAGTTTGAGCTGGTGGACCCTCGAACTCCTGGAACAGATTTCTGCATCTCTGCTGTTCAGGGATTTTGGAGAAGTGGCCGTTCAGTTTTTTCCGAACGTTCGGAAATCCTGGAACATTCGATCGTATGGTCGAGGATCCCGAAGCAGAAACCGGAAGTAGCACGCATGTGCACTTGATGTTTTTTTATTAGCTGTTCCCGCGCACGGACGGTTACCCCAAGCCAGGTCCGAGGCCTGTAAGGTAAGTTTACACGCAATATTTAATCCCCATTGACTTTATGGATCCTTTTTGGACTTTTGAACTTTCAACTGTTCGAAAGTTCGCCCATCTCTACTTAAGAGAAGAGATGTAAAACTGCAATTTTTTTAGGAATGGAATGACTAGTTCCCAGCAGCACATGCTATAATTTTTAGTTGATTACTGAACTCATTTCCCAAAAAATTTACTGGCTAACGTTTAAAAAAATGCTATTTTTATATTTATTAAGTAGATGGCTGAATGGGGGGTTTGGAGGAGATTTTAAACTTGATATGGGTGATTAACTTAAAACTGAGGACTTTTGGCCTAAAAAACATTTGTACATGGATAGAGAATTGGTTATTAGATTACAAACAGAGAATGGTGGTCAATCTATTTGGACTAATTCTAAGTGGGGTCCCTCAGTGTTCTGTACTGGGGCCACTTCTTTTATAATAGAAGGGGGCATTGAGAGCAAGAGTCTTAGATTATCAAAATGGGCAACAGAATGGCAGATGAGATTCAATGTTGATAAATGTAAGGTGATGCATTTGGGATTTAATAATCCCTGTGCCACCTACACCATAAACAACTTTGTGTTAAGTGAATCTCTAATAGAAAAATATTTGGGGGTTCTGTAGAAACAGACTTTTCTATACCAACATGCCAGACAGCAACTGCTAGAGCTAGCAAGATATTGTCTAGTATTAAGAGGGAATAGATTCAAGAGAGAAAATATTATCCTCCTCTTTACAAGGCCTCATTTGAATATCGTGCAGTTTTGGAATCCCATTCACAAAAGGGACATCTTAGAATGGAAGCGTTCAGAGAAGGGACAACTAAATAATAAGGGGAATGAGGGGCTTGAATATGCAGAGATTAGACAGTTGGGGCTGTTTACATTGGCGAAGCGACGTTTGCGTGGGGATATGATAACCTTATACAAATATATTAATGGGCCATACAATAACTCTCAGGTGCATTGTTCACTAATAGGATCATGTCAGAGGACTTGTGGCCATCCTTTAAGATGGGAAGAAAAAATATTTGACAAATATTCAAAAAAAGGGATGACTTGGTGTTCAAAGACAAGATAAATCAAGGGGATCAGCCTTTAAGGTTAATTACCATTATACTAAGCATTGGCCTTTTATAGCTTCTTGACTTTATAATTTTGGCAATACAGTATTACAAATTACTTTGTACATTTACATACATGGGAAAATACTATAATATTACTAGGATTTACCATATCCATATGATAGAGAGCCATTGTCCAAGAAGCTGACTTATCACCATTTATGGTTCTAGGAGTTCCACTTTTGAAAGATGTCAGATTCTCGTTATGATGTTTTGCCCCATTCTAAAATGCTTTCCAAGCCTGCACACTTGCAGAGGAGGCAGCTTGGGGCAGAGTAATCAGTGATTGGCTAAGCTGTCAGGTTTACAAAACTGGCAACCCTGTGCAGAGAGGTAAAGAAAAGGAAAATCTATCTAAACTTGGCTTTATTGTTAAAATTATATTTTGGAAGTGAATATGTCCTTTAAGGTCAATAAGAATTTAGGGGAAAATAAATTGGGCAGGCAATTGGATTTCTCAAATCAATTTTGATCATATTTGATAATAATGTTCTCTATATTTCTAGCGTAGCAGCAGATAGGATGTAAATTTGCCTTTTGCATTTTCTTTTTAATATTGTTACTACATCTATAAATACATTTCCATAATGGTTAGAACATTTTGTGAGAGATCATGTACAGAGAGGAGATGTCACTGATGTGGACCCTCAGGTGAAACCTGGGCCTCTGAGGAAGTGGGTCCGCCCACGAAAGGCGTCACATGGGTTGGCTGTCCTTTTTGTCCACTTTGTTTGGTCCGTGTATCTCCGACCATTTAATATGATTCTAATAAAGTACGTCTGTATCATTCATATCCCTGTGAGTAGTTTCCTCAGGGTTCCATACTGGGGCCACTTCTATTTAATCTATTTATAAAGTAATTAAAAGTGGGCAAAACTGCAGATGATGTGTAACTGGTACAGGTAGATCTAGATAGAGCATCAAATTGGCAGCAAAGTTGCAGATTTAACTTTGCAAATGCTTAACAGGCAACTATGCTTAAAGGACATATACTTAAAGGGCATGTCCACCCCAAAAACTAAAATTTGCCACACTGTGTAGTGTACATCTCTGTTCCTTATGGTTTTCCTGCAGTGCTTGTCCAAAGTCCCAGAAAGTGAAGAGTAGGAGCTGTCAGTGAGCCATCCAGTTGCCTGCTTCTTTCTTGTCCTCAGGAAGGAACCTTCCCCCCCCCCGGCGTCCCTGCCATGTTCTCTGCCCCTTAAATCGCAGCTCTCTGTATATGTATTTAGTAAGTAATTCTCAATAATATATAGTATCCTGTACCAACCAGAACTACAGTATATGTATTAATACCAGTAATTCTCAATATTATATAGTATCCCTTGTACTTAAAGGGGATGAGAGCATTAAACAGCTTGTTCCACCAAAACTGTTAGATAGGCACCTACTATTGGTGGTCAGGTAGTAAGGAGCTTTTTTTTAACCAAACACCATCTTGGTTAAATAAAGGGAAACAATAAAGGCATGTACAAATCAGGGAAATGCAAAGCCTGTCAATTTATAATTAATAAAAAAAAGGACCTTCTCAAATAAAAATAACCAGTCTTAAAATTAATAACGTTATTAACTGCAAAACAAGAGGAGTTGTCTATATGTTAACCTGTGGTTGTCCAAAAATGTATATTGGAAAAACGATATGTACATCGGCCGCTAGAACTCTGGAACATGTCAAAGGTACCTGTAATGCCAATCCACAAAGCTCTGTTGCTCGTCATTTTGATGAGGTCCACCAAAATGATCCTATTTCATTGCAAGTATGTGGAATAGAAAAGGTGTCTAAACCTAGAAGAGGTGGGGATTGGGATCGATTGATCCTTCAAAGGGAAGCCAAATGGATTTATGAGGTGGGCTCTAGATCTCGGGGTTTATATGAGGAACTAATTTTCAATATGTTCCTCTAAAGTGGTTACTATACTTGAGATGTGTCCACTTACACCTTTACTGTATACTTAATCCCATAGAAGATAAGCCATGTTCCTCTTTATATATATTGGTTTGATAATAATAATGTATTTAACCCTCTGCTAAAATTGATACTTTATATATGTTTATAATGCAATAGTGTAACACTTGGAACCTGATATTTGATGGTCTTGGTTTCTGGGGGGGTTGTTTCTATCAATGGACACGTATAATTGGCTACCAGGATATTTAAACTGGGAGGTAGCATATGTCATGTGACCCAGAAGAAGGGGCAAGATGGCCCCGAAACTTACGTTGGTCAGTTTGTTACAGGTATCCATGTGGAGTCAGACGCCATTTCTGTTGTAGAGGTTCCGCTTACTCCACTTACTCGGCTGGATGCCTGGAGTGGGAGGTTTTGCCTCTGCCTGGTTTGGGGTTAGGTATGGGTGAGTGTTCAGGGACATCACCTTAACCCACCCACAGACAGTGTGCATTGCCGGACTTAACTTGCTTGTACCTGTGGTGGAGTTTGGAGCTCGACGCTGGACGATACTGGATGACGATTAGAGGCATTTTTGAGGCGCTCCTTCTCTTGACATCTGGAGGCTTGTAATTTTGTCTTCTGTCTTTGATACTTTGGAGACGCGCATCCCCTCCTTGTGAACTACTGTGGGTGAGATCAATCCATTTACTTACCATTTCTAACTCTATGACGATTACGTACTTTTTACGGATTACTCACTCCAGTCTCAAAGACATAGTACCATTGGCTATTTAGGCTTACTATTGACCATGTGGCAACCAGTTACTATCTTTTTATACGTGCTTTGCATATTAGATTTTATGTATTTGTTGGGGTTTGTATGTGTTTTTTTTTTCTATATGTGTGAATAAAGCTCATGAATTTTTACCTACCATACTTTTAATGACCGTTTCTTTGGTTACTTTGGTCCTTATGATGTATTTATCACACTACAACATGAGTGCCCATATTGTGTAGATTTGGTATAATATGGTACTTTGGAACCGTTTAATACGCTGCTTTCTATTATAATATTAGTTTTACCATTTTGTGCACCGGTACTTATTGTACCTTAGATTTTTATACTCACTTTACTACTTATCTATATATATTTATGGTACAGGGATACTACATAATTTTGAGAATTACCGGTATTAATACATGGTACAGGGATACTACATAATTTTGAGAATTACCGGTATTAATACATATACTGTAGTTCTGGTTGGTTGTACTTAAAGGGGATGAGAGCATTAAACAGCTTGTTCCACCAAAACTGTTAGATAGGCACCTACTATTGGTGGTCAGGTAGTAAGGAGCTTTTTTTTAACCAAACACCATCTTGGTTAAATAAAGGGAAACAATAAAGGCATGTACAAATCAGGGAAATGCAAAGCCTGTCAATTTATAATTAATAAAAAAAAGGACCTTCTCAAATAAAAATAACCAGTCTTAAAATTAATAACGTTATTAACTGCAAAACAAGAGGAGTTGTCTATATGTTAACCTGTGGTTGTCCAAAAATGTATATTGGAAAAACGATATGTACATCGGCCGCTAGAACTCTGGAACATGTCAAAGGTACCTGTAATGCCAATCCACAAAGCTCTGTTGCTCGTCATTTTGATGAGGTCCACCAAAATGATCCTATTTCATTGCAAGTATGTGGAATAGAAAAGGTGTCTAAACCTAGAAGAGGTGGGGATTGGGATCGATTGATCCTTCAAAGGGAAGCCAAATGGATTTATGAGGTGGGCTCTAGATCTCGGGGTTTATATGAGGAACTAATTTTCAATATGTTCCTCTAAAGTGGTTACTATACTTGAGATGTGTCCACTTACACCTTTACTGTATACTTAATCCCATAGAAGATAAGCCATGTTCCTCTTTATATATATTGGTTTGATAATAATAATGTATTTAACCCTCTGCTAAAATTGATACTTTATATATGTTTATAATGCAATAGTGTAACACTTGGAACCTGATATTTGATGGTCTTGGTTTCTGGGGGGGTTGTTTCTATCAATGGACACGTATAATTGGCTACCAGGATATTTAAACTGGGAGGTAGCATATGTCATGTGACCCAGAAGAAGGGGCAAGATGGCCCCGAAACTTACGTTGGTCAGTTTGTTACAGGTATCCATGTGGAGTCAGACGCCATTTCTGTTGTAGAGGTTCCGCTTACTCCACTTACTCGGCTGGATGCCTGGAGTGGGAGGTTTTGCCTCTGCCTGGTTTGGGGTTAGGTATGGGTGAGTGTTCAGGGACATCACCTTAACCCACCCACAGACAGTGTGCATTGCCGGACTTAACTTGCTTGTACCTGTGGTGGAGTTTGGAGCTCGACGCTGGACGATACTGGATGACGATTAGAGGCATTTTTGAGGCGCTCCTTCTCTTGACATCTGGAGGCTTGTAATTTTGTCTTCTGTCTTTGATACTTTGGAGACGCGCATCCCCTCCTTGTGAACTACTGTGGGTGAGATCAATCCATTTACTTACCATTTCTAACTCTATGACGATTACGTACTTTTTACGGATTACTCACTCCAGTCTCAAAGACATAGTACCATTGGCTATTTAGGCTTACTATTGACCATGTGGCAACCAGTTACTATCTTTTTATACGTGCTTTGCATATTAGATTTTATGTATTTGTTGGGGTTTGTATGTGTTTTTTTTTTCTATATGTGTGAATAAAGCTCATGAATTTTTACCTACCATACTTTTAATGACCGTTTCTTTGGTTACTTTGGTCCTTATGATGTATTTATCACACTACAACATGAGTGCCCATATTGTGTAGATTTGGTATAATATGGTACTTTGGAACCGTTTAATACGCTGCTTTCTATTATAATATTAGTTTTACCATTTTGTGCACCGGTACTTATTGTACCTTAGATTTTTATACTCACTTTACTACTTATCTATATATATTTATGGTACAGGGATACTACATAATTTTGAGAATTACCGGTATTAATACATATACTGTAGTTCTGGTTGGTACAGGGATACTACATAATTTTGAGAATTACCGGTATTAATACATATACTGTAGTTCTGGTTGGTCAGGGATACTATATAATATTGAGAAAACTGGTATTAACATATACTGTTAGTTCGGTTGGTACAGGGATACTAATTTGAGAATTACGGTATTAATACATAACTGTAGTTCTGGTTGGGCAGGGATACTATATAATTGAGAATTACTGGTATTAATACATATACTGTAGTTCTGGTTGGTACAGGGATACTATATAATATTATGAATTATTGGTATTAATACATATACTGTAGTTCTGGTTGGTACAGGGATACTACATAATTTTGAGAATTACCGGTATTAATACATATACTGTAGTTCTGGTTGGTACAGGGATACTATATAATATTGAGAAAAACTGGTATAATACATATACTGTAGTTCTGGTTGGTACAGGGATACTACATAATTTTGAGAATTACCGGTATTAATACATATACTGTAGTTCTGGTTGGTGCAGGGATACTATATAATATTGAGAATTACTGGTATTAATACATATACTGTAGTTCTGGTTGGTACAGGGATACTATATAATATTATGAATTATTGGTATTAATACATATACTGTAGTTCTGGTTGATCCAGGAATACTTTCCGACTGCTGTTTGGAGTCAGGGAGGTATCTCTCCCCCCCTCCTTTTTTTAAATCGGTTAATTTTTCCCTCTGGATCATCTGTTAGGGAGGGTTAAAAAATAGGGTGAAAAGGTTGGACTAGATCACAGGTGTCAAACTCGCGGCCCTCAAGATGTTCGAAAACTACAACTGGGAGTTGTAGTTTTCAAACACCTGGAGGGCCGCAAGTTTGACATCCCTGGACTAGATGGACGTATGTCTTTATTCAACCTTAATTACTATGTTACTTTGTTCAGTAGGGGATGTTGGGAAGCATGTGTTGTCATTCCTGTCCTGAAAACTTCATTTCTTGTATTTCTAGTAATCACCTCTCTCACCATGCCACATGGTGTTGTCATGACCCCTGTGGATGAGAGAAAGAGAATATGATATTTATTTGGTGGGGGGGTGGCCTTCAGTCTCTCCTGATGCAGGTGGGTGGCTCTGTTTTATCCTTGAGACTTGACTTTCTGGCTTCCAAAGACTTAAGTTAAGATCTAAATCATTGAGACTTGAGTCTTATGAGCCAGAAAGAGTCAAGTCTCAAGGATAAAAGGGGCTCACCCACCTGCCTTTAGGAGAGACTCAAGTGTGGACAACCAGACATTATATGGGGTAGTTTGGTTTATCTGCAGCTGGATGTAGTTGCAGATTTCCCCTTTTGTAGCTGTTGGTTTCTTTAAATATCTCATTCATGTGTTTAAGCTCCGCCCATTCCCATCTAGCCATGCCAACACAATAAGCCACACTCACTTGCCCATAGCAGCGCCATAGTACATGCGCCACATTTCTTTCACTTCACCCCCCTGGGAAATTTTCTGTGGACACCCATGCCCTGGAGATTACTTGTTTTTAACTTGGCCCTTAGCTTTAGGAAATCATTTTTAAGTATCTCTCCTCCTCCTCTAAATTTGTCATGGGCACCAATGTGAACCAAGACCACCAGATCATACAAGGTCCCACTCAATAATCTGTTTATATGATCCAACACATGTCGGACTCTACCATTAGGCAGGCAAATACTGTTCGGCATGTAGGGTATTAGCAGTAGATGACTCTCTCCACATTTTTAATGATAAAGTCCCCTACCACTACCACCTGAAATTCTGCAAAAATGACAAGGTTTGGATAAGAAGAGACTAGTGTAAAGTTATTTTCCTCCTTAATCGTACAGAGTAGAAATGAGGAATGTTACCACGATTCATGTGTCACACCATCATTAAAGACAATGCATGTACGGGCTTGATTCAAAAGAAAAAAGTGTCACAAATATGTGTCCAAAAGGGAAACAGGAGCTTAATTGCCCATTAATAAGAACAAAATAGGGGATTAAATTCTTTTTTGCAACATTTTTGTAGTATCTGGCATTTTTTTTCTTTTGAAGTATTTCCAGGTCCCCTGGAACGACCACACCAAGTACCTATACATGTGGCAGGATGCACATTGCATTTTACCAACAAACTGTCCCTGCTAAATAAACAACACCAACACACACCAACCTTGTTTCCTGCCCTTCTTTTTCTATGTCATTAAAGGTTATGTACACTTTAAATACAACTTAATATTACTGAACAGCTGTGGCTTTAAATCTAAAGGCTTTTTGTTTTTGTTTGTTCTAACATCCTCCCATTCTTTTTCTTTGATAATGTATTTTGGTTTGTTTCTACAGCTGAACAAAATCCTTCAAGAAGTTCATTTTACACTGTCAAAGGAAAACATTTCCTTTACTCCAGAAGGAGATGTTCCAGCTCAGTACGACCTCTATAACATGGTTTTAACTGGTTCAGGACAAGGAGTAAAATTAAATTATATTCAGGTTGGAAGCTTTAAAGCCTCGGGTCCAGACCAATTGATTATTAAAGATAAAGACATTGTGTGGAACCAATATTTTACAGGGGTAAGTTTGTAATTATATTTCTAAATAAACTGAAATGTATATTTGTATATTAAACCTCACTTAACCACTCTACTCATTAACCATTAACAGTACCCAGGGTGAGGGCCTAAGCCAGGTCCTGAACTGAGGGATGGGGCAAAGCTAGACTGGTATTACAGATTAATTAGGACAAACCCTAGTTGTTTAGCTCCTAACTAGAGATGTCCGAACTTCGAAAATCCGGTCCACTCGAGGATCCGCGAATTTTCGAAAAAATTTAAAAATTCCAAAATCCGCTAGCGGACCCATTAAAATGAAAATATCCTCAAAATTAAGAGATTTCTCGTATTTTCGAAAATTGTCGAAATTACGCGGTTTCACGTATTTTCGAAAATTTGAGAAAATACGAGAAAAACACGTAATTTCGAAAATTTTCGAAAATATGTATTTTCGAAAATACAAGTAATCCTCGTAATTTAGAAAATTTTCGAAAATACATATTTGCGGAAATAAGAGAAATCCTCGTATTTTTGAAATTACGAGTTTTATCGTATTTTCGAAAATTCCCGAAGACACGAGAAAACTCGTAATTTCGAAAATTTTCAAAAATACGAGAAATCCGCGGTTCAGAAGTTCGGAAGGCGTAAAAAATCCAGAAATCCGGAAAAATCCGCCGTTCGAGAACGGGATAAATCCGCAGCGGATCCGGGTTCGGATCCGCGAACCGGCCATCCCTACTCCTCACCCTTGCCAATGGGAAGGTTGGAAATAAATGTATACCAAGTCGAGGTACCTATTTTTACCTGGCTAACTTTAAAGCCTGAAAAAATGGACTTATACGCGAGTATATACGTTAATTCCCCATTAATTAAAACAAACAAAAAGTTAATCCTAACAAAGTCCAGTCTAGAAATAATGTACCATATAGAGAATGTTCTATGTACCAGACTAAACATGCAGTGAACATCCATGCTTTTCTGGGGAGTTACCAACATCTTTCTGGCTTATTTTGCTGTGATGTGTATGCCTAAAATACAGGGGGAAGATTATATCTAAAAAGATATTTTAGGGAAGATGCATCAGGAGGCGATCTCACCACTACTTACCTCCTCTTATCCCAATGACGTATTACACCTCAACTAATGGTAGAAAGTTTCACAGTTTTCCTTTTCTCACTGTAAAAAAACACATTGGAAATTAAATACTTACAGGGTTATTCAATAAAAGTTCTTGTCGTTTAAAATGGTGCTAATTTAGCCCCAACCAATCAGATGTTAGCTTTCAAATGTTAAATAAGATCTGATTGGTTGGGTAAAAATTAGCACAATTTTAACAATAAGAAATGTATAGAATCTGTATTTTTCTATTTGTAAAATTGGTGGAGTGACCATCTGTTAAACCTTCCTGTTATAATGTATAATAAGGACCAAACACAAAAGTTACTTACCTTACTGATTTATATCCACTATCTACTTTATTATAGGCAAAATTAAATGATGTTAAAAATAGTGACCAACACCACCCTTAATAAGATTTGGGGGGGGGGAATTAAAAAAAATCCTATACAATTGTGCTGTTATCCATACTGGTATTAATACATATACTGTAGTTCTGGTTGGTACGGGGATACTATACAATAATGAGAATTACTGGTATTAATTCATATACTGTAGTTCTGGTTGGTACGGGGAGACTATATAATATTGAGAAAAACTGGTATTAATACATATACTGTAGTTCTGGTTGGTACAGGGATACTATATAATATTAAGAAATACCGGTATTAATACATATATTGTAGTTCTGGTTGGTACAGGGATACTATATAATATTGAGAATTACTGGTATTAATACATATACTGTAGTTCTGGTTGGTACAGGGATACTATATAATATTGAGAATTACTGGTATTAATACATATACTGTAGTTCTGGTTGATCCAGGAATACTTTCCGACTGCTGTTTGGAGTCAGGGAGGTATCTCTCCCCCCCTCCTTTTTTTAAATCGGTTAATTTTTCCCTCTGGATCATCTGTTAGGGAGGGTTAAAAAATAGGGTGAAAAGGTTGGACTAGATCACAGGTGTCAAACTCGCGGCCCTCCAGATGTTCGAAAACTACAACTGGGAGTTGTAGTTTTCAAACACCTGGAGGGCCGCAAGTTTGACATCCCTGGACTAGATGGACGTATGTCTTTATTCAACCTTAATTACTATGTTACTTTGTTCAGTAGGGGATGTTGGGAAGCATGTGTTGTCATTCCTGTCCTGAAAACTTCATTTCTTGTATTTCTAGTAATCACCTCTCTCACCATGCCACATGAAGTTGGTTGACCCCTGTGGATGAGAGAAAGAGAATATGATATTTATTTGGTGGGGGGGTGGCCTTCAGTCTCTCCTGATGCAGGTGGGTGGCTCTGTTTTATCCTTGAGACTTGACTTTCTGGCTTCCAAAGACTTAAGTTAAGATCTAAATCATTGAGACTTGAGTCTTATGAGCCAGAAAGAGTCAAGTCTCAAGGATAAAAGGGGCTCACCCACCTGCCTTTAGGAGAGACTCAAGTGTGGACAACCAGACATTATATGGGGTAGTTTGGTTTATCTGCAGCTGGATGTAGTTGCAGATTTCCCCTTTTGTAGCTGTTGGTTTCTTTAAATATCTCATTCATGTGTTTAAGCTCCGCCCATTCCCATCTAGCCATGCCAACACAATAAGCCACACTCACTTGCCCATAGCAGCGCCATAGTACATGCGCCACATTTCTTTCACTTCACCCCCCTGGGAAATTTTCTGTGGACACCCATGCCCTGGAGATTACTTGTTTTTAACTTGGCCCTTAGCTTTAGGAAATCATTTTTAAGTATCTCTCCTCCTCCTCTAAATTTGTCATGGGCACCAATGTGAACCAAGACCACCAGATCATACAAGGTCCCACCCAATAATCTGTTTATATGATCCAACACATGTCGGACTCTACCATTAGGCAGGCAAATACTGTTCGGCATGTAGGGTATTAGCAGTAGATGACTCTCTCCACATTTTTAATGATAAAGTCCCCTACCACTACCACCTGAAATTCTGCAAAAATGACAAGGTTTGGATAAGAAGAGACTAGTGTAAAGTTATTTTCCTCCTTAATCGTACAGAGTAGAAATGAGGAATGTTACCACGATTCATGTGTCACACCATCATTAAAGACAATGCATGTACGGGCTTGATTCAAAAGAAAAAAGTGTCACAAATATGTGTCCAAAAGGGAAACAGGAGCTTAATTGCCCATTAATAAGAACAAAATAGGGGATTAAATTCTTTTTTGCAACATTTTTGTAGTATCTGGCATTTTTTTTCTTTTGAAGTATTTCCAGGTCCCCTGGAACGACCACACCAAGTACCTATACATGTGGCAGGATGCACATTGCATTTTACCAACAAACTGTCCCTGCTAAATAACCAACACCAACACACACCAACCTTGTTTCCTGCCCTTCTTTTTCTATGTCCTTAAAGGTTATGTACACTTTAAATACAACTTAATATTACTGAACAGCTGTGGCTTTAAATCTAAAGGCTTTTTGTTTTTGTTTGTTCTAACATCCTCCCATTCTTTTTCTTTGATAATGTATTTTGGTTTGTTTCTACAGCTGAACAAAATCCTTCAAGAAGTTCATTTTACACTGTCAAAGGAAAACATTTCCTTTACTCCAGAAGGAGATGTTCCAGCTCAGTACGACCTCTATAACGTGGTTTTAACTGGTTCAGGACAAGGAGTAAAATTAAATTATATTCAGGTTGGAAGCTTTAAAGCCTCGGGTCCAGACCAATTGATTATTAAAGATAAAGACATTGTGTGGAACCAATATTTTACAGGGGTAAGTTTGTAATTATATTTCTAAATAAACTGAAATGTATATTTGTATATTAAACCTCACTAAACCACTCTACTCATTAACCATTAACAGTACCCAGGGTGAGGGCCTAAGCCAGGTCCTGAACTGAGGGATGGGGCAAAGCTAGACTGGTATTACAGATTAATTAAGACAAACCCTAGTTGTTTAGCTCCTAACTAGAGATGTCCGAACTTCGAAAATCCGGTCCGCTCGAGGATCCGCGAATTTTCGAAAAAATTTAAAAATTCCAAAATCCGCTAGCGGACCCATTAAAATGAAAATATCCTCAAAATTAAGAGATTTCTCGTATTTTCGAAAATTGTCGAAATTACGCGGTTTCACGTATTTTCGAAAATTTGAGAAAATACGAGAAAAACACGTAATTTCGAAAATTTTCGAAAATATGTATTTTCGAAAATACAAGTAATCCTCGTAATTTAGAAAATTTTCGAAAATACATATTTGCGGAAATAAGAGAAATCCTCGTATTTTTGAAATTACGAGTTTTATCGTATTTTCGAAAATTCCCGAAGACACGAGAAAACTCGTAATTTCGAAAATTTTCAAAAATACGAGAAATCCGCGGTTCAGAAGTTCGGAAGGCGTAAAAAATCCAGAAATCCGGAAAAATCCGCCGTTCGAGAACGGGATAAATCCGCAGCGGATCCGGGTTCGGATCCGTGAACCGGCCATCCCTACTCCTCACCCTTGGTACTGCCAATGGGAAGGTTGGAAATAAATGTATACCAAGTCGAGGTACCTATTTTTACCTGGCTAACTTTAAAGCCTGAAAAAATGGACTTATACGCGAGTATATACGTTAATTCCCCATTAATTAAAACAAACAAAAAGTTAATCCTAACAAAGTCCAGTCTAGAAATAATGTACCATATAGAGAATGTTCTATGTACCAGACTAAACATGCAGTGAACATCCATGCTTTTCTGGGGAGTTACCAACATCTTTCTGGCTTATTTTGCTGTGATGTGTATGCCTAAAATACAGGGGGAAGATTATATCTAAAAAGATATTTTAGGGAAGATGCATCAGGAGGCGATCTCACCACTACTTACCTCCTCTTATCCCAATGACGTATTACACCTCAACTAATGGTAGAAAGTTTCACAGTTTTCCTTTTCTCACTGTAAAAAAACACATTGGAAATTAAATACTTACAGGGTTATTCAATAAAAGTTCTTGTCGTTTAAAATGGTGCTAATTTAGCCCCAACCAATCAGATGTTAGCTTTCAAATGTTAAATAAGATCTGATTGGTTGGGTAAAAATTAGCACAATTTTAACAATAAGAAATGTATAGAATCTGTATTTTTCTATTTGTAAAATTGGTGGAGTGACCATCTGTTAAACCTTCCTGTTATAATGTATAATAAGGACCAAACACAAAAGTTACTTACCTTACTGATTTATATCCACTATCTACTTTATTATAGGCAAAATTAAATGATGTTAAAAATAGTGACCAACACCACCCTTAATAAGATTTGGGGGGGGGAATTAAAAAAAATCCTATACAATTGTGCTGTTATCCATTAATGAGATCAAAGATATTTTAAAATGATAATTTATCATAGCCAAGAATGTTCCTTTAATGTCTCTGATACCCTTAGTATTCCTTGTAGCAAATGGTCATATTCCAGACATAAATGAATTAAACCAGCTCCTGATCATCATCAAGGGCTTTAGTGAAGATAATACATGGTCTGTCACCCAGTTCTACTGATAATTAGCTGATGCTTAAAGTCTGCACATTAGAGTCAGAGCAAATGATGTAGCAGGTACTGTAAGTCTACAGAGGGAAGCAGACCAAGCAGTTTAGCAGATATGATCCCAGGCAGGAAAAGAATGTACAGTTCTTGGTACTGGTGCATTATAAGAATTAACCAATTGGTCATTTCAGGATCTATTGCACAAAAACCTTAAACAATTTCTATTTCAAATCACTCATTACAACTTCTAAAACCTTTAATACGCCAGATGTCAAATGGTCACGTCTATAATTACCAACTGGATGGCACCAATAACATTGTATTTAATTTCAGCCCCCCCGTTCCGTGTGCAGTGAGAGCTGTTCTCCAGGATACAGGAAAGCCCCCAGGAATGTGCAGTTTACCTGCTGTTATGACTGTGTGCGCTGCTCAGAGGGACACATCTCCAACACAACAGGTAAGTTCCACCATTATTTATCAAGCTTCACTCTATCAAATTTACAAGGAAAATAAATATTTATAAGTCAAAGTTGGGGTCAAGTCAAGTTATAAGTTATAAGTTGGGGGTCAAGTCAAGTTATAAGTTATAAGTTGGGAACAAGTCAAGTTATAAGTTAGAAGTTGGGGACAAGTCAAGTTATAAGTTATAAGTTAGGGTCAAGTCAAGTTATAAGTTATAAGTTAGGGTCAAGTCAAGTTATAAGTTAGGGTCAAGTCAAGTTATAAGTTATAAGTTGGGAACAAGTCAAGTTATAAGTTATAAGTTGGGGACAAGTCAAGTTATAAGTTATAAGTTGGGAACAAGTCAAGTTATAAGTTATAAGTTGGGGACAAGTCAAGTTATAAGTTGGGGACAAGTCAAGTTATAAGTTGGGAACAAGTCAAGTTATAAGTTATAAGTTGGGGACAAGTCAAGTTATAAGTTATAAGCTGGGGACAAGTCAAGTTATAAGTTGGGGACATGTCAAGTTATAAGTTATAAGTTGGGGTCAAGTCAAGTTATAAGTTATAAGTTGGGGACAAGTCAAGTTATAAGTTATAAGCTGGGGACAAGTCAAGTTATAAGTTATAAGTTTGGGGCCCCCCCCCCCCGAAGCCCCCCCCCCAAAGTCAAGTTATAAGTTATAGTGGGGGACAAGTCAAGTTATAAGTTATAAGTTGGGGACAAGTCCAAGTTATAAGTTATAAGTTGGGGTCAAGGTCAAGTTATAAAAAAGTTTAAGTGGGGACAAGTCAAGTTATAAGTTATAAGTTGGGACAGTCAAGTTATAAGTTATAAGTTGGGGACAGTCAGTTATAGGTTATAAGTTGGGGACAAGTCATTATAAGTTTAAGTTGGGACAAGTCAAGTTATAAGTTATAAGTTGGGGACAAGTCAAGTTATAGTTATAAGCTGGGGCAAGTCAAGTTATAGTTATAAGTTGGGGGTCAAGTAAGTTATCAGTTAGCGGGGAAATCAAGTTATAAGTTATAAGTTGGGGACAAGTCAAGTTATAAGTTATAAGTTGGGGACAAGTCAAGTTATAAGTCAAGTTCAGAAGATTAAACAGGTAATGTGGACCTGTATATAATAGTAACATAAAAAGAATGTGCAGTCATTGAGGCTAGCCATACATTGGAACAAACAAGAAAAGAGATGATCAATGCACATTCCTGTTCCCCATATATCATAATATCTATGCTAATGCAAACAGTAAAAACATGGGGGTTTTTAGTTACAATTTTATGCATAAAAGTGAAAAGCCTTCCAACCGCGTCAAGGTAATCCCAGTATGGAAGGTCCTAACAGTTTACCTTGGGTCATTACAGATATACATTGTGCAATTCACTGCATGATGGTGTAAGAAATCATTACATCCTACTTGATTGGCTTCACAATTGTAAAGTGAGTAATACCAAATAAAAATCAATTAAGAAATAGCAATAAACCTACCAACTTGCACCATTGACCGTAAGCAGATTTCAGCTTAATCTTCCTCTGTTCATTATCCACCCATATGCACCTCTCTTGTTATTCTACTGATTGCAAACTGGTTTAAACTGGTATATGATCACTGTTTCTAACAGCTGATTGGTGAGCTGGGACAACATCTTTCACCCCCCAATTTTTCCTTTAGGCACACCCAAAGAAGATTTAGGTATGTCAGGTCAGCCAAACAATCAGCTGTTTGAACAAGTGTTTATAGCTCTCACGGGTAAGTTGTACAGCCTCAGAGATCTATATCTATTGTACACAGGGAGGTAGGAATAAACTATCCTACCTCCCTGTATATTATAGATGATAATAGATCCATAAGCTCTTCCTCCAAATGTCTTTTTTTACTGTGAATATGTAAATTACTCAATGACAATTTTATATAAATGTGAAATTGTTAGTGTATAATATAAACTCTAGTTGACATGTCTACATGTTTCTGGTTCATTACTTTTTAATTTATATTTTGTACTGGTTTCTATCTGATTGTGCTGCAGTACAGACTGTGCTGGTGATTAATAGAATATAGTAGTGCATGTGTGTGTGCTTACATATATATTCAACTATATTCGACATACAAATTCTATTAAAGGAGAACTGAACTTAATTTTTTTAAAATGTGAACATTTTTCTCCCCAAAACACCTATAAATTTTCCTCTCTAGTAAGTTGTATTTAGTAAGTATGTTATGTAAGTATGTTTATGTAAGTTATATAGCCCATGTTGGCTTCAAAGAGCCACGCCCCTTGACCCCAAGATTTGCTGTCTCTACGAATTTCTATCAAAAGTTTCTAAATATACCTGTATTCATTGTGAGTTACTGGTGTTGCACCATGTAAATGCCAAACCCATGAAGTCACAAATTAAAATTCCCTACCTTACTAAAGAAACAATACAACTACCTGACTTTATTGATTTTTTGTTTGTTTGTTTCCATCATGTTTTTAGAAAAATATAAAGTTTCTACATATGTATATACTTTATATATTGCAGCTCTTTTTTTATTTACCAACCAGCGTGAACAGCCTTCCTGGAGCAATACAACATAATGAACTGATTTTACTGACATTTACTGAAATTTACTTCTATTGCATCTGCAGTAGTGGTGCACTGCTGAAGTTTTTTTTTTTTTTATTATGTTTCTAGAAAAAGATAGAGATTCTACATGTATTGATATCCCTCCTAGTGTCCCTTGTGGCATAGAGGTAGAAAGATTTCTTTTTAGCAAGACAGAGTATAGAAGTCTGCAGATTCAATTCCCAGGCTTACTTTTATTTTTAACTGAAATTATAATGTTCTGTTTCTTACATTCATGCTAGCAAAGAAATAAACCTTTTTGTTTTAAAAGCAGAGGACAGGACAGGAGCATTTGTAATGTGTTTACATAAAACTGAATTGAAATCTGTGTTCTGTGTCAGAAGAAGGGATGATCTCTGAGCTGTAACATGATTGGCTATTAGCTTCCAGGTAGCAAGGGTTGCAACTTCCTGTGAAGTGTACTGCATACACTGAGCTGGGTGTTCCCAAATAAGGTAAATTATGGGAGCTAACCCCTAGTACCCTAGGCTATTTTCATAAATCACCCAACATCAACATCAAAGAGAGAGGTGAGACACAGTTTTTTTCTATCTTTGTGAATGTGCTCTTTCTATTGGGGCAATGTTGTGTGAAGACTTTAGTTACCCTTTAAAATATGTAATAACAAAGTATTCTAAATCTATATTTTTTCAGATTCAGAAACTTGTTTCCAGTGTCCTGAATATCAGTGGCCCAATGATAACAGAACTGTCTGTATCCAGAGGACTATAGAATTTCTATCATATGAAGATTCTTTAGGACAATTGTTGGCTTCATTGTCAGTTATTTTCTCTATTATGGTCATATCAGTTCTTGTGACTTTTATAAAAAATCATTAAAATATAAAACTCTGTGGTTAAAGCCATAACGAAACCCTCAGTTACATCCTCCTCTTCTCCCTCACATTATCCTTCCTCTGCTGCTTCTTGTTCATTGGCCATCCAGAGAAGGTGACCTGCCTGCTCAGACAAGTTACATTTGGGATCAATTTCACAATCTCAGTATCTTGTGTTCTGGCTAAATCAGTCACAGTTGTCATTGCCTTCAATGCCACCAAGCCTGGGAGCAAGATAAGAAATGGGTGGGAACAGAGTGTCCATCTGCCTGGTCCTTCTCTGTACCCTGGTTCCAGGTTGTGATATGCCTGGTCGGCTGATCTCCTCCCCACCATTCCCAGACTATGACACTCACACTACCCTGGGAAGATGATATTACAATGTAATGAAGGTCTGTTCCTCTGTTCTACACTGTGATTGGTTACATGGGATTCCTGTCTGCATTAAGTTTCATTGTAGCTTTCCTGGTTAGGAAGTTACCAGCCAGTTTCAATGAGGCCCAGCTGATCACTTTCAGTATGCTGGTGTTCTGCAGTGTTTGGGTGTCCTTCATCCCAGCCTACCTGAGTACCAAGGGTAAATACATGGTGGCTGTGGAGATCTTTGCTATCCTGGCTTCCAGTGCAGGGTTACTGGGCTGTATATTCATTCCCAAGTGTTACATTATCCTGTTCCACCCTGAGCAGAACACCAGGAGACACATCACTGGGAAACTGTAACACCTTAATATAACAATTATAATATTTCATTATTTAATAATAATAATAATAATAATAATAATAAGAGGAAGAAGAAGAAATAGACCCTGTTCAGTTTTGTTTGTCATTTCTCTGAGATTTTCATAGTTGGATGTTATATCAATTTAACGGATGACATGTAAATGTAATAAATAAATGTGGAGAACAATAATATCTTTATGATACATATAACATGGGCTACCTGTATAAGAAGTGGGTAAACTGTGTTAGAGTTAAAGGGGAACTGTGGTCCAAAAATGACTTTAGGCAAATTGATGGGAATTGCTCCCCTGAGAATTTATGCATTGTATTTCCATTGTTTATTTTGGATAGTTTTGAAGATATTTACATTTTTGTGTGTGATATGGCAGCAGCATCACCAGGTCCCGTGCACTTCCTGCTCTGAGACTGTCAATCTGTCCCGTGTCTCCTCCTCCCCTTTGCAGCCCCCCATGTGTCTCATCTTTTCAGATTCGCTTTTGTCTGGGGATGTGCCGCTGGATTGGAAAAAAGCCAATGTAATACCAATATTCAAAAAAGGTAGTCGTTCACAGCCGTTAACTATAGACCTGTAAGCCTAACATCAGTGGTAGGGAAGGTGATGGAAACTTGTGTTAAGGGATCTATATCCTTGACTTTGTCTCCAGAGATCATCTTATTAGTAGTGTCAGCATGGATTTATGAGAAATAGATCATGCCAGACAAATTTAATTGGTTTTTATGAAGAAGTGAGTAAGAAGTTAGATTCAGGCACAGCTGTGGATGTGGTGTATTTGGATTTTGCAAAAGCCTTTGATACTGTGCCACATAGGCGACTAATGTATAAACTGAGGACTGTTGGCCTTGAAGAAAACATTTGTTCATGGATAGAGAACTGGTTATTGGACCGCAAACAGAGAGTGGTGGTTAATAGGAGCTACATCTATGTGGGCTAAAGTTCTAAGCGGGTTCCTCAGGGTTCTGTACTGGGGCGCTTCTGTTTAATCTGTTTAAATGACTTAGAAGGGGGCATTGAGAGCAAGGTCTCTGTGTTTGCTGATGACACTAAATATGCAGAGCTTTGGAAACTTCCATGATGTGCAAGTGCTGCAAGCAGACCTAGATAGATTATCAAAATGGGCAGCAGAAGGCAGATGAGATTCAATGTTGATAATAGTAAGGTGATGCATTTGGGATTTAATAATCCCGTGCCACCTACACCATAAATAACTCTGTGTTAAGCATCTGAAAGGAAAAATTGGGGGTTCTGGTAGATAACAGCCTTAGCTGTAGCAAACAATGCCAGGTAGCAACAGCTAGAGCTAGCAGATATTGTCTGTATAAAGAGGGGAATGGAATCAAGAGAGAAAAAATATTATTCTCCCTCTTTACAAGGCCACTGGTAAGGCCAATTTGGAATATGCGGTGCAGTTTTGGAATCCCATATACAAAAGGGACATCTGGAAATTGAGGCAGTTCTGAGAAGGGCAACTAAATTAATAAGGGGAATGGAGGGTGAATATGCGGCAGATTAGACAAGTTAGGGCTGTTTACAGAGAGACGGGCGGTTGGTGGGGACATGATAACCTTATACAAATTTTTAATGGCCCATACAGTGAACTCTCTGGTGCATTGTTCACTAATAGGTCATATCAGAGGACTCGTGGACATCCTTTAAGGTTGGAAGAAAAGAAGTTTCATCTTCAAGTTAGGAGAGGTTTCTTTACAGTGAGAACGTGAGAATGTGTGAAATGTGGAACTGCTTCCAGCAGAGGTGGTAATGGCAAGTTCATTGAATAACTTAAAAAAGGCCTGGATAAGTTTCTAAAACTAAAAATATTGAGAATTACGGTATTAATGCATATAGATCTGGTGATCAGGGATACTTTCCGATTGCCGTTGGAGTCAGGAAGGAATTTTTTTCCCCCTTTTTAGCTGGGGTTTTTTGCCTTCCTCTGGATCAACTGTTAGGTAGGGTATAAAAAAAAAAAAAAAAAAGGGAATAGGTTGGACTTGAGGACGAATGTCTTTATTCAACCTTAATACTATGTTACTATGTTACTATGTTACTATGTTACTATGTCCCTCCCACTCATGGACCTCATGGTCCCTCCAGTTGCAGGCCCCCAATGGCCCATTATCCTACCACCCCATGTGGCCCTGCCCACCCGTGGGTGCTGTGGTCCTGCCCACTCACAGGTGCCATGGCCCCCGCCCACCTGCAGGTGCCTAAGCCCCACCCACCCATGGGTGCTAAGCCCTGCCCACCCATGGGTGCCTAAGCCCCACCCACTAGTGGGTGCCTAAGCCCCACCCACTCATGGGTGCCTAAGCCCCGCCCACTCGTGCATGCCGTGGGTTACTTAGACTCAGAAGAGAAGGGCTGTAGATTCCCTTACCTTCTCTGTAAGGACTTCACAAAGCAGAGAGGAGGAGGGACTTCCTGTCTCCCTCACACAGTGAGGGAGTCTGAGGCTGTGCTCACCGGCGGCACTGTGCAGGAGAAGCCTTAGGAATGTCACATGTCAGCCTCCCACCCATTAACTTTCTGGTCAGTCATTTCTGCATATCTTGGGCTGTGGAGCATGTAGAGAGGTGTTTGATGGCTCGTTTTAAAGGTAGGAAACTGGCCTTTCATTCAAACTTAACTTGTTTAGAGACCACAGTTCCCCTTTAAGGGTTATGTACAATGGAACATTCGTTTTTGTAAATCGCCCATTAGTGAAAACTATAATTCACCCAACTATCACTGTGCTATTTTTTTGTTGATCTGACCCCTATTTCATTAGATATCCAATCTGAAACATCTAACGTTTTAGCATTTCTGTAAGCAGTTTTGGTTTAGCTTGAATGATTTGACAGTTGGTGTGCTGTACGCAGTTTTGACAGTTAGTTTGTGGGGAAATAGTCAGATCAGTGGTCAGAGCCTGAGAAAAATAAGTATTGTGTTGAAGGCATGCAGCAACACACACACCTCAGAGTACGTGCTACTACATGTATTCATTTATGGATTAATGTGACGCAAAGTAAATTTTTCAGTATACATACACTTTAATGTCTATTTACAATGCATCTTGTAAATGTATATATTGTTCTGGTGATAATGTTTTTTGTTCATAATATATAACATTATTATACTTTTTTGTTTGACTCTTAATAAGAATAATACTGTATTAAAGACATGTTTGTTTGAGAGTTTGTTTCTTCTGTATTTTATTGCGTTTAAGAGATATATTTTTATATATTTACAAATATTTTATTCAGATATTCTCAGTAATTTCGTTGTTTAGTATTAATAGTATAATTACATCTCTTTTAGAGTATTCTTTACATATTATTAAAGCAGTAACTTCATTATTTAAGGGGCAACTATAGCATCCAAATTCAAACATTTAAAAATCTCATACTATTAAAATATAATTCCCCACATCCCCCTACGTGTGCTTCTTTTTCCAATCTGTCCACCTGTTTTGTAGATATTAGATTTATACTCCTACTGCTGTGAATTACCATATCCTCAACACAAGAAAAGTATGAGGGAGCACATACCTGAGGAAGGGATAGGGCATCCGAAACGTTGTATGTGTGGTTCCAATAAACTTTTGTGAATTCACCTTTATGTAGTGTGCTCCCCCATACTTTTCTTGTGTTGAAGATTCGGTTGTCCCAGGGAGTGGAGGGCCAGGGGGATCGCACCTACTCACCTGTCTGGCATACAAGCCAACAGCGGTGTGCTGGAGTGTTCCTTTTGACTGTATTTGAATTACCATATCCACAGTCCTCCCTAAGAAGTAAATTACCATATCCCTCTAATTATAAACAGTACAGACACTGACACCATGTGTAAGAGTAAACAGGACACACGTGTACTGGCAGAGAAGAAAGACGAAAGTTCCAAGACGTCTCTACTAGTCCCACATTACAATTATTAATAAAGTCAATACATTTTCAGGAACTCTGTAATCAAAGAAAAAACTTTTTTCTCCAATCTTTCCCCACACACATGTAAAATCCATAAATAAAAGTTATATGGCAACAAACTTTGTATTATACAGAGTCAGACAGACAGATAATGTATTTAACATGGTTGTTTTATAGTAAATTGATTGCAATTTATACTGTGATCATTCTGACTCAACCTGGCTATAGGTGTTTTACCTGATTAACTTGTGGGTCACCATATGTTTTCAATATACAACTCCCATCATTCCTTCACTGCCCTCTGCTATTAGAAAGTGTATTTAGGGGAAATGGTGGTAGATATAGTATAACTACACCAACAATAATTTTGTCCAGAGCCAGCACAGTGAATTTGATCAGTCTGAGGAAAACTCAGGATTCATACCTGTGCTCTAAATGCTGAAATTACTATAAGAAATCTTTTTTTAAGGCACTGAGCACAAAAGTTAGGTTTAGTGAAAAATAGCCTTCACACCGCAACTGAAAGGTACCAAAACCAGTACATTTAGACAGCTTGGTTAGACGCCAAACAAATGCTATGCATGCATGCATGTACCACAAACTCACAGCTCTGCTGCTAAAATAGAACTAGGCCTTGCTGAGGGCCTCTGACTTTTTTATACTGTCTCCTTGGCACACCCCCAACATATTATTGGTGAGTAATACAAGAGCCAAAATCCTGTTTTTTTGGTAGAGATATTAGGAGATATTAAGCTAAGTGACTTATGTGTTAACTAAGGTCTGTTGATCTTAAAAAAAAAAAAAACTTTTGTACATGGATAAAAAATTGGTTATTGGATCTCATACAGATAGAAGTGGTAAATAGAGCTACATCCATGTAGGCTTGAGTTCTAAATGGAGTGTCTGGGGTCACTTCTATATCTTCTTAATTAGTTTATAGAGGACTTAGAAGGGGCATTGAGAGCAAGGTCTCTGTGTTTGCTGATGACACTAAACTATGCAGAGCTTTGGAAACTTCCAATGATGTGCAAGTGCTGCAAGCAGACCTAGATAGATTATCAAAATGGGCAGCAGAATGGCAGATGAGATTCAATGTTGATAAATGGAAGGTGATGCATCTGGGGTTTTAAAATCATTGTGCCACCTATACCAGCTATGGTTGTGTGTGACAATGCTGCCAACATCCTGGCTGCCCTTTGTCTGGGCAAAGTCACACATTCTTTGTCTGATACACATCAATCTGGTCATCCAGGGGATCCTCACAAAGTTTCCTGGTCTACAGGATGTACTGAGGCAGCCAATCAATGTGTCCAGACATACATGGCCACAGCTTACCAGGCCGAATTCTATCAGCAGCAACATTTGCCAAAATACTGCCTGATTTATGACAGAGACTAATCCAACAGAGGTGCTTGTATAAATGTGGTGCAAGGACTGGCTCTGTAGATCTGGGTTTTCTGTTACTCAGGTAGTGGCTACTGATGCAGGATGCCTGCCATGTTCTTACCAGGATGGAAAGCCATGATGTGGCTACTATCAGTGACACTATGCCAATGGTATTCCTCCTCAATCACACCTTGCATGAACTACTTGACATGGGATGCCTTCTGAGCCCAGGCATTACATGGATAGCAGCTCCTCCACACAATTAGTGGAGCAAGAGTCCAATAATTAGGAGGCTGATACCCCTCTAGGGAGATGTATCAACTTCTCCAAGAACCATGTTTGGGAGAGGTTGAATCCATCACTGGTGTCCTTAGTAAGTACATAGGATCACCTGTGGTAGATAATTGTCAGGGTCTTTTATGATGCAATGCCTGTGCAAGGATACCCAGATTAAGGCAATCAAAAAGAAGGAGCAGTATTGAGAAGTCACCCTTTTAGATCCTTGCTATAAGGGTAAAGTGTCACAATTTGTGCTCATTTCTATGAGAGAAGGCAGAATAAAACATTATAAGGATTTGCTGCAGCATAGCCTCTAGCCTGCCTTTCCAGGTGCTGGGAAGAGCATAGCACCTGGATATGGGGATCAACAGAGGTCTCATCTCCCTGTGTCTGGCAGGATAAGCAGTAGTACTTGAGGTAGACAGTACTATATCAGATCCAGGGTCAATGTAGACACAATAAGAAATGAGAAACCAATAGACTACTGTTTGTCAAGGATTGACATCTGGTCCAAGCTGGCACATTATGCCATGCAGGCTTTGTCTTGCCCAGTATCCTGTCAGATAGAACCTTCAATACTGCAGGGGGTGTTGGACTCTTCTTTCTATCACAATGTGGACCATCTTATATTCATTAAGATACACAAGGTGTGAATTACAGACCAGCACAAAATCCCAATTACATACTGTCTCAGCATTAACCTCTGAGGGAGAGTATCTAGTATGGTGTGGGGTATGTGGTGTGGGCCAAGCATGCCTGGTTCTGCCACAGTGAAATGTTATGAAATAACCTCTCGCCAACGCTGAGCAAAAGTAACTAAAGCATTGTGGGGTAAGTGGTCTGGAGCCAAGCTTGCCTGGCTCTACAAGGATAGAAACTAGACTGATCTTTTGTTTTTCCTTAAGGCACCCTCAGGGTCTCACCTAACCTGACCATAACCTGACCATACTATAACCATAGCAGCAACTCAGTGTCTATTATATTTTTCTTTTGGGTCAATCCTGCTTGGCCTAAATAAATCTCTAATTGCTTGCTTTTGTCTCTCCATGAGGCACACAACACAATGGCCACTTTGAGTATAGTTTGGGTAAAGTCTGGGCCTACTCCTGCATGCAGTTCTGTCACGTTGATATGGTACCCCATCACCCTCTTTACCTTATATGATGTAAAAGCTAAAGGAGAGTAGTTAATATGATGTTAGGACAAGCCTGTCTGCCTGTTCATTTTCTGGTATTAATTTTTTTTTTTAAATGTTTGGCCATTAGTACAGTACATGTTTCCCTGGCCCCTATGCAATTTCTACAATGTTAATAATGATATTAGAGGCTGTTGACATGGTGAGAAAATGGCTAGGCCAAGACAGCACTCTTACCATCAGAACTGATCTCAACCCAGAACAGGTGTGTTCCTTACTGGACTTGATAGTATAGTATAGTAAGTATTTGAGGTTGAATAAAGACATTTGTCCATCCAGTCCAACCCATCTAGCTATATCCTCATTTCCTGCCTAACTGTTGATCCAGAGGAAGGCAAAAAAAAACACCAAATTTATGAAGGGGGAAAAAATTTCTGACTCCAAGTGGCAATCGGAAATTTCCCTGGATCAACTCTACTTTATGTATCAATACCAGTAACTTGTAACATTCCTTGTTTGTAGAAACTCATCCAGCTTTTTATTAAACTGACCAATGAACCTGCCATAACAATGTCCACTGGAAGACAGTTCCATAGCTTTACCGTTCTCACATGACAACCCTTTCCCAACTCACTTTATGTATCAATACCAGTAACTTGTAACATTCCTTGTTTGTAGAAACTCATCCCAGCTTTTTATAACTGACCAATGAACCTGCCATAACAACGTCCACTGGAAGACAGTTCCATAGCTTACCGTTCTCCACGTGACAAACCCTTTCCCAACTCTACTTTATGTACAATCCCAGTAACTTGTAACATTCCTTGTTTTGTAGAAACTCACCCAGCTTTTATTAAACTGACCAATGAACCTGCCATAACGTCCACTGGAAGACAGTTCCTACCTTTACCGTTCTCACAGTGACAAACCCTTTCCCAACTCTACTTTATGTATCAATACCAGTAACTTGCAACATTCCTTGTTTGCAGAAACTCATCCAGCTTTTTATTAAACTGACCAATGAACCTGCCATAACAACGTCCACTGGAAGACAGTTCCATAGCTTTAACCGTTCTCACAGTGACAAACCCTTTCCCAACTCTACTTTATGTATCAATACCAGTAACTTGTAACATTCCTTGTTTACAGAAACTCATCCAGCTTTTTATAAACTGACCAATGAACCTCCATAAACACGTCCACTGGAAGACAGTTCCATAGCTTTACCGTTCTCACAGTGACAAACCCTTTCCAACTCTACTTTATGTATCAATACCAGTAACTTGTAACATTCCTTGTTTGCAGAAACTCATCCAGCTTTTATTAAACGGACCATGAACCTGCCATAACAACGTCCCTGGAAGACAGTTCCAATGCTTTAACCCGTTCTCACAGTGACAAACCCTTTCCCAACTCTACTTTATGTATCAATAACCAGTAACTTGTAACATTCCTTGTTTTTAGAAACTCATCCAGCTTTTTATTAAACTGACCAATGAACCTGCCATAACAACGTCCACTGGAAGACAGTTCCATAGCTTAACCTTTCTACAGTGACAAACCCTTTCCCAACTCTACTTTATGTATCAATACCAGTAACTTGCAACATTCCTTGTTTGCAGAAACTCATCCAGCTTTTTATTAAACTGACCAATGAACCTGCCCATACACGTCCACTGGAAGACAGTTCCATAGCTTTACCGTTCTCACAGTGAAAAACCCTTTCCCAACTTGAAGACTAAACCTTTTCTCTTCAAGTCTTAAGGGATGTCCACGTGTCCTCTGACATGTTCTATTGGTGAACAATGCCCCAGATAGTTTATTGTATGGCCAATTAATGTATTTTTACACAGTAATCATATCCCCCAAGCGCCTTTTCTCCATTGTACATAATTGTAACTTATCCAGTCTCTCTTCATATTTAAGCTCCCCCAATCCCCTTATTAATTTAGTTGCCCTTCTCTAAACCCTTTCCATTTCAAAGATGTCAAAGAGGGAGAATAACATTTTCCTCCCTTGAATCCATACCTCTCTTTATACAAGACAATACCATGCTGGCTCTGGCTGTAGCTGCCTGGCAATGCTTGCTACCTTTAAGTTTGTTATCCACCAAAACTCCAAGATCCCTTTCAACAGGGATTCATTAACACAGAGCCATTTATAGTACAAGCAGCACAAGTCCAAAATGCATCACCTTACATTTATCAACATTGAATCTCATCTGCCACTTAGCAGCCCAATGAGACAATCTATCTAGATCCCCCTGCAACGATTGCACATCCTCTGAAGTTTTTAATGGTCGACAAAGTTTTGTGTCATCAGCAAACACAGAAACCTTGCTGACAATACCCACTTCGAAATCATTAATAAATAGATTAAATAGAAGCGGCCCCAACACAGAACCCTGTGGCACCCCACTTCGCACTTAATGTCCATAATGATGAAGCCCCATTTACAACTACTCTCTGCACCCTATTCATTAACCAATTTTCTATCCATGTACAAATGTGACCCCCAGACCAATAGATCTCAGCTTATACATTAGTCGCCTATGGGGGACTGTATCAAAAGCCTTTGCAAAATCCAAGGAAACTACATCTACTGCTATGCCAGAGTCTAAATTTCTACTTATTTCCTCATAAAAGCCAAGCAAGTTAGTTTGACTAGATCTATTCCTCCTTGTGCCTGAATACCACCTATTTCAAATACAGGGATATGTTCTATAAGCAAAAACATGGATGTGCTATGGGATCTCCAGTTTCTCCCATTGTGGCCAACCTATACATGGAGGAGGTAGAAAAACAGGCGCTTAAAACCTTTAAGGGCATAGCACCCAGCCACTGGTTCAGATATGTGGATGACACCTGGGTTAAAATCCACCAGAAGGAAGTACAAAGATATATAACGATGACGATCAGATCAGACATAAGATAGATAGATAAGAATACTAGATAAGTGATAAGACAGTGATAGAATAGATGTCGCTAGACTAGATGATAGATAGATGATACATAAGATAGAATAACGCTAGATCAGATAGATAGCATTAGATGATAAGATATAATAATAAGATAAGGATGATAGAAGATAGGATAAAGATAGTATATAGCGACATAATAGAGAGATAGATCTAGATACATGACTAGAATAGATCATAGATAGTAGATAGATAGATAGATAGATGATATGTGCATAGTGATGAGATAAAGATAGTCATATATAGCTAGATAGATAGATGAGCATAGATACTAATCGATAGATAGATAAGAAGACTAGATAGAGTACAAGATATCGATAAGCTTAAGATACATAGATAGATGATTATAGATAGCAGAGAAGACTTTGATAGATCATAGATAGCATCACTATATATAGAATACTAGACGACAATGGACTCAGAATCATAAAGATATATAGATACAAGATAGATAGATAGAGATAAGACACTAGATAGATGACATAGATATATAGATAGACTAGATAGATAGGATAGCAGCGTTAGATAGATAGATATTAGATCATGCAGTCGAATGATAGATAGATAGATACAGCAGTAGATAGAGATAGAATAGCAAGTTAGATAGCAATAGATCGATAACAGATAGGATAACGATAAATAAGATAGAATATGATGAGCTCCAAGATAAGATAGAATAGATAAGCTAATTTAGATAACCATAGATTAGATAGAGAGATAGATAGATTGATAGATACAGAATTCAATAGATAAGATCTGAAAACGATAGCAGGAGATTATATAGATAGATAGATAGATAGATAGATATATCACATCAAGTTCAATAGATAGATCAAAGATAAGATAGATAGATAAGCAAAAGATAAGATAGATTATAGCAAAGATGCAAAGATAGATAGATAGACTAGATGGTCAGAGTTACAGATAGAATAATATGATAAGATAGATAGATAAAAAGCAGAGTTAGATAACAGATAGCAAGAATAAATAGTCGCACATAGATAATTAAGATACGCAGAAGTAGATAGAATAGATAGATAGATAGATATATTAGGATAGATAAACTAGATAGCAAAATGAACATATAATAAAATTAGATAGCAAGATAAATAGATACAGATAGATAGAAAAAAAAAAAAAAAAAGAAAAAAAAAGAGATAGATAAAGACAACAAAGAACAGAGTTAGAATGCGCAAGAGTTAGAATAGTACATAAGATATGAGCAGAGTTTAGCTAGATAAGATAGATATCACAATGATAGCAAAGATAGATGCAAAGATAGATAGCAAAGATAGATAGATGATCAGCAAAGTTAGATAGAGTAAGAAATAGTAGCAAGTTAGATAGACAAAGACATCGATATAGGCAGTTAAGCAATAGATAGATGCTAGACTAGCAAAGTTAGGATAGATAACTAATAGCAAAGTTAGATAAGATAGATAGAAGATAGATAGCCAAAAGTTAGTGATAGACAAAGTTTGATAGATAGATATAATAGATAGCAGACTCAGATTTATAGATATATGATATATGTCAATAGATAAAGTGCACAGAAATAGATAGATAAAGATAGACAAAGATATATAGAATAGATCAGATAGATAGCAAAAGATAGAAGTAGATCGACTAGATATATAATGGCAGAGTTGCTAGATAGATAAGATAATAGATAAAATGATAGATAGAATAGCTAGCAGAGTTAGATATATAGATAGATTAGATAGACGAGCATGAAAAGTTCGTAGATTACAGATTAGATTAATAAGCAAAGATAGATCAACCATAAATATAAGCAGAGTTTAGATAGATAGATAGCAAAGAGTTCGATAATAGACTTGCAGAGTTTAGATAGATAGGATAGATATATAGAATCACGAATATATAGACAAAAAGATAGATACACACAAAAGATAGAATAAGATCGACAATAAGTATCAAGCAAAAGTTTAGGATAGATAGACATAAGATATATAGATAGACAAAGTTAGAAATAGCCTACGAAAGTACAAAGTTAAGATAGATAGATAGATAGAGAGCAAATTATTAGACTGATAGAATAAGAATAGACGTGTATAAAGAACGTCAGATGAATCACAACAAGTGGTATAAAGCCCCTCCCCTTCTTGACAAGAAGACCACAAATCCAACAATCCGGAAAAACAAAGCACCCCCACTCATTACACATTAATCCAAACCCCAACCCCTTCCAGTGGCACACCTAGGCGGCATAATATGGAAATTTATTTATTGTGTGCAGAAGTGGCAAAAAGTCTAAGAGACACGGCCCTGATGAAAGCGCGTATATAAATATAAAATATATCATTTTGTTCGATTATTAATGTTGGTTCCGCAACTGAATCAACAGGTTGATCTTATATCGAAAAACATAAAGTAGTGACCAATTACATCCTTTTATTTTTTTTTCATTTTGTTTTACCTAAGTATTCAGGGAAGTTAAATAAAACAGAGACATATAGTCCAACCCACATAACCAAACCCTCTCAATAACCTACTCGTCAATAAATAATTGTCAAAGTTTGATCCAATGGATTTATATTACACAACAAAATGGAGTTTTGTGCTTTTGTACGCGCGAGTATGGGGAGTGTTGTGTGCGCAACAATGATGTGAAGTAAATTCTTTCTTATTGCCAAGCTTTATGCCACTCAGTTCTGGCTTTATTTAAGCGAATATATGTCAATTACAAAACACCGTTAACAAGCATTGCGACATTCGCGGCAGTGTTTGCAAATGAGACAAATTATGCGTCAACTGCCATTATATTTGTGTTCTTAAATCACTTAACCCTTCTGGTAAAATTGTGTTTAAACGTGACTTTAATACTCTCTAATCATATATTAATATCAGTCATTTTCAATAACTTTTTAGTTTAAAGAAAACTTAATCCGGCCACTTTATAACTTGCATTACCAACAAAACAAAAACATCTGCTGGAAGACAGTTCCACAGTTTCATCATCATCACAGCCTTCTCACTGTAAGAAACCTTTCCTAACCTGAAATTTAAACTTTCATTTCTTCCAATCTTAAAGGATGTCCACGAGTCCTCTGATATGACATATTAGTGCAATGTAATTATAATATTTAATTAAAATCCCCACCATTAGTGCGCTTTTCCCAGCGTAAACTAAAACTGCCCAACTTGTCCAATCTGCCTGCATAGTCAAGCCCTTCCATTCCCCTGAATTTGATTTTCCTCTCTGAATTCCTTCCATCTCCAACATGTCCCTTTTGTATATGGATATCCATAACTGCAACCGATACAAATGAGGCCTTACCAGTGCTTTGTTGTTATTCTTTTTCAGCACGGACAACACTAGAGTACAAACACTGTTGATCATTATTCGGTTTAATTACAATTACCAAAATTGATATTGGATTTGCGATAGTGATTGTGGTAATGTACATTCACTTAATGATCGCTCCCACATAGAGTATAGTAAACGTGTAGTAAAATAATAGAGTAAACTTCTTATTGTCATGTAGATACACAACGAAAATACATTCAGCTGTTTTGATATTAAATTGGATCTTGCAAAGGTGAAGGGAGAAAACCTACCTTTACAAATAGCTGTTTTAAAAACCAAAAAATACAGAACCCTACCAACGAAGTTTATAGGTAATATCAGCTTAAGTTTCGAGTGTAAAATATATGGAAGGGAAGTGAGTGCTAATAAGCAGGACAGACTAAATATACTGCTGGTGAAGAGGTTTTGTGCAATCCTTTGGAACAATCCCTTGGGCACAACAGCGAAGGTAAGCCACAGAATGTTCAGTATCTGCTTCCCTCAGCTGCTACAGCAAAATATCATTTCAAAGGTCCGTATTTATGTTAAGGTGGATTTGTGTTAAGGCTTGGAAGGCTAAGCCATCCCAAATTAATCTGGGCTAAAAAAAAGAAATGACAGACTACCTTCCAAGGTAACCGAGGTTGTTTTTGCAGTTCCCGGAGGGGGGGGTAATCTCCGGTAGTGCAACTCTCATAGGGCGGAATCCAACGCACATATGTTGTGTTGAATATGTCACATTGCATGTGGAGTGAATCGAGCAGCGCGCATTCTCAGCATTTTCCGATGATCAGCCTGGCAGATTCATTCTGCCGATTGTCGTATATTTTGGACATAGTCAGCAAATTATAGCAGCACAATACTTTCAATCAATGCACGAAAGCATATAACTACTATTTTTAGATTTTTAAAACATATCTTCTGAAGGTATATATATATTTATATATATAATATAGCATAATATATATATATAATATACTACTGATTGACCTGATAGCACTCCACGTCGTCTTTTAAACTGCCCGGGTGTCTCTCCATCCTATGTACAGTCAATAATCCACATTGAAAAAGCACTCAACGGGTGTTAATGAAATTAAGACCCATTAAGTGCTGTTCATGTGGATTATTGACTGTATATATATATATATATATATATATATATATATAACAAAATATAGGAGCACTCCTAGAAATTTCAATAAGTTTATTCAACACAAACTTGGCAACGTTTCGGCCCTGTGTCTGGGCCTTTCTCAAGCCTTGTGATACAACATACCATGTTGCAAGTTTAAATAGGGTGTTTCCTCCTCCCATTTTTTCGTGACATCATCCAATTATCTACACACACAACACAGCTACAAGAAAGTGATCTATTCTTTCATTTGAATATTCTTAAAACCATATCCATATTTAAAGTGCTTATAGTATCTAAAGTGCTTATATAATCTTAAAGTGCTATTTCTCTATTTAAAGTGCTGCCATATCCGTTAAAATATTTATTTTGGCATTAAAATAGTGTTTACCTTTAAATTATGGTTAATCTTAAAATTAAGTGTCGTTCTTAAATCTAGTTTCATTAATATATAGAGAAAATTTCAACATGATTTTATATAAAGAATCTAGTGACTACTAGAAAATGAGGAGGAACACCCTATTTAAACTTGCACATGGTTGTTGTATCACAAAGGCTTGAGAAAGCCCCATACACAGGCCGAAACGTTTTGCCACGTTTGTGTTGAATAAACTTCATTTGAAATTCCTATGAGTGCTCCATATTTTGTTTTATGTCTATTTTTAATCAACATGAAGCAACCCAGGTGTTTATCCTACAAGGTTTGAGTGCCACCCACCTGGTTTATATAATATATATATATATATATATATATATATATATACTAGCAAAAGTGTGCCCATTGGGTTTTTTTTATGTGTAATTTTTATAGTTTAATTTGCTGGAGTGTTAGTTACATATATTCCATGCAGAATTTAATAAATTTGAGAGGTGTGTTCTATAGCTCCTTTTGACCAGTCCATTTCAAACGTTGGGGAATTCTGTAGGTTAGTACTTTTTATTTTTTATTTCATATGCCATTTTATCCACTGTTACACACTTATATATCTTTATTTTGTAACATATTAATAAACTAATTCATGTTTATAACCTTTTACATTACATATCACTTTTACTATGTATATTTATTTTAGAGCCTACCCCCCTACATAGTACATCCTAAAAACTCATGCATCTCCACAAAATGGAAATAATTTTATATAAAGGAAGGATGCACATTTCATATTTGAGGGTAATTTCTCCACAAATACCTTATTTCAATGTAAAGCTTGGTGGTTTGGTATTACTTTAGGCTGCTGACCACACTGCAATGAGCCTGAAAGCGGTGTTTGGTGCGTTTGTTGTGTGTTTGCGCATGCCTTTTTTGTATAATGTTAAATCACGGAAACACAAAGGTTTCCTGCGATTTTCGATGCACGTGCGATTCCGTTTTGGATTCAATGCAATCACCATTTTTTAAATTGCAATCGCATGCGCTTCCATAATGGATATTGGGCACTGCAACACGGAAACCTCTGGCCGCATGCCTTTGTGGCGCAGTGTGTCTACGCCCTAAACAACAATGTTTTTCTTGTAGAATGTTAACGTTAGCTTCTACATGGTAAGAGCTTCATATTTTTTGTACAATAAAGACATGAAATACATTGAAATAAAAGGTATTTGATTTGTATATGTCTCTGTTTCTCATTTTTTAATGTGAGATAAACATTTCTTGTTTTTCTGATTCTGCCATTTTCTCTCTCCTTACTAATGGTTTTGGCAATGTCTCTAATCTGGTCGCGTTAAGTTTTCACTGTGAGACTTATCGCTCTTTATCGCGCTGTTTCATGTTTTCCAGTCGTGAAGTCGCTACTCTTTCGCTTTCTCAGAATCCGCGAAAAATTTACCAAAAAGGCGTTCATTTCACTGCAATGTGTTGTGTTATTAACTAGGAGAATTTTCCGGACTTTTATTAAATATGCCCCAGGTGTAAATTAATATACGGTATCATTTGTAGGATTTTGTGTAAAATATAAAATTTGTAACTCTCAACTCTACTATATTATGTAAATATAAAGGGGGCGTGGAAGGGGGCGGGGTTCAAAATTTTTACACGCAGCACAGATATTACAGCTCTCATCCGTATTATTATTTAAATTATAAAGTGGGTGTTGGCCTGTGGGCGGTGGCTTAAAAATTTGTTCCGCCTTGTAGCGCAGCACTGATATTTCCTTAGTCCTTCCCTATTCAAACCTCCGCCCCTGGGTAAGTGCAATGGTTCATGGACTCTTAGAATTCCCTGAGAGGTTGTTAGGGGTTCCTCAAGAGATATTGACAGGATCTCATATACAAGGCTAAAAGTTGTTTTCAAATGGATCTGTAGGTTAAAAAGACAGAAGCACTGGATAGAGGCTGGGTATTTATGTACTTTGCATAGTAAGAATGAAACTGTACCATGAGAGCCTATTTTTTAAATTTAATCTTTATACTGAACAAAAATCTCTTTGTTACTAAGGGTATTGTGGGATCTAACATAAGAAAACACATCAATGACCCTTCAGTTTAATTTTATTTCAATGTGTCACAGATATGAATGTTTGGTTTAAAAAATGCAGAACATATTGCATTTGGTACAATTCTTGCAGTAAATTAAACATAAAGGGACAGTTTCAGTGGAGATTATCATATATTTGTTAAATTGTTATTTGTGTAATGTCTTCATAGTTATTCTACATATTCTTGAATGGGTCAACAATGCTCAGATCTCTTCTGAGCACCTGAATCAACCCAGGCGCTGGGTCAGTGCAAACCATGACAGTCTCTACTAGGGGTCCTGCAAACAGAATCAGTATTTCGGTTGCATTTATTTATACCAGACAAATGCTGCATGGCATGTTCGGTCATTGGGGTGGAAAAATACTGCTCTTTTTTCTGAAAGCATATGTATTTGCCACTGAACTTCCCCTTTAATGCTGCCCACTTTCTTATCACCCAGTATATAAAGGCATAGAAAGCTTCTACTATGTTTATGACTAGTAGTATAAACATAGGAGGCTTTCCCTATATTATGGACCAGAATATAAGGCATAGCAGGCTTCCAATATATAATGGACCAGTAATATAAAGGCATAGGAGGCTTCCACTTCCCTCTTGGCCTGATTTTAACCCAGAGTGAGTTGCAGAATTACAAGGGCACATCATGGGACTCGTCACACTTTCCTTGTTTAATCCTGACTGGAGTGTACACTGTCTTTACAAGTCTATACTTAAGACCAGAGAAGCTAAATACACATCATCCTAGGCTGTTTGAAAGGTCTTTTAAATAACAATTGTGTGCAGATCACTTTCCCTTTAAACAGGGAAATGTGTTTTTAAGCCTAAGATCCCACAATAATGTGTTATTCCAATGATTAAATAAAGAAGAGAGCAATGTAGCCACATGGTTAAATGATTACCCAGATTCTGACCACTGAAGGCCATGCTTTTAATTTCCTGTTTTTCCCTTATGCCAGGCATAGAGATGGGATCCCGGGTCCCCCTTATACCCAATATCCAACATGTCCGAAATCCAAACATTCCGTATGAAACTGGCGGATTGTTTGGATTTGTTGCTGAAGGTTACCGAATGTTACGAGGTTATTTTATAATCTTTTACATCAATAACCTCCAAATAAGATAGGAAACTAGAAAGTAGTTTCCTATCACTATTTTGGAAGGTTATCGAACGTTCGAGATATTTTATTTTTTCGAGGTTAATGGAAATAACCTTGAACATTCAGTAAACAATCGAAAAGTACATTCCGTTTTCAGTCTTGTTTGGTTTTTCCCAAAATCTGCAAATCCAAAAATGGAAACGAAAGTACTAGTTTTTCCCATCTCTACCCAGGTTTACACTGACATACAGCTGCTTTGGAAGGAGAAAGCACAAGTATATAGACAACCAATTTTTACTTAAACAATTCCTTCCAAGTGATTTCCCCTTGATGGATTAAATAGTTTTGCTCTTGCTTGTTAGTAAGAATAATCAAGCTCATAGCGTCAACAACATAGAAATCCTAATCATGTGCATTTTATTCAAGAAAATAGTTCGTGTATTTGAATTGATTGAATATTCAGTTGCATTTCTTGGTTATATTTTTCTTTTAAGTCAGGACAATAGTAGCCTAACGCTATTATTTGTAAAGCCATAGATTTCTATTGTTTACCACCTGAACTGTACAGCTCTATTCTGTACAAATGCCCAAGTTTTCAGTATAAATGTAAAAGAACTTTACTATATTGCCAAGATAACTAAGGATTTGTCATTACATGAGGACCCTTCAGTCCATAATTTAGCATTTGCCTATCCAGTGAGTGTTTCTGATGCTGCATAATCAAGACAAGGCCAGCCATGCACACGTCAATATTTTTAATTATGATTTAATATTTTGATTGACTCAAAGGGGAATTCATGTTTACCCCTCCGATTGGAATTTTTACAAACCCAAACCCTGATCAAGTATAACCGTAAAATGGTCTTCAGATGCACTGTTTTCCTAAAGCTAGAGACAAATGTGCCTGATTAACATCTTAGTCGATAGAAGATATAGCTTTAAATTGTTGTAATATAAAAATTAAATGCAATATCTCCAGAACATTACATTACTGTTTATAGTAATATAGAGTCCTGTTGTGTTTATTATTACTTGAAGAGACAAATTCCTGCTCTTTGTAATTCTTCTTCTACATTTAATTCTTCTGTTTTTCTTGTGGACTGTATCCGTCCCACAATTTAGAAATAAGAATTTGTGGAAAAGTTATTGTGTTCCTGACTATTTTGTGGGTCCAATCCTCCAAACATGTATATTACGGGGTGTAAGAGTGATGTAATTTTTATTTTACTTGTGTGAACATCTCTGTATTGCTTTACAATAACATTGATACATTCATATTGGGTCCGAAAGCTTCAATCTAGCACTTTTTATTTCACACATAATATATTCAGTATGTTTTTATGATTGGGGAGGACAGCCACACAAGCGCAGGAAGAACATAAAACACCTTGCAGCTTTATTCCAATGAGGATTTGAGGACTTCGTGCTGCAAGCACCACTGAGCCCACTGTGCTGCAAGGCATCAAATCCCCACTGTCATTTTCTCACAAAGGCTACATTAACTGCACACTGTGTGTCTCTCTGACACAAACTATAAAACACACAACGCCACACTCACCATAAACCATTACACCCAACCTACCCTTGATTTCCATGGTAACATCATAAATCATCGAAAAAGCTTCATGGTCTAAATCCAAAAACATACCCTCTAACACCACACAGACACAGGTACACAACCCATATGCAAAGATACCACAGCCACACACCCAACCTACCCTTGCAATTTCATGGCAACCATAAACCATATAAAAAGTTAATTTCCTGGTCTAAAGCACAAAAACATTCCCTCTAACACCACACAGACACAGGTAACACATATTCCATGGCGTCCGCACATAGGAGCAAGTGAGGCATGTGTTGCGTGCATGTTGCATGTATGACGTCACATGCAACCAATGCGTGAGACTAGCTCTTCCTTATGGAGAACCGCGGGGATAGAGCCGCACCTAGCAAGTGCAGCCCACTCAGCTGTTTTAATAGGGAATTACAGCCACATGGGGCATGGCACTATATCTATTTCTATTGGCATAGAAATATATCAATAATTCACACATATTAATAGCTGCTTGCTTGCCTTTTGGGGATAATAGATGTCTATTTGGCTTTATATATCCTGGCTGAGTGGCTGGCATTTACTCTATTTAAAAATGCTTTGTTGCTGACACAGCATTTTTAGGTAGAGCAAATAGTGGGAATAAATCCTATAACTTATTATATATAAATCACACACCACGTTATCAGGCTATATTGCACCCAGTGACTATATATAATGTATAGGGTTTTTCCCCTTATTTGCACTACCTAAAAATTCTGTGTTAGCCCTCAGAATCTGTAAATAATTTAAAGGGAAAGTTCAGTGGAAATGTTATTATTTTAAATTCTAGTTTATATTACCCATCCTTGTTTTTCTACATACGGTTGCTCTTTTCATTTAAAAAAATCAGTTTAATTTATACCCTTCTATTCCCTGCTGTTGACACAGTGAGCTGACCTTTCTGGTTCTGTAACGGTCCCTTCTTCTTCCCAGAATGCACACTACCTTGGAATCTTCCTAACAGTAATTTCTACTGATTGGCTGTTGGAAACACTGAGGGTTGACAACCCTTTGGTAATTAGAGATGGTCGACTATTGAAAGTTCGGTCCGTTTTCGAACTTTCGAACTATTGTAAAAGTTCGAAGTTCGAAAACGACCCATTAAGTCTCATGGGAGGCAAATAGTTCGAATGTTTCGAGTCAAATACAACTAAAATATTAATGGTACTTAATGTACAATGGCTGTGGACCTGGGAATGGTCTGGGAGCATGTTCCAATATCAGACTTTCATTAAAATCGATTTTACTCTCACGCGCGCTAACTTTCGAGCTTTCGCGTTCGAACGGTCGAGGTAACATGGACATTTTACCTCGCGATTCGATACTCGCGTATAGTGTTCTAATGGACACTTTACTCGTAGATTCGATGTTTCGCGCCTAGTAACATGGACATTTTACTTCGCGGATTCGATTTTCGACATTCGATTATAATCCCTTCTTCCCATTGACTTCTATATGCAATCCAGGATCTAAAATCGAGTCTGGAAATGGATGTAGTCATTCCACCATTACTTTCCCCACCAGATAAGCATGGCCACCATGCAATGGCAGCGTCTGATGGTGGAATATCTCACCCGCTGGGTTATGACAGGATGCCAATCCGCACCCCAATATTAAAGAGCGCAAACGGCGCAAATGCCCACCTCAGGCAAAACTGCGGACGCAGTTTCGCATTGATCTGACCACCTCTCAGCTCCAAAAGAGGTGGTCAGACCTCAAACGGCAGAGACGGAACTACGTCCAGGGACATCCAGCGGAATGTCCAAGGCAGTATCACCTTAATACACATGGTGTGAAAAACTATTTGCCCCCTTCTGATTCTTATCTTTTGGCATGTTTGTCACACTTGAAATGTTTCTGCTCTGCAAAAACCGTGAACACTATTATCAAAGATACATAATTGAACACAAATGCAGTTTTAAATGATGTTTTTGATTTTTAGTGAGGAAAAAAAAACTCCAAATCTCCAAATGGCCCTGTGGTGTGAAATAGAAATTGCCCCCTGAACCCTAATACCGTTGGGCCACCCTTAGCATTCAATAACTGCAATCAAGCTTGCGATAAACTTGCACGAGTCCTTACAGCGCTCTGGACGAATTTTGGGGCCCACTCATCTTTGCAGAATGGGTTTGTAAGTTCAGCTTTATATTTGGGTTTCTAGCATTAACCGCCTTTTTTAAAGTCATGCCACAACATCTCAATGAATTCAGGTCAGGACTTTCATTAGGCCACTCCAAAGTCTTCTTTTGTTTTTCTTCAGTATTTCTCATCCATTTCAGGGTGGATTTGCTTGTTTGTTTTTGTGTCATTGGTCCTGCGCTGTCACACCAAGATGGCTTCATCTTGAGTGACGAACAATGGCCGACATTCTCCTTGCAGGATTTTTTGGTAGACCGGAGAATTCATGGTTCATCTATCACACAATCCTTCCATTTCCTGAATCAGCAAAACAACCCCAAGACCATCACACTAACCACCACCATATTTTACTGTTTTGGTATAATGTCTTTGTGCTGAAATGCTGTGTTACTTCTAAGCCAGAATGGTAACGGGACACGCAACCTTCCAAAAAGTTTTACTTTTGGTCTCGTCGGTCCACAAGGTCATTTTCCCAAAAGTCTTGGCAATCATTGAGATGTTTTTTTAGCAAAATTGAGATGGACGAGCCGTAATTTCTTTGTTACTTAAAAGTGGTTTTGCCCTTGGCATAATCTGCTATGCAGGCTGTTTTTGCCCGTCTCTTTCTTATGGTGGAGTCGGTGAACGCTGCCTAATTGATGCAAGTGAGGCCGCAGATCTTTGATGTTGTCCTGGGGTCCTTTGTTGCCTCTCGGATGATTTTCCTCTGTGCTCTTGGGGTAAGTTTGTCGGCCGGCCACTCCTGGAAGGTTTCGATCAACGTTCCATGTTTTTGCCATTTTGTGGATAATGGCTCTCACTGTGGTTCGCCGTCTGGATTCCAAAGCTTTTAGAAATGGCTTTATAACCTTTTACCAACTGATAGATCTCAATTAATTATTTTTTACTTTTTTATAAGGGGGCAATCACTTTTTCACATACAGGGCCATGTATATTTGGGGTTTTTTTTCTCACTAAATAATAAAAACCATCATTTACAAACTGCATTTGTGTTCAATTATGTTATCTTTGACTAATATTAACGTTTTTTGATGAGCAATAACTATTTAAGTGTGACAACATGCAAAAAGAATAAGAAATCAGGAAGGGGGCATAGTTTTGTTCAGCAACCCCCTGTATATATTAAATTTTATTTGTGATTGAGTTGTAAAAATTTTTTGCACCACTAATCAGGCGTTCTGCAGCAGATCTTTCTGACATGCTCTGTCTAAGTATAACCACTATATGAAGTTACTGCACTTTTCTTGTTACTTTTATGCACTTGTGATTGGCGATAGCGCTTCGCAATTTCGTCGCAAACCGCCACAAACGATTGCGGGGCCTTAGTGCTTTTCTCCTTAGGACCAAAGCATTGTTAGTGTTAATTAGTGTTAGCAAATTTTAATGATAACAGTTAATGTTAGTAGATGTAAAGGACAAGTCACACGAAAAATATTTATAAATATTATATTATTACAGATTTGAAAGCTCTTTTTTCATAACGAATCAAAGTATATATTTTTTAGTGTTAGTAAGGGTGAGGCCACACTGCAAGGCACAGGAATGCGTGCACCAAATCGCGAGCGTTATCGCACGTGATTGTGTGCGCGATTCTTGTGCGTTTTTGCGTTTCGGTTTTGCGCATCAGCATCGAAATTGCGGAATTTGCATTCCCGCGATTTCCATTTTAGCGAAATCATGGGCGCAAACGTGAAAGCGAAACGCCGGCTCAAACGCGCTAGTGTGGCCTAGCCCTTAATTTAGTTGTAGTGTAGTATTAGTAAATGTAACTGTTAATGTTAGTAAATGTTTAGTACCCACGAAAAATATTCACAATATTTACATTATTTTTTGTTATTATATTTTTATTATTATTTAAATTAAAATTTACTTTTTAATATATAAATTTGCAGATGAGGAATCGATTCTGTCAGTGATGCAAAGGAGGGAGGGTCACCTCCACAAAGCACCCCCCAAGGCCACAGGAGCAGCCTCCAGTTTCCCTTCCCCTTCACCACGCCAGAACGCCAGCACCAGCACGCATCAAGTATATATTTTTTAGTGTTAGTAAGGGTGAGGCCAACACTGAAGGCACAGGAATCGTGCACCAAATCGCGAGCGTTATCGCCACGTGATTGTGTGTGGAAAATATTGATCAGCGTCTGAGGTGCATGGAGAGACAGGCAGAGGAGCATGGAGAGGGCGCATGCTCTCCATGCACAAAGACATTTGCGCATTAAGCGCAAATGTTTTAAAAAATAAATAGGTGCTGTTTTTTTTGGTTTTTTTAACACCATGTTGCACACGGTTATTGTTATATTATGTTTATATATTTTTTTTATTCTTTTATATTTATTTAATAATTTTTATATATATATAAGCACCGAAGAAACAGGTGCTTACGTTTACTAAAAAGTTAAACTAATCTCTGCGTTTATCTTTACAAATGACATTGACTACAAACATATTATTTAGGCTTTCCCACACCCATTGGCTTCTCTCCCCTCAGTGTATGCTTCGTGCAAGGGAAAGCGGGGAAGGGGATAGGGTTTGTAGGAACAGCACCACTGAGTAGCAGTAGATTCACTCAGTTGGACAACTTATGTGGAGCCAGGCAGGCACACAACTGACAGCAAACAGCAACAACGACACGACTGACAGCAAAAGCTGCTGATTGCTGCTGAACGCAGCACTGTCAGTACACAAACACACAGACGCTGATACACAGATACAGAAACCAAAAAGAACGACGACCCTAGACCTCTAAAAGGTCTAACACAAAAATTGTCCAAAGGACTTATAGGTGGGTTAGTCCTTAAAAGGATGTTGGTCTCAAGATGTGTGAAACAGGGGGGGTACAACAAGTGCTACAACCACCACACTGAAATCCACACACAGAAAGCTCAAAAACACAAAAAGCGCAAAAATCTCTCTCCAACTCCTACTGTCAGGTCTCCACTAAACACTCTCCAACACACTGACTAAATGGCACTAGTCGCATTGCCTTTATACCCAGGGGGCTGGCAATGCTCAAATTAGCTGCCATTGGGTGATTTTGTACATGTGGGCACCTTTTTTTTTTTTAAATTCGATGATTTTTTCAATGTTCGACTGTTCAAACATTCGATAAATCATCGAAAGTCCGGGAAATATCAAAAGTCCGCGTCCGAGATAGTTCGAAAAGTCCGGGTCCATCCGGAACTCGAAAGTTCGGCTCAAACTCGGGTTATCTATTGGTAATGATCTGGAGGGTTGGACAATACTAGGTAAGGAACGGAGAGCTGACTTACATGCTAATGATCTGTAGGGCTAAACAATACTGGGTATTGAATAAACCTCCTAATTTTCTTCGGCACCAAGTAAACTGTAGGGCAGTACTTACAACTAGCAGGTGTACTGCTGGTGAATTGGAGTTCGGCCTCACAACTCCCATACACAGCAGCACTGACTTGTCTATATATAAAATGCCCCCAAACCACGCCAGCAGCAGACGTGTATATAAAATGCCCCAGCCCATGTCCAGCAGCACTTACTTGTGTTTTTAAATTGCCCCAACCCATGCCAACAGCAAACTTATATATATATATATATATATATATATATATATAATAAGCCACCTAGCCCATGCCAGCAACACTGACTTGTATACACAAAATTCCCAACCAGGCCCAGCAGCTCAGAATTGTATATATGAAATGCACCCTACCCGTGCCAAGCATGCAGACTTTTATATAAAATGCCCCAGCCCATGCCCAGCACGCAGACCTGTATATAAAATGCCCCAGCTCATGCCCAGCACAGAGTTGTATATAAAATGCCCTAGCACACAGAGTTGTATATAAAATGCCCCAGCCCATGCCCAGCACACATATATCTGTATATAAATGCCCAGCCCATGCCCAGCACACATATCTGTTATAAAATAATGCCCCAGCCCATGCCCGGCGCACAGGACCTGTATATAAAAATCCCCCAGACCATGCCCAGCACACACTTGTATAAATTCCACAGCCATGCCAGCACACAGACCTGTATATATATGCCCAGCCCATGCCCAGCACACAGACCTCTATATAAAATGTCCTAGCCCATGCCCCACACAGACCTGTATATAAAATGCCCCAGCCCATGCCCAGCACACAGGACCTGTATATAAAATGCCCCAGCCATGCCCAGCACAAGACCTGTATATAAAATGCCCCAGCCCATGCCCAGCACACAGACCTGTATATAAAATGCCCAGCCCATGCCCAGCACCAAGAACCTGTATATAAAATGCCCCAGCCCATGCCCAGCACACAGACCTGTATATATAATGCCCAGCCATGCCCAGCACACAGACCTTTATATAAAATGCCTCAGCCCATGCCCAGCACACAGGTCCTGTGTATAAAATGTCCTAGCCCATGCCCAGCACACAGACCTGTATATATAATGCCCCAGCCCATGCCCAGCTCACAGACCTTTATATAAAATGCCCCAGCCCATGCCCAGCACACAGACCTGTATATATAATGCCCCAGCCCATGCCAGCACACAGACCTGTATATAAAATGCCCCAGCCCATGCCCAGCACACAGTACCTGTGTATAAAATGCCCCAGACCATGCCCAGCACACAGACCTGTATATAAAATGCCCTATATTAAATGCCCCAGCCCATGCCCAGCACACAGACCTTTATATAAAATGCCCCAGCCCATGCCCAGCACACAGACCTGTATATATAATGCCCAGCCCATGTCCAGCACACAGACCTTTATATAAATGCCCCAGCCCATCCCAGCACACAGACCTGTATATATAATGCCCCAGCCCATGCCCAGCACACTGACCTTTATATAAAATGCCTCAGCCCTGCCCAGCACACAGACCTGTATATAAAATGCCCATGCCCAGCACACAGACCTGTATATAAAATGCCCCAGCCCATGCCCAGCACACAGACCTGTGTATAAAATGCCCCAGCCCATGTCCAGCTCACAGACCTTTATATAAAATGCCCCAGCCCATGCCCAGCACACAGACCTGTATATAATGCCCCAGCCCATGCCCGCACACAGACCTGTATATAAAATGCCCTAGCCCATGCCCAGCACACAGACCTGTATATAAAATGCCCCAGCCATGCCCAGCACACAGACCTGTATATAAAATGCCCAGCCCATGCCCAGCACACAGACCTGTGTATAAAATGCCCCAGCCCATGCCCAGCACACAGACCTGTATATATAATGCCCCAGCCCATGCCCAGCACACAGACCTTTATATAAAATGCCTCAGCCCATGCCCAGCACACAGGACCTGTGTATAAAATGTCCTAGCCATGCCCAGCACACACCTGTATATATAATGCCCAGCCCATGCCTAGCCACACAGACCTTTATATAATGCCCCAGCCCATGCCAGCACACAGACCTGTATATAAAATGCCCCAGCCCATGCCCAGCACACAGACCTTTATATAAAATGCCCCAGCCCATGCCCAGCACACAGGACCTGTATATAAAATGTCCTAGCCCATGCCCAGCACACAGACCTGTATATAAAATGCCCTAGCCCATGTCCAGCACACAGACCTGTATATAAAATGCCCCAGCCCATGCCCAGCACACAGACCTTTAATAAAATGCCCCAGCCTATGCCCAGCACACAGGACCTGTGTATAAAATGCCCCAGCCCATGCCCAGCACACAGACCTGTATATATAATGCCCCAGCCCATGCCCAGCACACAGACCTTTATATTAAAAGCCTCAGCCCATGCCCAGCACACAGGACCTGTATATAAAATGCCCCAGTACATGCCCAGCACACAGAACTGTATATAAAACGGCAAGCACACAGACTTATAAATAAAATGTAACTTACTAATTCACAGGTAGGGGTAGGGCCTAGTGGCAGTAACATTCCAGCAGCGAACATGGTGGTGACAGTTAGTTCCCAGTAGGGGCGGAGCATTCCACACATGATCCAACAAACATACTGCAGACAGGAGAAGAAGTAGGCGAGCCCCTGAGGTCCGGACTGTTAGTGCAGTGTAAGGTGTTGGTAAAGTTTTTTAAATTGATTTTTTTTTTAACTTTATTTAAACTGGACATTTGCCCCTCTGCCCACCAGCCCAGTCCGCCCCTGTTTATTGCCAACAGATTCTTGTACAAGTCATACTGAATTAAGAAAGCCAGTCACATGACTAGTGAAACTAAACTTCAAGTCCAGTCTAACTGAATACAACAGTATAAAGCTTTTTTTCCCAGCCCCCTAGTGGCGATTTAAAAGTAATTGGAAATTGTAATAGTTATTGTTAAAGTAATTGTTAAAGTGAGTTAAAGGAGAACTAAACCCCCAAAAAATCAAAGTTTAAGTTAGAAAGTACTTGCCTCAACATCATTCTCAGCATGGAAGATTCCATTTTGGGGCCTTTTCTTTATGTCTATGAGCTCATTTTAAGTTCTGTCTGTTCCCCAATTCAAGTTGACATTTTCCTTTGTCTGTTAGTACTTTGCCTTAAAGGGTATCTCCACTCCTAAAACCAACTAAGCCTCTATTGATTCCCACTAGTATAACACACCTGTGTCAGCAAAATGATACATAACTCCGCCCCTTCTCATACCCGCCTGACTGTCCACCGGCTGATGCGTGTAACACCACTCGTGCATGCGCAGATGTGTGCATGATCTGCCGGGGGAAACCGCAACCCCGCTTCTAGCACTGACAGCTAATGGGAATGTAAGAGTTACGTTCCCATGGCTACAATGGGAATGTACGCGTTACGCTCGATGGCAACTGCTCCCTGTGCTCGCCTGCTCTCTCGCGACTGACTGCAGGTTACTTAACTTTTGGGCTAGGACACTGCAAAAAAAAACAAATAAATAAATAAAAGGAACATTAATACATTATTATTCATAAAAGTGCAATAATAAAAATATATTATTTAATTAAATAATTAAGATTTTAAAGTGGACATGAATAATGTACTTTATATATATCTTTTGTTGGGGCTTATTTATTAATTGCACACTATTTTTAGGGATTAAAAATACACATTTTTTTATTATTTATTTTTTATTGTTTATATTTATATAAAATAATAAATTCAATTATATAATGATTTTTATACATAAGTTAAAATATTTATGTACTTTATTATTTAAATATTTATTAAATATAAAATATACAAATTAATTACCTTTTTACTGTATTTTTTTTAAATTGTAATGTTTTGATTTCATAATACAGCATTTATATTAAATCATAGATTTTTGTTATTTTTCTTTTAGTTATGTATAATCAAATTTGAGTATGTATGATTGTGTATTTTTAATATTTATGTCAATAAATTTATTATTAATATTTTGTTTGTGTGTGTAAGAAAGGTAGCCTACTTTTTATTAGTATGTGTATCTATATTAGTGATTGTGTAATTGTATTATAGTGAGAATTGTGTTGTATATGTTACATGGGGCCATATTTATAAAGGTGTGGTATCGCTTTTTAGCGATCATTCTGGAAATCATACATTTACAGCCACTATCATAAATCTACAATATCGGGCGTAAATGTATGGTAGCGAGTCTTGGACTGTTTGGTAGAAGCTAAGGAGAATAGTAAACTGGAAGTAGAGGTGTACAGAAAACCAACACACACAGATCAGTATTTGATGTTTGACTCCCACCACCCTTTAGATCACAAGCTGGGGGTCATCAGAACCCTGCAACACAGAGCTGAGAACATCCCCACTAGCACAGAGGCGAAGGCTAAAGAAATGAAACATCTCAGAGGAGCCCTTAAAACTTGTGGATATCCAGACTGGGCCTTTGTCAAAAGAAGTAGAAGGAAAGAAAAGAACACGAATACCAACAATGAATGGGAAAAGCAAGACAGGAGAAAGAACATGGTCGTCCCATATGTAGCAGGGGTCTCCGAGAAATTAAGAAGAATTTCCAAAAAAAACACTGTATCCCTGTCTGCTTTAAACCGAACAACACACTGAGGCAGCACTTGGTACATCCTAAAGACCCAATAACGAAAAAAAGCCACATCATATACACAGTGCAGTGAAAAATGCTCTGACATGTATGTGGGGGAGACTAAACAGCAACTGCATCAACGTATGGCCCAGCACAGGAAAGCCAATTCCTTGGGTCAGGATTCAGCCATGTACCTGCATCTTAAGGATAAAGAAAGTTTGTAATGTTAACATATTGACAAAGGAACATGACTGGTTCAAGAGAGGTGTCAAGGATTTATGTGAAAATAAAGAAACCAAGCCTAAATAGAGGTGGGGGGATTCGACACCAACTGTCTGCCATGTACAAAGCTGTTTTGACACCTTACCCTGGGCGTTCCTATAACACCTCTTAGCCACTATCCAATCACGCCCTTAACACCTGGCTGTGATATGCTAATTGGGATTTTCCAGGGTACATATTTGCCACAGATTCTTGTACAAGTCATTCTGAATTGAGAAAGCCAGTCGGATGACTAGCGAAACGTCTTCAAGAACTAAACTTCAAGTTCAGTTGATCTAATTGAATACAACAGAGATATTGATATTAGACTACAAATTAAACTTTGTTCATTGTGGATTTTATGATCCAACAGAATTTACTAGGGTTTGAGTTGAAGTTTGGCCTTTTCTTACTTTTTAAATATTTATTCATTCATCTCTAATTTATTCCTTTTTAGCTTAATAAAGGTTTTCAACACAGACTGAAACTTTTGCTGTTATACTTTGGTGAAATAAAGAATAATAAATTAAATAGGCTACCTATATAGATATACTAAATCATTTCCTTATCCTAATTTTTAAAGGATCATACACACTTGGAATCTGCTGGATCAACAACTGCTGACTGTGCCCATTCACTGGCCATCTTCGTCCGGAACACTCCAAAGAAAATTGCACGTGTGCACGGAGCTGAAGTCTGATGGACAATCTATTTGTGTTTTTGTTTAATATTTCTGTTATAAAACTGTTAAAATATAATGCACTTCAATTGGATTTTTCCATTCTACATGTAATAAGTTAAAAGTTTACTTTTTAAAAAAAAATATATATATATATTTTATCAGCCTGTCCTATGGAGAGTTGCTGAATCCAGCCACAAGTCTTTCTAGATATATGTGGTTGGTGAATAAATATAAATAACTGGATGGTACAATTATCTGTAGGCCAGAGATCTGTCTAGTTTAAGAAACATTAAATTACTGTTATTATAATTTACAGGTTAGAGAGAGGAGAATGTTCAGGATCTGTTATATAAACAGAGGGTTGTGATAGTCCATGTTCCTATTACTGCACAGAGTCCAGGATGAACTGTGAGAGATTCATTAATCTTTCTATTTATTAGATATTCTGAATAGGAGAATATGGACAATTACAATGAGGTTTTGTTTGTTCTGAACTAGAATTCTGTATCCAGTCCTGGATTTTGCTCATTGTTGAAATTAACCAACTATAACAATGTCAATGCTGGTCCCAATGATCTCAGTTCTGTTATCAACATACAGTTGGGGAACCAGCACAATCTATGTGAACACTCTCTACTTCTGGGTTCTTCTACTGCTAAGGAAACCCACTCTCCTGTATCTGGCTTTAATCTTACTTTTCATTCCTGCTACCGAATTGAAAATTGACCCTAAATGTACTTTAAAGAAATTTTCTTATCATCATCTTTACCAGCCTGGAGATATTTTATTTGGAGGAATAATGACCATCGCCTTTACTGCAAATTATATCCCTAATTTTAAGACCCATCCTTTTACTCATACATATTACAAGTAAGTGACTTTGTATTGTTTGATTTTAAACTATAGAGAAAACTCAGTTTCCTTGTATTTCCAATCCCACCTAGAGATTCCCAGCAGGACATAATCCCTGTGTAGGACACTGTAGGATGGGGATTCATCTCTGTATTTACTGTAACACAACCTGCAGTCCCTTCCTTATTATTCCCTGAACTTTCTGATTGATAACACAGAGTTGTGTTTATTAAAAACATCCTTAAAATCACACTAACCATTTTGAACCAATGTATAAAGGATCATTGTGACTTTAAAGAGCAAGTCCACTCAAAAAAATCCTCTTTCTAACTGTAGATTACCCCCCCAAACCCTACTTTTGCGATATTCGAAGTTTCCAAAGACGATCCTGAACTTTCTTACCTGACCCTGTCCCTCGCCGTCTAGGTGCCGCACCCTGCTCCTGTTTCAAGCAAAAACAGGAGCAGGAGACTTCTGTGCCTACAGTCGCTTTACTTCCTGGTAGCGGCTGTCAGGCGGTTGGGTATGACGTCAGCAGCAGAGGCAGCGAAGGAGCGTCGAGGGACCGGGTCAGTTAAGCAAGTTTAGGTGCGTCTTTGGAAACTCTGTATATCGCAAAAGTGGGGTTTTGGGGGTAATCTACAGTTTGGAATATCTGTTATATTCAGTTATATTCAGGTAGGTCAACTTAAGTTCTTGAAGACGTTTCGCTAGTCATCCAACTGGTTTTCTCAATTCAGACTTGTTCATGAATCTGTTGGACACCAACAGATCTGATCCTATAACATACAAGAATCTGTTCCTATAACACCTTTTAGCCACAATGCAATCACGCCTTGCATTCATAATATTCTTAACACCTGGCTATGATATTCTAATTGAGACTTTCCAGGGTAAATAACTACCAACAGATTCTTGTACAAGTCATTCTGAATTGAGAAAGCCAGTAGGATGACTAGTGAAACGTCTTCAAGAACTAAAATTTAAGTCCAGTTGATCTAACCGAATACAACAGATATACCATGACCTGGATGAATGAATATTACAGATATACCATGACCTGGATGAATGAATATTACAGATATACCATGACCTGGATGAATGAATATTACAGATATACCATGACCTGGATGAATGAATATTACAGATATACCATGACCTGGATGAATGAGAACTTCCACAAGCACCTACAGTTTGGAACAAAGTTTTTTTTTTGAGTGTACATGCCCTTTAAGATTAAATTTTATGCATCAATTTCAAACTATAAAAAATTGCTACATTTTGCATGGATTGTTGAACAACTTAACAGGAACCACAACTGTGATATTATAGTGCACCTACAATATCAAGTGATTAGTAAAGTCTCTGAATGTTCTGTTTAAAGAAAATGCAAAAAAACATAAAAAAGCAGTGTCTGGATACAGTGGGTTTGAAAGTTTACACACCCTACAAAATGTCAAGGTTATGTTTAATAATAATAAAAAAAAATTCTTTCTGAACTTGTAAAATTACCATCTATACAAATTAGTCAAAAACAACAGCAAAAAGCAATGGAGACCATTTCTACCCAATCCTTGTTGCATTAGTGTCACATCCCCTAAACTAATTGTTGAAACACTTTTTTATTATAGCACTTGTTGTATTTAATATTTGGTATATCTGGACCTAGACATTTCTCCCCACTCCTTGCAATAAAGAAATGCCAGCAGTAGGAGTTTTCAAACCTCGGGATGACCACAGACTGGAGATTCCTGCTTAAGGTTATTGTTATAGTGAAACGATGAAAATTCTCTTTATCTTTAGCTCCTTAGCAAATGCTAGAAGGTTTTGTGACATACTAGATTAATACATTGAATCCTTGCCTAAAGTGTTTCATCCAGGCACTAGCATTCTCGCCTGCTCCCCCTTCCTATCCAACACTACATCTGCACTGTGAAACCCAGCTCTTAAATTACATTTCTTTGTGTGGGGGGGCACTTATATTAACTTTCTCTACGAAGGCACTTGTAATACAATTCTCTGTATGGGGGCACTTTTATTACTTTTCTCTGTATGAGGCACTTGTATTACCAGTCTCTGTTTGGCAGCAATATTACCAGTCTCTTTGTGGCATATATGTCAGCCCTTCAATTCACCAGTCCATTTTAAGCCCTCATGTTCACCAGCCAGATGTTAACAAATTTGGACTGCACCTGTGTGGCTTTAATACATAGGTCAAAGGGGAAATTTAAAGACAGTAAAGGGCATTTCAATCTAAAGAAACATTCCCTTATGAATGATCAAATCTGTAATAAGGTTTAGAAAAACTAGACATATTTGTAGGTCATTATGAAGAACTATCCTGATTGGTGGACATATCTCCATAGACTGCAAGTTTAACACTTTAGGAAGAGAGGAATCAATGGCTGTCTCCATAAGATGCATACAAAATGGAGGACAACACTTCCCCTTGAAATCTAGTTGGTCGCTCAGTTGTGTCTTATCTTAAGGGGAAAATAAAATACCAATTAAAATACTTTATATGTAGAACAAGTTGTGTTATATAGGCCCTTTAATGCACCTTAATGGCAAGTGATTAAATTTTTTTTAGCATACAGTAATTGGTCGATTATGAAATTAATCCAAAGGGAAAAAATTATGATGTTACTATGTTAATTGTTTGGGAAAGTACGGGGGTTGGGAAAATGAGTTTATTCAATTCATTTATCTGTGGAAGGACATAATTAACCAAAAAAGACCAAGTTCCATGAACGTAATATTCCACCCTTACAGGAATATGCATAACAAGGAATATCAGCACACAATGTTTCGGGAACATGCCCGAGGCTGGGTGGGGGTGGAGCTTAATAAAACATAATCATTAATTTTGGAGTGCGACACTCCACAGTTATCCACCAGTGTCTCATTTCCAGTTATCCACCAGTGTCTCATTTCCAGTTATCTACTAGTGTCTCATTTCCAGTTATCCACCAGTGTCTCATTTCCAGTTATCCACCAGTGTCTCATTTCCAGTTATCCACCAGTGTCACTTTGTCAGTTATCCACCAGTGTCACTTTACTGTACTGTTATGTTATGTAATGTCTATCATTACTGGATTGTACCACTACCCCCAGGTACTGTACTGTTATGTTATGTAATGTCTATCCTTACTGGATTGTACCACTACCCCCAGGTACTGTACTGTTATGTAATGTAATGTCTATCCTAACTGGATTGTACCACTACCCCCAGATACTGTACTGTTATGTTATGTAATGTCTATCATTACTGGATTGTACCACTACCCCCAGGTACTGTACTGTTATGTTATGTCCTCACTCCATACACCATACAGATATTAATCGTTACAAATGATGATTTTTTATAATTGGACAGAAGGTTGAGTAAAACCTCACTACATTTCCACAGCTTCATTTTAAAAGAACTGCCTCCATTCCATCGCACTAAAACATGGACTACTCAGAGGATTCCATTCATTTTCTGGCAACTACATCTGCATTAAAGATGGTAAACTCACACCGTCCATCTATAGAAACCTACAGACAGATGCAGCTACCTCCATTTCTCTTCTCCAAAAGGGCCATAATCACAGCCTGCCACAGTTGTCAACAAATATGCTCAGAACCCAAAGATCGGAAACAACCATTGATAGCTAGCACTGTCACTAACACAGAAGTGTTATAGCCTAACATAGTCCAACAAAACATAATAAGCCTGAAACACCAAGAGAAACCTACTAAAATAAACAAAAGGAAAAACAAACACACGCATTCCACTATTTGACTACATACACCCTACCTATAGGGGAATACACAAATTGCAGCCAATAATCTCGGAGGTGACACCCTTAACACTCCTTTCCAGATCCTCCATCTGAGAATTTCCGCCAACCACCATCCCAACTCATACGAAACTAGTAAACAATTAATATTGCCTTTGGAATCTTAATGGTCTCTATCACTGGAGGGACCAACCTGCCATAAAAGTAAATGTAAACTGACATCATATCATGATCAACCCAACCCCCAATATCACATGCTAAAGGCCCCTTCACCATTAAATGATCATAACTGCTGCACATCCATGAAGTAGTTTTACAATGATCCAATGTACAAGGTCCCAATGCACGTTATATGGTGGAAACAGGACCACGAATTACGCCAGAAGAATGAATAACACGACCCACTATCAATTCATGAAAAATAAACACCAATTTCCAGATAACAACACAACCTGCAACACCATTCCGACAACCATTTCAACACATTCTTATCATTCTGTTCTGACATTGACCCCTCAATATTGATACTTAATAAGGACAATTTAAAAAAGACCCAGCTAAAAAGGAAAACCTTTGAATTTTCGAATAATCCCTCTTATTTAAAAGGGGAACTGTGGTCTCCAAACAAGTTAGTTTAAATTGAACGCCAGTTTCCAGCTTTAAAACGAGCCTCAAACCACCTCCTCTGTTCTCTTACGCGCTCCAACACCCAATATATAAAGAAATGACTGACCAAAAATGTTAATGGTGGGAGACGTTGACATTTGCATCCTGAGGCTTCTCCTGTCCTTTCTCCTTCACATTGCCCCGTTGCCCCCATCGAGCACAGCCTCAGACCTTCCCTCCAGTGTGTGATGAAGGAACAGGAATTGGGGGTCTAAGTTGCCCATCAGCACTCATGAGTGGATGGCGGCTTGTGCACCCCTCGTTGGGTGGGGCTTAGTCCCAGATTGGTGTCTTAGGGGCTACCGCAGGTTTTGTCGGGTCAACGGAACCCGTGGGTGGGAGGCCACATCGGGACTTTAAAGTGGAATAGGGCCCAAGGGGAGTTACCATGTGGGCTGCAAAGTTGAGGATGAGATACAGCTGTCAGATTTACACATGGTTTTCATAGTCAGGAGCAAGACTTGCAAGTGTACCCTGGTATTCTTTTTGCCATATCACAACAACAGGCAGAAAAATGTAAAATATCTTTTAAAAAACTATGCCAAATAAAACAATGAAAAAAAAAGAACTCCTAGCAATTTACCTAAAGTCATTTTTGGACCATAGTTCCCCCCTTTAACACTAAACAAACTTGTTTAAATGTAGGGACTGGGATTTTCTTTTCTCACATCCACTATCAGGAATATGTTTATTAAGTCCATTCCCACTTCCCCCATCCCTGGCTTGCTTGTAACAATGTCCCTGTACCACTAATTACTTTCACTAAGTATGGTCCTATAAAGGGTATCTCCACTAAGGAAACTTTTTTTTTTTAGGTTTATTTTAAAGTACAACAAAACCATTCCCCCAACCCCTCCCCCTACATTTTTTTTCCCAAGAATCCCCTTTTCGTTAATAAGTGGACCAATGGCAGCAGCATGGGAAAAGCTGTGGTGGTTTCCTTGGGGGTGTGTCTTCCCCTTTGCTGTGAGTGCTGTCACTCAATGTGCATCATCAGGTAGCAGACACACCCACTTGGCTTGCAGTAAGAATCCTTTTTCCTTTCCTCCCTGACTCCCTCCTCTCTAGTTCATTTTTTTCCTTTTCTTCCCAGCTTGATATATGCAGAAGAGACCAGGGGAGGAAAAGTTAAAAACCTCTTCCCACAATACTGTAACAAATGACAAGGGGAACTTTGTTGTTTTTAATAAAATTTGTTTGTGTCTAACTTAACTCCATAAGATTGATTCATAGTAGGGGATGCTGGGAATAATGAGGCAATCCTGGTATGGAGGGATGGGAGAGAGAAAAGGAAGTACTATTACTCCTCCATTATTAGTGGGTCAGCAAAAAAGCCTGCTGTGTGGTCATGTGATTATTCCTCCATTTGCGGAGTAGACCTCAGTAGCTGGAGAGCTGTGTGGTCTGTGCTTATTCCTCCATTTAGCAGAGGTGTTTGTGTGTGTGTGTGTGGTGTGTGTGTGGTGTGTGTGTGTGGTGTGTGTGTGTGTGTGTGTGTGTGTGTGTGTGTGTGTGTGTGTGTGTGTGTGATGGGGGGTGTGTGTGTGTGTGTGTGTTTTCCTCGCCCCCCGCCCCCGCCGTCCCCGCCGCTCCTCTCCCCTTCTTGCGCTGCACTAAAGGAAAATCGGTCGGACATTTTTAACATGCAGACAGACCGTCAATGAAAGTGGGCGGACGACCCTGCCACCATCCACGGCGTTCTCGGGGACCCAACTCATTGGATTTGTTCTTCAAACTAACTCTGCCAAAGAGCACAGGATACTGCAGGTACATTTCCAACCTTTCACACTATATATCCTTACAAACCCAGGTGACTTTTAGCAGTGGAGAATACCCTTTAAACATAAAAAACAGTTCCCCCTAATGTTTTACTTTGTTGTTTGTTTTTATTGCTTTAAAACTGCTTTATAGTCACCCTAAATCTAAAATCCTTGTTTTACATTCCTAAATACTAGGATTTTCCAAATAAAGGTTTTAACCTATTAATCAACTTTAAAGAGTGCTGTAACCCAACCCTGTGTTTCTTAGTACTGGTTCGCTTTACCGAGGAAGAAGAGAAGTGTATCTCTCGCAAGCTTGTCTGTAAAAAATGAACTGTTGTCGCCAGACATAAAAAAAGGTATCACCGTTATCCGAAACGTACTCATCTCTTAGTAATTGCTACAGGACTAATATGGCTACATACAACCATTTTAAACATCTGCACATTTCATGGTCACCATCACATTCACTTCGGTGCCACGGTCCTGCATTGCACCCAATGGAAATTTTGTTAGCATTTTTATTTTTTGTACAACACAATTAAAAGGGAACTGAAGTCTCCAGACAGCATTTATCCAATAGACAAAGAATACAACAATCTGTGTCTCCCTCTCCTCTTTGCTGTGGCCTGCTGGGTGGAATGGTATAAATTAACCTGTGGTACTATTGGTCAGCTCCCATAATCCATCTTGTTCTGGGTGACAACCCATCTAAGTTATACAGCAGTACACTTCCCTGCGCTGTGGTGCACAACGGATCAAAACAGAAAGCTGACAGCCAATAAAATACCCAGGATCAATCCCCCTTCCTCGGGCTCACAGCAACAGGTGATAAATGAAAATAGCTGTTAACGATGTTTACACAAAAACTACAGTACCAAAAAAAGTACCACACAATAACAGCTCTTTCAAATGTGGTCCAAAACAACTTAAGGTAATTGACAGGAATTGCTTTCCTGGTATTTTTTTGCATTTGATTATTTTGATAATTTTTTTGAAGATTTTTACTTTTTATGTGTGATTGAGTAGCAGTATACCTGATCCCCCTGCACTTCCTGCTTCTGCTCTCAACAATGTAACAATCCCCTCTTCCCTTGTCTCCTCTCCTTGTGGGCTCCTTGTGGGCCCCTTGATCCCTCACCCACGGTACCTCAGACCCATACCCCCACCTACAGAAAACTGTGTGAAAACAGCATTTTCAGGCAGAGGCAGAATCAATTTTAAACTCTGTTCGATTCTTCTCCTCTGCCTGAAACCTATTTTCACACAGTATTCTCATGAAGTGGGGAGGGTCCTGAGGTGCCATGGGGGAGGGGCCAGGGTGTCCCCGGATGGAAGGGGCTATAGGGCCTGCAATATAGGGGGGCCAAGATTGGCTGCAAGGGGGACCCACGGTGATTGGGCTATGAGGCCCTTGAGTGGGAGAGGCCATGGGGGGGCTGCAAGGGAAGGTCCCAGGCCCATAAATGGGAAGGGCCAAGGGGGCGAGTGAGTTTGGGCATTAAAAATAGACATATACACCCACTTATAAACCAAAAAAACACTGCCTTTTGTAGACTGTGCAGTGCTATGCTCCCCCTCCTCTCCTCCCCTCCCCTCCCCTCCTCCTCCTCCTCCTCCTCCTCCTCCTTCCTCCGCCTTCCTCCTCTCTCCTCATCCTTTCTCCCCCTCCTCCCTCTTCCCTTCCTCCTCCTCCTCCTCTCCTCTTGCCTTCCTCCTCCCCCCCTCCTCCTCCTCTCCTCCCCTACCACCCTTCCTTCCTCTCCTCCCCCCCTCCTCTCCTTCCTCTCCTCCTCCTCTCCTCCTCCTTCCTTCCTTCCTATCTCCTCCTCCCCTCCTCCCCTCCCCTCCCTCCTACCTCCTTCCTCCTTCCTTTCTCTCCCGCCCCCTCCGTCCTCCTCCCTCCTTCCTTCCTCCGCCCTCCCTCCTCCCTCTCCTTCCTGCTCCTCTCCTCCTCCCTCCTCCGTCCTCCTCCTCCTTCCTCCTCCTCCCCCCCTCCTTCCTATCCCTCCCCTTCCCTCCTCTCCTCTCCTCCTCCTTCCTCCTTCCTTTCCTTTCTCCTCCTCCGCTCCTTCTCTTTCTCCTCCCTCCTCCTCCTCCTCTTCCTCTCCCCTTTCTCCCCCTCCTCCTCCTCCTCCTCCTCCTCCTCCTCCCCTCCCCCCTCCTCCTCGCCTCTCCTACCCCTTCCTCCTCCTCCCCTCCCTCCTTCCTCCCTCCTCCTTTCCCTCCTCCTCCTCTCCTTCCTCTCCTTCTCTCCTTCCTCCCCCTCCTCCTCCCTCCTTCCCTCCTCCCTTCCTCCTCTTCCTTCCTCCTCCTCCTTCGCTCCTTCCCCTCCTCCTTCCTTTCCTTTCCTCCTCCTTCCTTCCTCCCCCTCACTTCCTTCCTCCTCCTCCTCCTACCTTCCTCATCCTCCTGCCTCTCCCCTCCTCCTTCCTCCTCCTCCTTCCTGCCTCCTCCACCTTCCCTCCTCTTCTCCTCTCCTCCTCTCCCCCCCTCCTTCTATTCTTCTCTCTCCCCTCCTTCCTCCCCTACCTGCCTCTCCTAATTCTCCCCCTCCTTCCTCCTCCTTCTCTCTCCTCCTCCTCCTCCGCTTCCTCTCCTCCTCCTCCTCCTCTTCCCCTCCCTTTCCTTTCTCTCTCAAGACCCCCTCCTCCCTCCTTCCTCCTCCCTCCTCCTCCCTTCCTCCTTCCTTCCTCCGCCTCCTCCTCCTTCCCCTCCTGTCCTCCCCCCTCTCCTTCCTTCTCCCCCTCCCCCCATCTCTCCACCTAGTCCTCCTTCAGTCACTATAACACTAGAATCTCTTCTTTTTTTTTTTTGCTTTCTGCTGCACTGAGCCACGTTTCACCGCCGATGAGAAGGAGGAAGTAGTATTTGTGACCGCACTCGAACCTCCCACCCCCTAAAAAAATCTTTCCGATCAGTGATTTCTTCATATTCTTGGGCTGTGCAGCAATAGAGAGGTAGTCAGAACATGTTACATTTTAAAGGTGAACTGTCGTTCTCATTTAAATCAATTCATTCAAAAGCCGCTACTGATCTGTGCATTTCACTAAAGGGAGCAATAGAGAGCGGATTTGCCCTGACATACGGAATAGGTTATATAAGGGCTAGGGCTATAAAGCTTTATACACGTGATCTCATTCTAAAAAGCACACCACTAGGTTTGGACCAATATTGTAAAACACACTAGGTGCGCTGCACGCATGTGCCCACCATTTTGCACAACATCACATGCATCCGATTGCACATCATTGCACAATCACAATTGCACATGCCTGCAAAGCACACGACCAAACGTATCAATTCAAGCGTATGCCTGGAGCTCTGTAGCGTAAGGGGCGCTTGCAGTGTGGCTCAGTCTTAGTTTTGATTAAAAATGGCAAATACTTGTCGTCAGATTGGAGTTTTCCTTAGTTTACAGTGATAAACTCACAAAAACATATCCCTGATGCCACAGACCACAGGTACACACAAACCTTGCCTCACCCACCTCACCTTTCTGTTTCTATGGTAACCATAGAGAAAATAATTAAAAAGATGTGTTTAATTCAGAATGGATAGGGAATTAAATGTCCTTTGTTCATTACACAGCAAGTTATTGAGTTTTAAAACCTGCAATGACAAGACCACATATCAGCTTCCAAAATGCAGCCAATTAGTCAAGTTATCCTTAAGGAGACTAAAACACCCAATTTATATACTCCAGAATTCTGAAACAACCTCCCCTAAAAACACCAATATAATATAAAAATGCCACTTCAGTAAACTTCTGTTAAAGTAAATCAAAGCCTGTTAAGAACTGGAGGAAGTATGCTGTGTGTATGTGCAGTGTTTAGACCACACCTCACTGTCCTCAGTCACAGGCTTCTGCTTTATCCGTCCTTTAAAAGGATTGGCAGAGATTTTAATGGGTGTGACCAACTGTAAACAAGTTGTGGCCATAGCTAACGGACTGAGCCATGTGCAGAACATAATGGCATTGACCAAACTGTCTGATATTAGAATGCTGAGAAGTAAAGCACAAACCATATGTTATTTAGGAAATTTTTCCCAGCTCCTTAATAAAATGAGAGGTAAGTACACGACGATTACTGGTTATTAAAGGTGTTCTGCCCTCTGGTTCCAGTTTTGTTGTTTTTGTGGCTTTTAGTTGCCCTTTAAAAGGTCCTTTCTAGTTTATTCGTTACTTATTAATAAGAATGGATATCTCCGTTTATACATGTACTTTAAAAAATATTAAAAGATTCCTAATATCAGCCTCCACATATCAACAAAAATCAGATAAAGAGCGTTTGTAGAATAACCGAGGTAGAGTACTTACCACCTAAATCACAATCCAAAGGGGGGATAGGGTGATTTGACTGGACCAGCAGTTTCTCTTTATTCACACAACCGCAGAGATGATATTGTGACGTACGTGGTTGGTAATGGTCCTGCTGGCCGTCTGCACGATATCACTCAGTTTTTGTCTTGGACGGGTTATCAAGATGGTGTAGTGTAAGGCATGTGAAAGTGTTCAGATCCTTGCTCACATGTCTGGAATGGCGGCTCGTACCCTATACAGAAATTTTCCTTCCCTTGTGTTCCCTTCGAATCTCTACAGAGATCTCGATGGACAATCTGTGTTCTCTTAACACACAACCTATAAAATTGAGTGAAATATATAACAATGTACAACCATAAAGTGCTCATGCAAATCAAAATGCTACACAATCATTGTAAAACTTTATCAAGACAAGAAATAATACACAACTGCACTTTCTATAAACTTTTTACACTTGATCTTTTTCTTGTAAATACATGGAGACTGATTAGAGCATTGTTAATATATTTTACTAATGCTATAGGTGATAACAGGAGATATCCATTTATTAGATGGATACGTAGACACAAGTTTGCAGAGCGGGGGGGTCGGTTGTAATATATGCCCCAATAAAATCGTTTATTCAGGTAGATTCTTATTTGTATCTTGGCATCGTAACTGACAGTAAAAATTAAAACCCTCCCCAAAATAATTTTTCTACAAATTTCATTGATAAAATAGTACACCCCAAGCACGGTGAGACACTCCATGTCACGCTAATGGAGGCAATTTGAGCTAAATGCTCAGGGTGGCACCTTCTGATATCAGAAAGATGGCAGGCCGAGCTATTTTTAAAAGGTTTTTTTTTTTTTTTTGATAGAAGAGACAGACAGATCCCAAATTGGCATGAGTGCACATGTTCACCAGGCACTTTCTCGCCTCTTATACTCTGCACTAACTGCCACTTTATGCAGGCCACTCAGGCCCCTGCTCTGCTTAATAGTGTAAGTGGGGTAATATCCACACAAACTAACTAAGTTTGTTGTGATCTGGAATGAGAGGCATCACTTATCTGTACAGTTGTGTGAGGCTCACATGAGGGAATTTATCTGTGTGGAGCTGGGCTTGGGTGGTTCATACAGATATAGCTCCACAGACATTAGAGAACGAATTATCTCCGGGTCCCTTGAAAGCGGGACCTTCCCTGCAAAAATGTGGCATGTGCAATTCTATAGTCTCTTTCGGTGAAAGGGTACATCATCCTAGAATAAGAGTACGGAAAAATTAAGTTGCATATTTTGCACATGTTCCATTCCGAAAAGAGTGATATACCTCTTGAATGCCCAGGGTGGATGGGCTCCGTGGTAAAAACTGAAAGGGAGGCTAAATCCGCATAGGAGAACCGCAGGGAGGGTATTACTAACTACAAAGGTATACCTAGCAGATATGAAACCCCTGTGTAGGCACTCTTGAAAGACGCCCACATGTATCACAACCTATAGTGGGCAAATTCTGGAGTGGTGAAAGTGAATAATAGAGGAGGGGACCATAAGAAAAGCTCTATTAAGGAGAGGGCATTTGGATTGAGAAATTACAAACCTAACCCCGAAGGGCATTGAATAAGCAGCGCCTAAGCGTTTCTTTTAAGTGGTTACTACCTACTGTGTGGCTAATTACTGGGTTTCAAAATTTGTACTATTACCCTATATGCGTACGCAATCACTATTATATTTATCATATATTCAGAATAGTAGGACTTTTAAACTATACACGTATGTTATATTCTACACCTCAGGCTTGGTTCGCCATACTAACTGGATATGAAGAAAATACAATTAAACCTCAAGAAAGATAGATTTGTTTTTATATTATTTACATATATTTTTCACTATATTACATTTTACTTCTTTAAAATTGTTCCTCTAATCTTCCTTGAAACACCTTAATCTAGTGCTAGCAGCACAGTTGCACAGGATTTGTATCCACTTTCTTTTTATCAGTATAAACACGGGATTATGAGAGACTAGAAGCACTTTAATATATGCACTTTATTGTAACACTTTGCAGTTCTTTAATCTTAAATATGATGTTTTTATATGATGTTTTATATATTGTGTTTTTAATATATCCTGAACTAGACACTTTATATTGTAGTATGTGTTACACTTGTCAGCAGCACTTTTAACACTTGATGTATTTGACTGTGATATGTACAGCCTCACTGTGAACCCTGGGCCATCAATCAACTTGCCACATGGCATGGAGGTGGAGCCTAGGGGTATAATATTTGTGTAGCACTCCCTGCCAGTTATACCTGAGGAAGGGGCCTTGATCCCAAAACGTTGTTTGTTGTTTTTTGCACTAATAAGAGCATTCACTAGTAGTTGTCCTCTACTCTTTTCCTTGCTTGGATGTTTCAGCCCCTGGAAGTAGGGGGCTGAGAGGATTGCACCTACCTAATTTGTCTGGCCAAGGAGCCAACAGCAGTGTGCCATTGTGCGGTCTTGGAACTTTGAGCTGGGGCTTGGGGCATCTTATACGTACCTATCTGTGGGAGCTGGCCTTGAGGGCCTGAGGGTTTTTTTTTTTTTTTAAAATTTTGGGAAAAATCTTTATTTTACAGGAATTATGGTGTTTAAATGTCTATTTGAGGAACTGTATAAAAACCTCCATGGTGTGAAGTTTAAAACCAAAAAAATTTAACCACACGGCCCATTCCAGGTTACTAATCGTTCATATCAGAGGACCCATAGACATACAAGGTTGGAAGAAAAGTTTCATGTTCAGTTAGGAAAGGTTTCTTTTACAGTGAGACGGTGACACTGTGGAACTGTCTTCCAGCATATGTGGTAATGGCAAGTTCATTGAATGCTTATTAAGTGGACTAGATAGGTCTAAGACTATGTAATATGAGAATTACTAGTATTAATACATATACTGTAGTTCTGGTTGGTACAGGGATTATTATATAATATTGGAAATTACTGGTATAATACTATACTGTAGTTCTGGTTGGTACAGGGATACTAATTATAATATTGAGAATTACTGGTATTAACATATACTACTGTAGTTCTGGTTTGTAACAGGGATACTATATAATATAGAGAGTTACTTGTATAATACATATACTGTGTTTCTGGATGGTACAGGTGATACTATTCATATTGAGAATTACTGGTATTAATACATGTATGTAGATCTGGTGGTCAGGGATACTATATAAATTTTTGAATTACGGGAATTAATACATATACTGTAGGTCTGGTTGGTACAGGGATACTATATAATATTTAGAATTACTGGTATTAATACATATACTGTAGATCTGGTTGGTACAGGGATACTTAATAATATGAGAATTACTGGTATTATATATATATGTATTTGGTGTACCGGGGGTACTATATAATTTGAGAATTATTGGTATTAAGAACATATATTGTAGTTCTGGTTGGTAAAGGGATTCTATATAATATGAGAATTCGGTATTATACATATACTGTAGATCTGGTGGGTACAGGATACATAAGAATATTGAGAATTCTGGTATTAATACATACACTGTAGTTCTGGTTTGGTACGGGGTATACTATATAATAGTGAGAATTACTTGTATTAATACATTACTGTAGTTCTGGTTGGTACAGGGATACTATATAATATTGAGAATTACTGGTTTAATACAATACTGTAGTTCTGGTTGGTACAGGATACATATATTATTGAGAATTACTTACTAAATACATATACAGAGAGCTGCGATTTAAGGGCCAGAGAACATGGCAGGGACGCCGGGGGGGGGGGAGGTTCCTTCCTGAGCACTAGAAAGAAGCAGGCAACTGGATGGCTCACTGACAGCTCCTACTCTTCACTTTTCTGGGACTTTGGACAAGCACTGCAGGAAAACATACATGAAACAGAGATGTACACTACACAGTGTGGCAAATTTTAGTTTTTGGGGTGGACATGCCCTTTAAGCATAGTTGCCTGTTAAGCCTTTGCAAAGTTAAACTGCAACTTGCTGCCAATTTGATGCTCTATCTAGATCTACCTGTACCAGTTACACATCTCTGCATTTTGCCCACTTTTAATTACTTATAAATAGATTAAATAGAATGGCCCAGTATGGAACCCTGAGGAAACTACTCACAGGGATATGATGAACAGACGTACTTTTTATAATCATATTAATGGTCGGAGATACACGGACCAAACAAAGTGGACAAAAAGGACAGCCCACCCATGTGACGCCTTTCGGTGGCGGACCCCACTTCCTCAGCCCAGGTTTCACCTGAGGGTCCACATCATGACATCTCCTCTCTGTACATGATCTCTCACAAAATGTTCTAACCATTATGGAAATTCTTTAATAGATGTTAACAATATTAAAAAAAAAAATGAATGCAAAAGGCAAATTTACATCCTTCTGCTGCTACGCTAGAAATAATGGAACATTATTATCAACATATGATCAAAATTGATTTGAAGAAATCCAATTGCCTGCCACATTTATTTTTCCCTAAATTCTTATTGACCTTAAAGGACATATTCACTCCAAAATATAATTTTAAACAATAAACCAAGTTTAGATAGATTTTCCTTTTCTTTACCTCTCTGCCAGGGTTGCCAGTTGTTGTAAACTGACAGCTTAGTAATCACTGATTACTCTGTCCCCAAGCTGCCTCCTCTGCAAGTTTGCAGGCTTGGAAAGCATTTTAGAATGGGGCAAACATCATAACGAAATCTGACATCTTTCAAAGTGGAACTCCTAAACCATAAATGGTGAATAAGTCAGCTTCTGGACAATGGCTCTCTATCATATGGATATGGTAAATCCTAGTAATATTAACTATTTTCCCATGTATGTAAATGTACAAAGTAATTTGTAAATACTGTATAGATATGTGTAAAGGCATTCCAGTACAGTACCTGGGGGTAGTGGTACAATCCAATTAAGGATAGACATTACATACATAACAGTACAGTACCTGGGGGTAGTGGTACAATCCAGTAAGGATAGACTTACATACAGTACAGTACCTGGGGGTAGTGGTACAATCCAGTAAGGATGACATTACATTACGACCAGTACAGTACCTGGGGGTAGTGGTATAATCCAGAAAGGATAGACCATGACATTACGTACAGTACAGTACCTGGGGTAGTGGTAACAATCCCTAAGGATAGACATTACATAACATAACAGTATAGTACTGGGGGTAGTGGTAATCCAGTAAGGAAGACATTACATTACGTACAGTAAAGTACCTGGGGGTAGTGGTACAATCCAGTAGGATAGACATTACATAACATAAACAGTACAGTACCTGGGGATAGTGGTACAATCCAGTAGGATAGACATTACATTACATAACAGTACTGCCTGGGGTAGTGTACAATCCGTAAGGATAGACATTACATTAGCGTAACAGTACAGTACCTGGGGGTAGTGGTATAACCAGTAAGGATAGACATTACTTACGTAACAGTACAGTACCTGGGGGTATGGTACAATCCAGTAAGGATAGACATTAACACAACATAACAGTATAGTACCTGGGGGTAGTGGTATATCCATTAAGGATAGACATTACATTACGTAACAGTACAGTACCTGGGGGTAGTGGTACATCCAGTAAGGATAGACTTACATAACATAACAGTACAGTACCTGGGGGTAGTGTTACAATCCATAAGGATAGACATTACCATTAACATAACAGTACATTGCCTGGGTAGTGGTACAATCCAGTAGGATAGACATTACATACGTAACCGTACAGTACCTGGGGGTAGTGGTATAATCCAGTAAGGCATAGACATTAATACGTAACAGTACAGTACCTGGGGTAGTGGTACAATCCATGGATGACATTCCACACATAACAGTATAGTACCTGTGGTGTGGTATAATCCAGTAGAATCGACATTACATTACGTAACAGTACAGTACCTGGGGGTAGTGGTACATCCAGTAAGGATAGACATTACATTACATAACAGTACGTGCCTGGGGGTAGTGGTACAATCCAGTAAGGATAGACATTACATAACATAACAGTACAGTACCTGGGGTAGTGGTACACTCCAGTAAGGATAGACTTACATCAAACAGTCAGTACCTGGGGTAGTGGTACATCCGAAGGATAGACTTACATAACATAACAGTACAATACCTGGGGTAGTGGTACAATCCCAGTAATGATAGACATTACATAACATAACAGTACATTACACCTGGGTAGCGGTACAAGCCAGTAGGTAGACATTATATAAACAGTAACAGTACCTGGGGGTAGCGGTACACCAGTAAGGATAGACATTAATAACATAACAAGACAGTACCTGGGGGTAGCGGTACAATCCGTAAGGATAGACATTACATAACATAACAGACAGTACCTGGGGGTAGTGGTACACATCCAGTAAGGATAGACTTACATAACAGTACAGTACCTGGGGGGTAGTGGTACAATCCGTAAGGATAGACATTACATTACGTAACAGTACAGTACCTGGGGGTAGTGGTATAATCCAGAAAGGATAGACATTACATTAGTAACAGTACAGTACCTGGGGTAAGTGGTACAATCCAGTAAGGATAGACATTACTAACATACAGTATAGACCTGGGGTAGTGGTTAAATCCAGTAAGGATTAGACTTACATTACGTAACAGTACAGTACCTGGGGGGTAGTGTACAATCCAGTAAGGATAGACATTCATAACTACAGTCAGTACCTGGGGGTAGTGGTACAATCCTAAGGATAGACATTACATTACATAACAGTACAGTGCCTGGGGGTAGTGGTACAATCCAGTAAGGATAGACATTACATTATGTAACATACGTACCTGGGGGTAGTGGTACAATCCAGTAAGGATAGACATTACACCACATAACAGTATAGTACCTGGGTAGTGGTATAATCCAGTAAGAATAGACATTACATTACGTAACAGTACAGTACCTGGGGGTAGTGTACAATCCCGTAAGGATAGACATTACATAACATAACAGTACAGTACCTGGGGGTAGTGGTACAATCCAGTAAGGATAGACATTACATTACATAACAGTACAGTGCCTGGTAGTGGTACAATCCAGTAAGGATAGACATTACATAACTAACAGTACAGTACTGGGGGTAGTGGTACAATCCAGTAGGATAGACATTACATAACATAACGTACAGTACCTGGGGTAGTGGTACAATCAGTAAGATATACCTTACATACATACAGTACAATACCTGGGGGTAGTGGTACAATCCAGTAATGATAGACATTACTAACATAACAGTACAGTAACCTGGGGGTACGTTACAAGCCAGTAAGGATAGACATTATATAACAGTACAGTACCTGGGGGTAGCGGTACAATCCAGTAAGGATAGACATTACATAACATAACAGTACAGTACCTGGGGGTAGCGGTACAATCCAGTAAGGATAGACATTACATAACATAACAGCACAGTACCTGGGGGTAGTGTACACTCAGTAAGGATAGACATTTACTAACAGTACAGTACCTGGGGGTAGTGGTACATCCAGTAAGGATAGACATTACATTACGAACAGTACAGTACCTGGGGGTAGTGGATAATCCGAAAGGATAGACATTACATACGTAACAGTACAGTACCTGGGGGTAGTGGTACATCCAGTAAGGATAGACATTACATAACATAACAATAAGTACCTGGGGGTAGTGGTATAATCCAGTAAGGATAGACATTACATTACGTAACAGTACAGTACCTGGGGGTATGTGGTACAATCCAGTAAGGTAGACTTACATAACATAACAAACAGTACAGTACCTGGGGGTAGTGGTACAATCCAGTAAGGATAGACATTACACTTACATAAAATACAGTCCTGGGGGTAGTGGTACAATCCAGTAGGATAGACATTACATACGTAACAGACAGTACCTGGGGGGGTAGTGATAAAATAATCCAGTAAGGATAGACATTACCTTACGTAACAGTACAGTACCTGGGGGTAGTGGTACAATCCAGTAAGGATAGACTTTACACAACATAACAGTATAGTACCTGGGGGTTAGTGGTATAATCCAGTAAGAATAGACATTACATACGTAACAGTACAGTAACCTGGGGTAGTGGTACAATCCAGTAAGGATAGACATTACAAACATAACAGTACAGTACCTGGGGGTGTGGACAATCCAGTAAGATAGACATTACATACATAACAGTACAGTGCCCTGGGGGTAGTGGTACAATCCAGTAAGGTAGACATTACATAACTAACAGTACAGTACCCGGGGGTAGTGGTACAATCCGTAAGGATAGACATTACATAACATAACAGTACAGTACCTGGGGGTAGTGGTACAATCAGTAAGGATAGACATTCATAACATACATAACAGTACAATACCTGGGGGTATTGTACAATCCAGTAATGATAGACTTACATAACATAACGTACAGTACCTGGGGGTAGGGTCAAGCCAGTAAGGATAAGACATTATATAACATACAGTACCTGGGGGTAGCGTACAATCCAGTAAGGATAGAACATTACATAACATAACAGTACATTACCTGGGGTCGGTACAATCCAGTAAGGATAGACTTACATAACATAACAGCACGTACCTGGGGGTAGTGGTACAATCCAGTAAGGATAGACATTCCATACATACACGACATACTTGGGGTAGCGGTAACATCCAGTAAGTATAGACATTACATAACATAACGTACAGTACCTGGGGGTTAGTGGTACAATCCAGTAAAGGATAGACATTACATAACATTACAGTACAGTACCTGGGGGTGTGGTACAATCCAGTAAGGATAGACATTACATAACAAACAGTACAGTACGGGGGGTAGTGTACAATCCAGTAATGATAGACATTATGTAGGCATTGTCAGACTTCAGATCCCGATGAAACCAGCCAGGCTTCCTCTTCTCCCACAATTATAATTGGGAACGAGGTTCTTTCCCCTGACAGTGTTAACATGGTGCTGCTTATTGTTCCATGTAATGATTTGCTGAATAAATACACTATATCCCGGGTGTGTGGGTAAAATTTCATCTCTTTTATTTATTTCTTCATTGCAAAAATAAATGCCAGATAATTTTTGTAGGATTCAATATCATCACTAAAGGGAGGAAAGTCCACATTGTCATTTTTATAGTGGAGTTTCTAGGGTTTAGGGCTCCTGAGACAATTTGTGAGAAAGACACCCAATTAGCAATAGGAAGCAAGTGAAACATTATATTTTCAAACTGTACATCACAGAGGTATGTTGACAGTTCCTCAAACAGCAGGTTAGCAGTCAAAGGACACTGGGAAGCAGCAGGCAAAATGGAACTTATATGCATACTGGGAATGTAACACCAGTGATGATAACTGGCAAAGTGACCCAGATGATAACTGGCAAAGTGACTCTAGAGGATACTGGCAAAGTACCTAGAGAATAACTGGCAAAGTGATACTAGAGGATACTGCAAATGACCTAGAGAATAACTGGCAAAGTGATCTAGAGGATAACTGGCAAAGTGACCTAGAGAATCACTGGCAAAGTGATACTAGAGGAAACTGGCAGGACACTAGAGGATAACTGGCAAACGGATACTGGCAGTGACGCGAGATAACTGGCAAAGTGATACTAGAGGATAACTGGCAATAGTAGAGGTAACTGGCAAAGTGACGCTAGAGGATAACTGGCAAAGTGACGTAAGGATAACTGAAAAGTGACGCTAGAGGATAACTGGCAAAGTGACCTAGAGGATAACTGGCAAAGTGACGCTAGAGGATAACGGCAAAGTGACGTAGAGATAACTGGCAAGTGACGCTAGAGGATAACTGGCAAGTGACGCATAGATACTGAAATGACTAGAGAACTGGCAAAGGACGCTAGAGGATAACTGGCAAAGTGACGCTAGAGGATAACTGGCAAAGTGACGCTAGAGGATAACTGGCAAAGTGACGCTAGAGGATAACTGGCAAAGTGACGCTAGAGATAACTGGCAAGTGACGCTGAGGATAACTGGCAAAGTGACGCTAGAGGATAACTGGCAAAGTGACGCTGAGGATAACTGGCAAAGTGACGCTAGAGGATAACTGGCAAAGTGACGCTGAGGATAACTGGCAAAGTGACGCTAGAGTAACTGGCAAAGTGACGCTAGAGGATAACTGGCAAGTGACGCTAGAGGATAACTGGCAAAGTGACGCTAGAGGATAACTGGCAAAGTGACGCTAGAGGATAACTGGCAAGTGACGCTAGAGGATAACTGGCAAAGTGACGCTAGAGGATAACTGGCAAAGTGACGCTAGAGGATAACTGGCAAAGTGACGCTAGAGGATAACTGGCAAAGTGACGCTAGAGGATAACTGGCAAAGTGACGCTAGAGGATAACTGGCAAAGTGACGCTAGAGGATACTGGCAAAGTGACGCTAGAGGATATGGCAAAGTGACGCTAGAGGATAACTGGCAAGTGACGCTAGAGGATAACTGGAAAAGTGACGCTAGAGGATACTGGCAAAGTGACGCTAGAGGATAACTGGCAAAGTGACGCTAGAGGAAACTGGCAAAGTGACCTAGAGGATAACTGGCAAAGTGACGCTAGAGGATAACTGGCAAGAAGACGCTAGAGGATACTGGCAAAGTGACGCTAGGGATAACTGGAACAGTGACGCTAGAGGATAACTGGCAAAGTGACGCTAGAGGATAACTGGCAAAGTGACGGAGTAAGCATGACGCTAGAGGATAACTGGCAAAGTGACACTAGAGGATAACTGGCAAAGAGACGCTAGAGGATAACTGGCAAAGTGACCCTAGAGGATAACTGGCAAAGAGACGCTAGAGGATAACTGGCAAAGTGACCCTAGAGGATAACTGGCAAAAAGTGACGCTAAAGGATAACTGGGCAAAGTGACCTAGAGGATAACTGGCCGAATGATGCTAAGGATAACTGGCAAGTGACGCTAGAGGATAACTGGCAAAGTGACAACTGGCAAAGTGACGCTAGAGGATAACTGGCAAAGTGACGCTAGAGGATAACTGGCAAAGTGACGCTAGAGGATAACTGGCAAAGTGACGCTAGAGGATAACTGGCAAAGTGACGCTAGAGGATAACTGGCAAAGTGACGCTAGAGGATAACTGGCAAAGTGACGCTAGAGGATAACTGGCAAAGTGACGCTAGAGGATAACTGGCAAAGTGACCCTAGAGGATAACTGGCAAAGTGATGCTAAAGGATAACTGGCAAAGTGACGCTAGAGGATAACTGGCAAAGTGACGCTAAAGGATAACTGGCAAAGTGACGCTAGAGGATAACTGGCAAAGTGACGCTAGAGGATAACTGGCAAAGTGATGCTAGAGGATAACTGGCAAAGTGACGCTAAAGGATCAACTGGCAAAGTGACGCTAGAGGATAACTGGCAAAGTGATGCTAGAGGATAACTGGCAAAGTGACGCTAAAGGATAACTGGCAAAGTGACGCTAGAGGATAACTGGCAAAGTGACGCTAGTGGATAACTGGAAATGAGACACTGGTGGATAACTGGAAAAGTGACACTGGTGGATAACTGGCAAAGTGACACTAGAGGATAACTGGCAAAGTGACACTAGAGGATAACTGCAAAGGACACTAGGATACTGGCAAGTGACACAAGATAACTAGCAAAGTGACGCTAGAGGATAACTGGCAAAGTGATGCTAGAGGATAACTGGCAAAGTGACGCTAAAGGATAACTGGCAAAGTGACGCTAGAGGATAACGGGCAAAGTGGACGCTATGGAAACTGTAATGAGACACTGGTGGTACTGGAAAATGACTCTGGTGGATACTGGCAAGTGACACGAGGATAACTGGCAAAGTGACACTAGTGGTAACTGCAAATTGCGCCTAAAGGATACTGGCAAAGTACACTAGAGGATTACTGGCAAAGTGAACACTAGAGGATAACTGGCAAAGTGACGCTAGAGTAACTGGCAATGTGACGCTAAAGGATACTGGCAAAGTGAGCTAGAGGATAACTGGCAAAGTGACGCTAGAGGATAACTGGCAAAGTGCGCTAAGGAAATGGCAAAGTGACACTAGAGGATAACTGGCAATGTGACGCTAAAGGATAACTGGCAAAGTGACGCTAGAGTAACTGCAAGTGACGCTAAGGATAACTGGCAAATGACGCTAGAGGATAACTGGCAATTTGACGCTAAAGGAACTGGCAAAGTGACGCTAGAGGATAACTGGCAAAGTGACGCTAAAGGATAACGGCAAGTGACGCTAGAGGATAACTGGCAAAGTGACGCTAGAGGATAACTGGCAAAGTGACGCTAGAGGATAACTGGCAAAGTGACACTAGAGGATAACTGGCAAAGTGACGCTAGAGGATAACTGGCAAAGTGACGCTAGAGGATAACTGGCAAAGTGACGCTAGGATAAACGGCAAAGTGACGCTAGAGGATACTGGCAAAGTGATACTAAAGGATAACTGGCAAATGACGCTAGAGGATAACTGGCAAAGTGACACTAGGATAACTGGCAAAGTGATACGAGAGATACTGGCAAAGTGACACTAGAGGATAACTGGCAAAGTGACACTAGAGGATAACTGGCAAAGTGATACTAGAGGATAACTGGCAAAGTGACACTAGAGGATAACTGGCAATGTGACACTAGAGGATAACTGGCAAAGTGATACTAGAGGATAACTGGCAAAGTGACACTAGAGGATAACTGGCAAAGTGATGCTAGAGGATAACTGGCAAAGTGACACTAGAGGATAACTGGAAATGAGACACTGGTGGATAACTGGAAAGTGACACTGGTGGATAACTGAAATGAGACACTGGTGGATAACTGGAAATGAAACTGGTGATAACTGGAATGAGACATTGGTGGATAACTGGAAATGAGACATTGGTGGATAACTGGAAATGAGACATTGGTGGATAACTGGAAATGAGACATTGGTGGATAACTGGAATGAACTGGTGGAAACTGGAATAGAATTGGTGGATACTGGAAAAGTGATGCTAGAGGATAACTGGCAAAGTGACACTAGGGGATAACTGGCAAAGTGAAACTAGAGGATAACTGGCAAAGTGACACCTGGCAAAGTGACACTAGAGATAACTGGCAAAGTGACACTAGGGGATAACTGGCAAAGTGACACTAGAGGATAACTGGCAAAGTGACACTAGAGGATAACTGGCAAAGTGACGCTAGAGGATAACTGGCAAAGTGACGCTAGAGGATACTGGCAAAGTGACACTAGAGGATAACTGGAAAAGTGACGCTAGAGGATAACTGGCAAAGTGACACCACAAGATAACTGGCAAAGTGACACTAGAGGATAACTGGAAAAGTGATACTAGAGGATAACTGGCAAAGTGACACTGGTGGATAACTGGAAATGAGACACTAGAGGATAACTGGCAAAGTGACACTAGAGGATAACTGGCAAAGTGACACTGGTTGATAACTGGAAATGAGACACTAGAGGATAACTGGCAAAGTGACACTGGTGGATAACTGGAAATGAGACACTAGAGGATAACTGGCAAAGTGACACGGGTGGATAACTGGAAATGAGACACTGGTGGATAACTGGCAAAGTGACACTAGAGGATAACTGGCAAAGTGACACTGGTGGATAACTGGAAATGAACACTAGAGGATAACTGGCAAAGTGACACTGGTGGATAACTGGAAATGAGACACTGGTAGATAACTGGAAATGAGACACTGGGTTGATAACTGAAGTGACACTGGTGGATAACTGGAAATGAGACACTGGTGATAACTGGAAACGAGACACTGGTGGATAACTGACAAAGTGACACTGGGTGGAATAACTGGAAATGATACACTAGTAGATAGCTGGAAATGAGACACTGGTGGATAACTGGAAAAGTGATACTGGTGGATAACTGGAAATGAGACACTGGTGGATAACTGGAAAAGAGATATTGGTGGATAACTGGAAATGAGACACTAGTAAATAACTGGAAATGAGACATTGGTGGATAACTGGAAATGAGACATTGGTGGATAACTGGAAAAGTGATGCTAGAGGATAACTGGCAAAGTGACGCTAGAGGATAACTGGCAAAGTACACTAGAGATAACTGGCAAAGTGACACTAGAGGATAACTGGCAAAGTGACGCTAGAGGATAACTGGAAAAGTGACGCTAGAGGATAACTGGCAAAGTGACGCTAGAGGATAACTGGCAAAGTGACACTAGAGGATAACTGACAAAGTGATGCTAGAGGATAACTGGAAAAGTGACGGTAGAGGATAACTGGAAAAGTGACGCTAGAGGATAACTGGCAAAGTGACACTAGAGGATAACTGGCAAAGTGACACTAGAGGATAACTGGCAAAGTGACACTAGAGGATAATGGCAAGTGACGCTAGAGGATACTAAAGTGACACTAGAGATAAAGGGCAAAGTGACGCTAGAGGATAACTGGCAAGTGACCCTAGAGTGATAACTGGAAAAGTGACGCTAGAGGATAACTGGCAAAGTTGACGCTAGAGTACTAGGGACTCGCAGAGATAAACTGGCAAAGTGACGTAGAGACTGGCAAAGGACGCAGAGGATAACTGGCAGTGTGACGCTAGAGATAACTGGAAAAGTGACGCTAGAGATAACTGGCAAAGTGACACTACGGATAACTGCAAAGTGACGCTAGAGGATAACTGGAAAAGTGATACTAGAGGATAACTGGCAAAGTGACGCTAGAGGATAACTGGAAAAGTGACGCTAGAGGATAACTGGCAAAGTGACACTACAGGATAACTGGCAAAGTGACGCTAGAGGATAACTGGAAAGGTGATACTAGAGGATAACTGGCAAAGTGACACTAGAGGATAACTGGAAAAGTGACGCTAGAGGATAACTGGCAAAGTGACACTAGAGGATAACTGGCAAAGTGACGCTAGAGGATAACTGGAAAAGTGACACTAGAGGATAATGGCAAAGTGACGCTAGAGATAACTGGCAAAGTACCCTAGGGATAACTGGAAAAGTGACGCTAGAGGATAACTGGCAAAGTGACGCTAGAGGATAACTGGCAAAGTGACACTAGAGGATAAATGGCAAAGTGACGGTAGAGGATAACTGGCAAAGTGACGCTAGAGGATAACTGGCAAAGTGACGCTAGAGGATAACTGGCAGTGTGACGCTAGAGGATAACTGGAAAAGTGACGCTAGAGGATAACTGGCAAAGTGACACTAGAGGATAACTGGCAAAGTGACACTAGAGGATAACTGGAAAAGTGATACTAGAGGATAACTGGCAAAGTGACACTAGAGGATAACTGGCAAAGTGACACTAGAGGATATCTGGCAAAGTGACACTGGTGGATAACTGGAAATGGAGACACTAGAGGATAACTGGAAATGAGACACTGGTGGATAACTGGCAAAGTGACACTGGTGGATAACTGACAAAGGGACACTGGTGGATAACTGGAAATGAGACACTGGTGGATAACTGGCAAAGTGACACTGGTGGATAACTGACAAAGTGAAACTGGTGGATAACTGAAATGAGACACTAGTAGATAACTGGAAATGAGACACTGGTGGATAACTGGCAAAGTGACACTGGTGGATAACTGACAAAGTGACACTGGTGGATAACTGGAAATGAGACACTGGTGGATAACTGGCAAAGTGACATTGGTGGATAACTGACAAAGTGACACTGGTGGATAACTGGCAAAGTGACGCTAGAGGATAACTGGCAAAGTGACGCTAGAGGATAACTGGCAAAGTGACACTAGAGGATAACTGGCAAAGTGACACTAGAGGATAACTGGAAAAGTGACGCTAGAGGATAACTGGCAAAGTGACACTACAGGATAACTGGCAAAGTGACGCTAGAGGATAACTGGAAAAGTGACACTAGAGGATAACTGGCAAAGGACACTAGAGGATAATGGAAAAGTGATACTAGAGGATAACTGGCAAAGTGACACTAGAGGATAACTGGCAAAGTGACACTAGAGGATAACTGGCAAAGTGACACTGGTGGATAACTGGAAATGAGACACTAGAGGATAACTGGAAATGAGACACTGGTGGATAACTGGCAAAGTGACACTGGTGGATAACTGACAAAGGGACACTGGTGGATAACTGGAAATGAGACACTGGTGGATAACTGGCAGTGACACTGGTGGATCTGACAAAGTGAAACTGGTGGATAACTGGAAATGAGACACTAGTAGATAACTGGAAATGAGACACTGGTGGATAACTGGCAAAAGTGACACTGGTGGATAACTGACAAAGTGACACTGGTGGATAACTGGAAATGAGACACTGGTGGATAACTGGCAAAGTGACATTGGTGGATAACTGACAAAGTGACACTGGTGGATAAGTGGAAATGAGACACTAGTAGATAACTAGAAATGAGACACTGGTGGATAACTGGCAAGACACTGGTGGATCACTGGCAAAGTGACACTGGTGGATAACCCTTTTTTTGGAATTATGTAATGTCTGTTCTTACTGGATTGTACCACTACCCCCAGGTAATGTACTGTTATGTTTTATAAGTCACAAAGTCATCATTCACACCTATTTTTATATATGTATATATATTAGATTCTGGGTGCTTTCCAGTGCTACAGACAAGTAGCTATATTCAGATGAACGAAGACAACAATCTGGGCACACCAGTCTTGAAAAAAGACAAATTTATTTAGTCAAGAAAACCGTGATGTTTTGGTGTGTGCGCACACCTTCTTCAGACAAACCAAAAAGTAAAATGCAAAACAGTGCAGTGATTTATACTCATTGAACAGGAAACCAAGCCCTCTAGTGTGGGCTATGTAAAGTGCAACAGTATCCATAAATATCAAAGAACATTGATAAAATAAGATAAAAAACATGTCTATCCTTACTGGATTGTACCACTACCCCCAGGTACTGTACTGTTATGTAATGTAATGTCTATCCTTACTGGATTGTACCACTACCCCCAGGTACTGTACTGGAATGCCTTTAACACATATCTATACAGTATTACAAATTACTTTGTACATTTACATACATGGGAAAATAGTATAATATTACTAGGATTTACCATATCCATATGATAGAGAGCCATTGTCCAAGAAGCTGACTTATCACCATTTATGGTTCTAGGAGTTCCACTTTTGAAAGATGTCAGATTCTCGTTATGATGTTTTGCCCCATTCTAAAATGCTTTCCAAGCCTGCACACTTGCAGAGGAGGCAGCTTGGGGCAGAGTAATCAGTGATTGGCTAAGCTGTCAGGTTTACAAAACTGGCAACCCTGTGCAGAGAGGTAAAGAAAAGGAAAATCTATCTAAACTTGGCTTTATTGTTAAAATTATATTTTGGAAGTGAATATGTCCTTTAAGGTCAATAAGAATTTAGGGGAAAATAAATTGGGCAGGCAATTGGATTTCTCAAATCAATTTTGATCATATTTGATAATAATGTTCTCTATATTTCTAGCGTAGCAGCAGATAGGATGTAAATTTGCCTTTTGCATTTTCTTTTTAATATTGTTACTACATCTATAAATACATTTCCATAATGGTTAGAACATTTTGTGAGAGATCATGTACAGAGAGGAGATGTCACTGATGTGGACCCTCAGGTGAAACCTGGGCCTCTGAGGAAGTGGGTCCGCCCACGAAAGGCGTCACATGGGTTGGCTGTCCTTTTTGTCCACTTTGTTTGGTCCGTGTATCTCCGACCATTTAATATGATTCTAATAAAGTACGTCTGTATCATTCATATCCCTGTGAGTAGTTTCCTCAGGGTTCCATACTGGGGCCACTTCTATTTAATCTATTTATAAAGTAATTAAAAGTGGGCAAAACTGCAGATGATGTGTAACTGGTACAGGTAGATCTAGATAGAGCATCAAATTGGCAGCAAAGTTGCAGATTTAACTTTGCAAATGCTTAACAGGCAACTATGCTTAAAGGACATATACTTAAAGGGCATGTCCACCCCAAAAACTAAAATTTGCCACACTGTGTAGTGTACATCTCTGTTCCTTATGGTTTTCCTGCAGTGCTTGTCCAAAGTCCCAGAAAGTGAAGAGTAGGAGCTGTCAGTGAGCCATCCAGTTGCCTGCTTCTTTCTTGTCCTCAGGAAGGAACCTTCCCCCCCCCCGGCGTCCCTGCCATGTTCTCTGCCCCTTAAATCGCAGCTCTCTGTATATGTATTTAGTAAGTAATTCTCAATAATATATAGTATCCTGTACCAACCAGAACTACAGTATATGTATTAATACCAGTAATTCTCAATATTATATAGTATCCCCGTACCACCAGAACTACAGTATTATGTATTAATACCAGTATTCTCAATATTTATAGTATCCTCTGTACCAACCAGATCTACAGTATATGTATTATACAAGTAATTCTCAATATTATATAGTATCCCTTTACCAACCAGAACTACACATTTTTATTAATCCATAATTCAATATTATCATAGTATCCCTGTACCAACCAGATCTACAGTATATGTATTAATACCAGTAATTCTAAATATTATATAGTATCCCTGTACCAACCAGACCTACAGTATATGTATTAATTCCAGTAATTCAAAATATTATATAGTATCCCTGTACCAACCAGATCTACAGTACATGTATTAATACCAGTAATTCTCAATATTATATAGTATCCCTGTACCATCCAGAACTACAGTATATGTATTAATACAAGTAACTCTCTATATTATATAGTATCCCTGTACAAACCAGAACTACAGTATATGTATTAATACCAGTAATTCTCAATATTATATAGTATCCCTGTACCAACCAGAACTACAGTATATGTATTAATACTAGTAATTCTCAATATTACATAGTCTTAGAAACTTATCTAGTCCACTTTAAAGCTATTCAATGAACTTGCCATTACCACATCTGCTGGAAGACAGTTCCACAGTGTCACCGTTCTCACTGTAAAGAAACCTTTCCTAACCTGAACATGAAACTTCTTTTCTTCCAACCTTGTATGTCTATGTGTCCTCTGATATGACCGATTAGTAACCATGGAATGGGCGTGGTTAAATTTTTTTGGTTTTAAACTTCACACCATGGAGGTTTTTATACAGTTCCTCAAATAGACATTTATTAACACCATAATTCCTGTAAAATAAAAGATTTTTTCCCAAAATTTTTTTTAAAAAAAAAACCCCTCAAGGCCCTCAAGGCCAGCTCCCACAGATAGGTACGTATAAGATGCCCCAAGCCCAGCTCCAAAGTTCCAAGACCGCACAATGGCACACTGCTGTTGGCTCCTTGGCCAGACAAATTAGGTAGGTGCAATCCTCTCAGCCCCCTACTTCCAGGGCTGAAACATCCAAGCAAGGAAAAGAGTAGAGGAGCACACTACTAGGGTGAATGCTTCTTTATTAGTGCAAAAACAACAAACAACGTTTTGGGACTCAAGGCCCCTTCCTCAGGTATAACTGGCAGTGAGTGCTACACACATATATATACCCCTAGGCTCCACCTCCATGCCATGTGGCAAGTTGATTGAGGGCCCAGGGTTTCACAGTGAGGCTGTACATATCACAGTCAAATACATCAAGTGTTAAAAGTGCTGCTGACAAGTGTAAAACATACTACAATATAAAGTGTCTAGTTCATGGATATATTAAAAACACAATATATAAAACATCATATATAAAACATTCATATTTAAGATTATAAGAACTGCAAAAGTGTTCACAATAAAGTGCATATTATTAAAGTGCTTCTAGTCTCTCCATAATCCCGTGTTTATACTGAATAAAAATAAAGTGGATACAAATCCTGTGCAATGTGCTGACTAGCATAGATTAAAGTGTTTCAAGTGAAGATAGAGACAATTTTACAAGAAGTAAAATGTAATATGAGTAAAATATATGTAAAATATAAAAACAAATCTATCTTCTTGGAGTTAAATTGTATTTTCTTCATATCCAGTAGATGGCGAACCAAGCCTGAGTGTAGAATATAAACATACGTGTATAGTTTAAAATTCCTAACTATCTTGATATATATGATAAATATAATAGCTGATTGCTACGCATATAGGGTAATAGTACAAATTTTGAAACCAGTATATTAGCCACAGATAGGTAGTACCCTTAAAAGAAACTGCTTAGGCCTGCATCTTCATTCATGCCCTTCGGGGTTAGGGTTTGTAATTTCTCAATCCAAAATGCCTCTCTCCTTAATAGAGCTTTCTTATGGTCCCCTCCTCTATTATTCACTTTCACCACTTCCAGAATTTGCCACTTAAGTTGTGATACATTGTGGCGTCTTTCAAAGAAGTGCCTACTAACAGGGGTTTCATATCTGCTAGGTATACCTTTGTAGTTAGTAATATCCCTGCGGTGTTCTCCTATGCGGATTTTAGCCTCCCTTTCAGTTTTACCAACGTAGCCCCATCCACATGGGCATTTCAAGAGGTATATCACTCTTTTCGTGGAACATGTGGCAAAATCATGCAACTTAATTTTTGTACCTTTACTAGGATGTTGCACCATTTCACCAGAGACTATAGAATTGCAAATGCCACATTTTCTACAGGGAAAGGTACCCGCTTTCAAGGGACCCAGGAGATAATTTTTCTCACTGTCTGTGGGAGCTATATCTGTATGAACCACCCAAGCCCAGCTCACACAGATAAAATTCCCTCATGCTGAGCTCACACAGACTGGTACAGATAAGATGCTCTCATGCCCAGATCACACAAACTAAGTTAGTTTGTGTGATAATTACCCCACTTACACTATTATAAGCAGAGCAGGGCCCGAGTGGCTGCATAAAGGTGGCAGTTAGTGCAGAGATAAGAGGGGAAAAGTGCTGGTGAACATGTGCACTCATGCATTTGGGATCTGTCTGTCTCTTTTCTAAAAAAAAAAAAAACCTTTTTAAAAATAGCTCTGCCTGCCATCTTTCTGATATTCAGCAGGGTGCCACCCTGAGCATTTAGCTCAAATTGCCTCATTAGCGTGACATGAGTGTCTCACCGTGCATTGGGGGGTACTATTTTATCAATGAAATGTTGTAGAAAAATATTTTGAGGGGTTTTATATTTTTACTGTCCAGTCGATCAGATACAAATAAGAAATCTACCTGAATAACGATTTTATTGGGCAGTATATCTACAACCGACCCCCCGCTCTGCAAACTGTGTCTATTACATCTAATAAGGAATATCTCCTGTTTAACTATACAGTATAGTAAAATAATATATAAAATGCTCTAATCAGTCTTCCCATGTATTACAAGAAAAAGATCAAGTGTAAAAAGTTATAGAAAGTGCAGTTGTATGTATTTCTTCTCTCCTTGAATAAAGTTTTAAATGAATGGTGTTAGCATTTGTATGCATAGAGCACTTTATGGTTTACACATTTTATATATTTCCATTTTAAAGGTTGTGGGTAAGAGAGACAGCAGATTGTCAACGGGATCTCTGTAGAGATTGAAGGGAACAAGAAGGAGAAATTCTGTATAAAGGGGTAGAGCCGCCCATTCCAGACATGCTGAGCCAAGGATCTGGACAACTTCTCACATGCCTACACTACAACATCTTGATACCGTCCAAAGACAAAACAGTGAGATCTGTGCAGCCGGCCAGCAGGACCATTACCAACCACGTAAGTCACAAGATCAGTCCTGCGGTGCTGTGAATAAAGAGAACTGCTGGTCCAGTTCAACATCCCCTATCCCCCCCTTTGGATGTGATTTAGGTTGGTAAGTACTCTATCAGGGTTATTATACAAACTGCTCTTTATCTGATTTTTGTGATATGTGGAGGCTGATATTAGAATCTTAATTATTTTAATATCATGTATAACGGAGATATCCATTTTATTAAATAAACGATAAACTAGAAAGGACCTTTTAAAGGGAACTAAAGCCACAGAACAAAACTGAACCAGAGGGCAGAACACCTTGATATATAACCAGTAATCGGTGTCTTACCTCTCATTTTGATACAGGAGCTGGAAATTTACCTAAATAAATATGGTTTGTGCTTTACTTTCAGCATTCTATATCAGACAGTTTGGTCAATGACCATTATGTTCTGCACATGCTCAGTCCTTAGCTATGGCACAAACTTGTTACAGTTGGTCACACCCTTAATAATCTCTAGCCCCTCCTTTAAAGGACGGATAAAGCAAGGAAGCATGTGATGAGGACAGGAGGTGTGTGTCTAACACTGCACATAAACACAGTACTTCATCCAGTTCTAACAGGCTTGATTTACTTTAACAGAGTTTAGGAGTGGCATTTTATAGTTATTGGTGTTTTTAGGGAGGTTGTTTTAGATTCTGGAGTATATAAAATTGGGTTTAGTTCTCCTTTAAGGATAAACTTTGAATTTGGCTGCATTTTGGAAGCTGATATGTGTGTCTGTTTTGCAGGTTTTAAAACTCAATAATCTTGCTGTGGTAATGAACAAGGACATTTAAATTCCATAATCCATTCTGATTAAACACATCTTTTTAATTATTTTCTCTATGGTTACCATAGAAACAGAAAGGTGAGGTGGGTGTAGGGAGGTGTGTGTACCTGTGTCTGTGCTATAAGGGATATGTTTTTGTGTTTATCACTGTAAAACTAAAGAAACTTCCAATCTGACGACCAAGTATTTGCATTTTAATCAAAACTAAGCTGAGGCCACACTGCAGCGCACGCTTACGCTACAGGAGCTCCAGGCATACGCTTGAATTGATACGTTTCCGGTGTGCTTTGCAGTGCATGTGCAATTTGATTGTGCAATGATGTGCAATCGGAATGCATGTGATTGTGCAAAAATGGTGGGCAGCATGCGTGCAGCGCACCTAGTGTGTTTACAACAATTGGTCCAACCTAGTGTGTGCTTTTTAGATCAGATCACGTGTTAAAAAGCTTTGATGAGGCCTAGCCCTTATATAACCTATTCGTATGTGCAGGGCAATCGCTCTCTATTGCTCCCTTTAGGAAATGCACAGAGTCAGTAGCGGCTTTTGAATTGAATTGATTTTAAATGAAACGACAGGTTCATACCTTTAAAATTAACCATGAACTACCTCTCTATGTGCTGCACAGCCCAATATATGAAGAAATCACTGATCGGAAAGTTAGGGGGTGGGAGGTTCTGAGTCTGCGGTCACAAATACTACTTCCTCCTTCTAATCTGCGGTTGACACGTGCTCAGTGCAGCAGAAAGCAAAAAAAAAAATGAAGAGATCGAGTTATAGTGACTGAAGGAGGACTGAAGGGGAGGAGGGGGAGAATAGCACTGCACAGTCTACAAAAGGCAGTGTATAAGGTGTGTATATGTCTATTTTTAATGCCCCAAACTCACTTGCCCCCTTGGCCCTTCCCATTTATGGGCCTGGGACCCTTCCCTTGCAGCCCCCCCATGGCCTCTCCCACTCACGGGCCTCATATCCCAATTCACCTGTGGGTCCCTTACCTTGCAGCCAATCTTGGCCCCCCTATATTGCAGGCCCTATAGCCCCTTCCACTCCTGGGGCACCCATGGCCCCTCCCCCACTGGCACCTCAGACCCATCCCCACTTCCATAGAATACTGTGTGAAAACAGCATTTTCAGGCAGAGGCAGAATCAGACAGAGTTTAAAATTGATTCTGCCTCTGCCTGAAAATGCTGTTTTCACACAGTTTTCTGTAGGTGGGGTATGGGTCTGAGGTACCAGTGGGTGAGGGATCAAGGGGCCCACAAGGAGAAGGAGACACAGGGAAGAGGGATTGTTACATGGTTTCAGAGCAGGAAGCAGGAAGTGCAGGGGATCTAGGTATACTGCTACTCAATCACACATAAAAATGTAAATATCTTCAAAAATTATCAAAAATAATCAAATTGCAAAAATACTCAGGAAAATTCCTGTCAATTACCTTAAGTTGTTTTGGACCACATTTGAAAGAGCTGTTATTGGTTTGGTACTTTTTTTGGTACTTTTAGTTTTTGTGTAACATCGTAACAGCTATTTATCATTTATCACCTGTTGCTGTGAGCCCGAGGAAGGGGGATTGCTCCTGCTTATTTTATTGGCTGTCAGCTTTCTTGTTTTGATCCGTTGTGCACCACAGAGCATGTGAAGTGTACTGCTTATACTTAGCTGGGTGTCACCCAGACAAGATGGATTATGGGAGCTGACCACTAGTACCACAGGTTAATTTCATAATCCACCCAGCAGGCACAGCTAAGAGAGATGGGAGACACAGCTTGTTGTATCTTTGTCTATTGGGATAATGCTGTCTGGAGACTTCAGTTCCCTTTAATTTGTGTTGTACAAAAAATAAAATTTGCTAACAAAATTTCATTGGGTGCAATGCAGACAGTGGCACAGAAATGTGGTACCAGAAATGTGCAGATAAAATGGTTGTAGCCATATTAGTCCTGTAGCATATACTAAGAGATGAGTACTGTAGGATAAGGTGATACCTTTTTATTATGGACTAACAGTTCATTTTTACAGACAAGCTTTCGAGAGATACACTTCTCTCTTCCTCGGTCAAGCAGTACTAAGAAACACAGGGTACAGCACATCTTTAAAGTTGATATAGTTACAACCTTTATTTTGGAAATCCTATTATGTTAGGAATGTAAAACAAGGATTAGCATTTAGGGTGAACTATAAGCAGTAAAGCAATAAAAACAACAACAAAGTAAACATTAGGGAACGGTTAAAGGTATCTCCCACTGCTAAAGTCACCTGGTTGTAAGGATAGATATATGGATGGTGGAAATGTACTGCAGTATCCTGTGCCTTTAGGCATAGTTTAGAAGAAATCCAATGAGTTTGTCCCAGAACCGCTGTGGATGGTGCAGGTCCGCCCACTTTCATTGACTGTCTGCATGTAAAATGTCCGACGCGTGTTTTCCTTTAGTGCATGCGCAGAATGTGAGAGGATCCATCGGGACTGCTGTCTGGTCGATTCAATCACACACACACACACACACACACACACACACACACACACACACACACACACACACACACCTACCTCTGCTAAAAGGAGGAATAATCACATGACCATCACAGCTCTCCAAGCTACTGAGTTCACTGCTAAATGGAGGAATAATCACATGACCATCACAGCAGCTTGCTGACCTCACTAATTAATGGAGGAGTAATCAGGTACCCATACCAGATTGCCTCATATTCCCAGCATCCCCTATGAAATCAATCTTAGAGTTAGACACAAACAAATCTTTATTAAAAACAACACAAGTTCCCCTGTATTTGTTACAGTAGTGTGGGAAGAGGGTTTAACTTTTCCTCCCCTGTCTCTCTCTGCATAATCAGCTGGAAAAATGAACTTAGAGAGTCAGGGAGGAAAGGATTTCTTACTGCAGCCAAGTGGGTGTGTCTGCTACCATGATGATGCACATTGAGTGACAGCACTCTCAGCACAGGGGAAGACACACCCCCAGGAACCTGCACAGCTTTCCCATGCTGCTGCCATCAAACGAAAGGGAATTCTTGGGAAAAAAAGGTAGGGGGAGGGTTGGGGGATGGTGTACTTTAAAATAAACCAAAAAAAAAAATGCTTTTTCCTTAGTGGAGATACCCTTTAATAGGACATACTTAGTGAAAGTAATTAGTTGGATACAGACATGGTACAAGCAGCCAGGGATGGGGGAAGTGGGAATGGATAAAACATATTCCTGATAGTGGCTGAGAAATCCCATGTCCCTATTTAAACCAGTTTGTTTAGTGTTAAAGGGGAACTATGGTCCAAAAATGACTTTAGGTAAATTGATAGGAGTTGCTTTTTTTTTCATTGTTTATTTTGCATAGTTTTAAAGATATTTTACATTTTTGTGTGTGATATGGCAACATCACCAGGTCCCCTGCACGTCTTGCTTCCTGCTCTGAAACCATGTCAGTCAATCTGCCCTGTATCTCCTCCTCCACTTTGCAGCCCCCCTGGTCCCTCCCCTTGGCCTATTCACTTACAGTCCCATGTGGCCCCTCCCACCCACGGGTTCCGTGACCCCGCCCACCTGCGGTCGCCTAAGCCCCCAACTGGCGCCTAAGCCCCACCCACTCGCGGGTGCACAAGCCGCATCCACTCATGAGTGCTGTGGGCCACTTAGACCCCCCCTAATTCCTGTCTTCCTCACACACTGAGGGAGTCTGAGGCTGTGCTCGATGGGGGCACTGTGCAGGAGAAGCCTCAGGAATGTCACATGTCAACCTCCCACCCATTAACTTTTTGGTCAGTCATTTCTTTATATCTTGGGCTGTGGAGCGCGTAGAGAGGTGGTTGATGGCTCGTTTTAAAGCTGGAAACTGGCGTTCAATTTAAACTCAACTTGTTTGGAGACCACAGTTCCCCTTTAAATAAGAGGATTATTCGAAATTCAAAGGTTTTCCTTTTACTGGGTATTTTTAAATTGTCCTTTAAGTATCAATATTGAGAGGTCCATGTCAGAATGATAAGAATGTGTGAAATGGTGTCGGACTGGTGCGCAGGTTGTGTTGTTATCCTGGCAATTGGGTTTATTTTTATGACTTTTTATAGTGTGTCTGTAGTTATTAATTCTCTGGCGTAATTCTTGTCCTGTTTCCACAATATAATGTGCATTGGGACACTTGTTACATTGGATCATGTAAACTACATTCCTGGATGCGTAGGATGAAGGTGCCTTTAGCATGTGATATGTTGGTTGATTCATTGATATGATGAAAGTTTACATTACTTTTTATTGCATGGTTGGGTCCCTACAGTGAGACCATTAAGATCCGAAGGCAATATTCTGTTTACTAGTTTCTGTCTGAGGTTGGGTGATTGGCGGAATGCTAAGATAGGAGGGTCTGGAAAGATGTGTTTAAGGGCGTCATCCTCCGAGATAATTGGCTGCATATTTTGTGTATTCCCTCTAGTGTAGGGTTGTATGTAGTCACTAGTGGAATGCGTGTGTTTGTTTTTTTCTTTTTGTATTGTAGTAGGTTTTCTCTTGGTGTTTTCAGAGCCTTATTGATGTTTCTGTGGATGATGTTAGGCTTATACCCTTCTGTGTTAGTGACAGTGCTAGCTTATCAAGATGTTTGTTCCAATCCTTTGGGTCTGAGCATATTCTGTTGTACCTGATGGCCTGGCTGTGTCTTATGGCCTTTTTGCTATGTACAGGATGGAAACTGGTGAAATGGAGGTAGCTGCATCTCTCTGTAGGTTTTCTATAGATGGAGTTGTGCAGTTTACCATCTTTAATGCAGAATGTAGTGTCCAGAAAATGAATGGAATCCTCTGAGTAGTCCATTTTTAGTGCGATGGATGGATGGAAGTTCTTAAATGAGCTGTGAAATTTAGTGAGGTTTTACTCACCTTCTGTCGATATTATAAAAATATCATCAATGTAACGATAATATCTGTATGGTTTATGGAGTGAGGATGTTTGGAATCTCTTCTCCAAGTCCGCCATTAAAAGGATTAGGTATTGTGGCGCTATTTTACTTCCCATAGCAGTCCCCATGAGTTGGAGGTAGGTTTCTTTGTTGAAAGTAAAGTAATTGTGAGTAAGAATAAATTTGATTAGTTTGGTGATTACAGCAGTACTAGATGTGATGTACCCTGTGTTTCTTATTACTGCTTGACCTGAGAAAGAGAGAATTTTATCTCTTGAAAGCTTGTCTGTAAAAATGTTAGTCCATAATAAAAAGGTATCACCTTATCCTACAGTACTCATCTCTTTCTCACACCAGAAATGTAAATGAAATAGAAATCTAGCTAGCTGTCTATTGTGCACCCCATCTGTATAACAAAAGAGCGGGGGGATTACAAACACGTTACAATAAACCTTCATGCATTTCTATAAACTCTGTCTAGAAGTTTGAAATCCATATTTTATTGTAAAATCACACACAATATCACATGTACTGTTTGTTCTTCAGATCAGCTTTGGAGCTACAGACGCTCTATTTGCTGACAGAATAAGGTTCCCATCAGCCTATCAGACAGTCCCTAATGATAGACAGCAGAACCAAGCTATCATTCAGCTGCTCAAACACTTTGGATGGACCTGGGTGGGGATTGTGTCATTAGATGATGACAACAGCCAGCGAGCAAGTGAAGATCTGAAGGACCAGATTACAAGGAACGGGATGTGTGTGGAGTTTCTTTATATGATTAAAGTGCACAAAACTGATGAGACCGATATAATCAAAGACCGAATAGCAAAGGCATCTTCCAAAGTTGTCATTATTACAACTAGTGGGACAAATTTTTATGAGGAATTCTTTTCTTTTAATGATAATTTATATAGCGAACCTTTCTTTAAGACATGGATATTAACCAGTGCATCTCGATATGAAGATACATTTCTAACCTATACCTCTTGGAGAACATTAAATGGCAGCTTAATTTTCTCACCTGATGATCATAAGATTAATGGATTTAAAGATTTTGTGACAAAAGCAAGTCCTTACGTGTACCCTAATGACCCCTATATTGCTAGAATATGGAAAAACAAGTTTCACTGCTACGCTCCAAAAAAGGAAATTCAAGAAACATTTGGAGATCACTGCTATTGGGAAAGAGAATTAATATGTCCCTGCTTTGGGAACGAAACTCTATCAAAATACATCGACTTATCCAAAGATAAAATGACGTACAGTGTTTATAAGGCAGTGTATGCGTTGGCCTATAGTCTACATGGATTATTATTAAATCACACTTCACATGGGATAGATACAGACAAAGAAAATCTAAAGAGGAATCTAAACACAAGAAAGGTAAATCATTGTTTTATTGCGTTATGTAATTAACTCTTTACATTATATTGTTTAATGAGAAAATAACCCATAGTGGATTTGTTTAACCTTTTATTGACCTGAGAAGGCAAAAGTTTACAATATCTATCAGCCACTAACTGCTTGTGTGCAGCTAAATCTTAATTTGATAACAGACCCTATACATCTATATATATATATATATATATATATAAGCCTATGTATGTATGTATGTATGTATGTATGTATGTGTGTGTGTATGTATGTATGTATGTATGTATGATTGTATGTTCCAGAAAAACTTTAAAACGGCTGGGACAATTTTCCTGAGACTTGGTATACTTATGTATAAGGACCAGGGGAAAAGCATAGGCTACTTTACAACTTTTATAAATGCCTCTGAACCCTCTTTTTTCATATTTTTTTTAAGTTAATTGACCTGTGTGCTGCCATCTGGTGGTGAATCGAGTGAATCAAGTTAATTGCACACCTTCCAAATATCACAGATTGTTCAGGGCAGTACAATGCTTTACTTTGTTACTTTTGTTCTGTTGTTGCCAATCAAAGTGCAGACCTTCCCCCTTCCCCTCCTGCCCTTGCCTGACCTTGTAGCTGTTCTGTGCTGTGATCTCCATAGAGAGCAGGAGGGCATCATTGTCAGTAATACTGATCCCATTTATACTTCTGAGAGTCCATGGGGGGGACATTGTTACCCTCTGTCTCTGTCTCAATGCTGTGTACAGGGACTGACAGGAACTGCTCTTGTGGGGCTGCTGGTGCCAGTACCTGCATAGCAGTGATGGAAAACCTTGTAACTTCAGATGTTAAACTATAACTTTCAGCATGCCTTGGCTGCATTCTCCTACCAAGGCATGCTGGGAGTTGTAGTTTCCAAAACATGGTCATTAAAATGGGTGTAACCTATTTTCTGTTGCACACACAGCATCTCTTCACCCGATGTGTTGTGAGGTCTGTAGGGATCCTGCATTGTCAGCCACATGAGGTTTACTAGATTTGCAGCTCAGCTAACCCACAGTATGTATGTATGTATCATTTTGCTTATAATACATAAGGCTAGGCATGTTTAATGGGGAGTTGCAGTGGCGAGAATCTATATTACAGTCACTCAGTGATGTCACTTCCTGTGTTCCATTGCCCCTCCCCCTGTCTCCCCCTCCCCGTATTAGTCATTCATATAGGAAGCCCTGTTTATATTGACGGTCCTTCTTTCACTTTTCAGTAGGAACGGTAATTAACTGTTTATACACTAAACAGGGATTCCTATATAAATGACTAATACAGGGAGGTGGAGAGACAGTGGAAGGGTAGGGGGAGAGATGGCCTTATGTATTATAAGAAATAATACGCTACCTACAGTGTAATATACGGATATTACTGTACCTCGGAGTTCCATGCCCTGTATAAAAGCACTCGGCCTGCAGCCTTATGCTTCTATATGGTCATGGAACTCCTTGGTGGCGTAATATGCTTATATTACACTGTAGATAGCATATTATCCCTTATATAAAGCGCCACTTGGGTACGCAGCGATGTACATTATAAAATACAGACAGGGTTATTCAATAAAAGTTCTTATCGTTTAAAATGGTGCTAATTTTGCCCCAACCAATCAGATCTTATTTAACATTTGAAAGCTAACATCTGATTGGTTGGGCAAAATTAGCACCATTTTAAATGCTAAGAACTTTTATTGAATAACCCTGATAGTATACAAACAAGGTGCTAAGTGCAAGCAATTATACAGATGAATAACAATTAAATACAATTTCATACATTGGATAAGAACACATATATATATATAAATTATGGATAAATTGATATAAGTGCAGCATCCCTTTACACATTAGGAATGAGATCCCTGTCCCGAAGAGCTTACAATCTAAGTGGGTGGGATAACATACAAAGGTAGGGAACAGCAAGAGAGAATGGTTTAAAATGGGTGAAGTATCAGGGTTGCACATTTTTTATTTGGAGGCGAGTGAGATGATCCAATCTGCGGAGTTTAGGATAAACTGGAGAAGAGAGAGATAACAGGCCAGGAGTCCAAGAAGCATAATGTTACAGTAGTCAAGACGGGAGATAATAAGGGCATGCATGAGCATTTTTGTAGTGGAGCGAGAGAGGAAAGAATGGATCTTGACGGATGAAAGAGTTTGATCAGTGAGTTTGAATGGGTCAGGTTGAATTAGAAAGGGTATGGGTTTGTTGAATTTCGGATGCAGGTTTGGGTCGAATGTTTACAAAAACCAGGCAACGCTGGGTACTCTGCTAGTGAATGTAATAAAACCTCCAGTTGGATGCAGATAAAGGTTTGGCAGGTGCCAGGTGGCTTATGAGTCTGTTTAATTTCAGGTGCGGGTAACAGTTTTACTGTTATGGGTCAGGTGCAGGAATCTAATTTGAACTGTGTGCTGCCATCTGTTGGTGAGAAACAACTGAACCCAACAAGGTTTTGATTGAAAAAAAAAAATCAGGCAATGGTGGGTACACTGCTTGTATGCAAAAAGCTGCCCAGGGATGCTTCTGGACATTTTGTCACCTGAGTCAAACTTTTTAAAGCTGCCTCTACTTCCCCCCAAAAAGTGAGTGTGGCTTGTGGAGGTAGGTGTGGTGGGCTAACTTACTAACACTGACTGGTCAACTGGAAGGCTGACTTGACATTGGCTGGTGAACTGAAGAGCTGGCCTGACAGTGGCTGCTGAACCCTCTTGATCACCAGACAATTTTAGGTCAGCCCTCCAGTTCAGCAGACACTGTTAGGTCAACCCTCATGTTCAGCAGACACTGTTAGGTCAGCCCTCATGTTCAGCAGACACTGTTAGGTCAGCCCTCGTGTTCAGCAGACACTGTCAGGTCTTCCATGCCTAGAAGTTTGTTGAGTTTAAGTAAAGATAGGTTGAGCAAGGTAAAGCAAAGAATTAGAATAAATGAGTTCTTCAGTTTCTGTAGAGAGGGGGCACAAATCATAAAAGCTCCAAACCCTTCCTTCATGTCTGCAGACTAGAAGACACTAGAAGAGAAGATTTTCATTGAACTGCAAAATAGAAAAACTGGACAATTTAACCAGAAAAAATACAACATTACATGATCTATTGATTTTGGTTTGTTTCTACAGCTGAACAATTTCCTAAAGAAAGTTCATTTTAAGTTGTCAGATGAAGAGATTTTCTTTACTCCAGAAGGAGATGTTCCGGCAAAGTACGACCTCTTAATTTTGATTATAATCGATAGATATGTTAAATATGATTTCAATTATATTCGGATTGGAATCTTTAATGCGACAGGTCTAGGCAGTAGCCAACTCACCATTAATGATGAAGACATTGTGTGGAACCAATATTTTACAGGGGTGAGTTTGTAATTATGTTCCAAAATAAAATATTATATGTGTTCATTTTAAATTCCTGCTCATAATAATGTTTCATATGCCATATGCATTGAAAATCTATTATTGTGATGTTATCTACTGAAGGTTACTAATTTACCAACATTGTTCTTTTTTTGTTGCATCCCTTCCTGGTAAGTATAGGTTTTATTGGTGTTTATTATTCTTATTAGTTTATTATTATAGGAATTATATATTATAGAGGAATTGGCTCTTCTGTGCTGGGCCATACGTTGATGCAGTTGCTGTTTGGTCTCCCCAACATACAAACCAGAGCATTCTTCACCACACTGCACTGCATATATGATGTCACTTTTCACTGCACTGCACTGCATATATGATGTCGCTTTTCTTGTGTTTGGGTACTGGGTCTTTCGGATGTACCAATTGCTGCCTCAGTGTGTTGTTCGGTTTAAAGCAGACAGGGATACGGTGTTTATTGAAAATTCTTCTTAATTTCTCGGAGACCCCTGCTACATATGGGATGACCATGTTCTTTCTCCTGTCTAGCTTTTCCCCTTCACTGTTGGTATTTGTGTTCTTTTCTTTCCTTCTACTTCTTTTGACAAAGGCCCAGTCTGGATATCCACAAGTTCTAAGGGCTCCTCTGAAATGTTTCATTTCTTTAGCCTTCGCCTCTGTGCTAGTGGGGATGTTCTCGGCTCTGTGTTGCAGGGTTCTGATGACACCCAGCTTGTGATCTAAAGGGTGGTGGGAGTCAAACATCAAATACTGATCTGTGTGTGTTGGTTTTCTGTAAACTTCTACTTCCAGTTTACCATTTTCCTTAACTTCTACCAAGCAGTCCAAGAAAGCCAGTTTGTTGTTTTGTATCTTCCCTTGTAAATTTGATGTTCTGGTCTACCACATTAATGTGTTCTGTAAAGGCTTGTACTTCCTTCTGGTGGATTTTAACCCAGGTGTCATCCACATATCTGAACCAGTGGCTGGGTGCTATGCCCTTAAAGGTATTAAGCACCTGTTTTTCTACCTCCTCCGTGTAAAGGTTGGCCACAATGGGTGAAACTGGAGATCCCATAGCACATCCATGTTTTTGTTTGTGTAATTCTTACTAAAAGCTCCTTTTCCACTGACTGCAGTCTGTGAAGTGGCCAATGGGAAGACATGCTCTGCAAGAAGCACGTCTTCCCATTGGCACCATAGCGTACTATCAGTGACAGTAGGTTGGGGGAGGAGAAGAGTGGTTTGGCAAAGAACTATTATGAAGGGGCCAGCCCCCGAAATGTTGTGCATATATCTTTCACAATAAACACTTCAAGAGAACGTGAGTTCAGCTAGAGGTGGTTGACAGCACTGAGGGTACTGCACCATCATAAAATAAGTGGTGTGTGAAATAAAATCCACCTGCCTCAAAAATCTCAAACAAATATATTAACTAGTGAGGAAGGCAAAGTGATCAGCAGACATTTTATTTTATTTCCTCTATGCATAACTATGGATAAGTGCTTGTACATCTTAAAAAGTGCATTAAAAACACGTATAACCAAATGGCTATCATATTCAGACAGTAATCAGCAGAGACTTCACCAGTAACATGGAATGTTAGCAGACATACCGTAACAATAAATAATTATTCACTTCTTCCGTTGTCTTTTATATGTTGAAAGAACTCAATGGTCTTTCTCAGGTATTTGTTATAGTCAAAGAAGGAGATGCAATCAATTTTCCTCTCGCAACATAACCACACTCATTCCCACTATGCATTAACCATTGTGTGACCATGACATCATGTGACTGCGAGCTAAAGTTTCTTTCTTTTGCTCGGCTTTAAAGCTTTAAAGGGTATCCCCGCCCTTAACAAAAACTTTTCATTTACTGTAGGTTACCCTCTCCCACCCCCAAAAAACAGATGTGTTTGTTAAGAAAGCAATCGGGATGCTACTAATGTGCCTTTATTCCCCCGGCGTTTTGTTCTTGACACTCTGCTTGCAAGAACTGCAAGCAGGGGACCGGACCAGCAGCGGCATCTGTGATTGGCTGCGCATGCCAAAACCTTAACAAGGGCAAGGAAGCAGCAGGGACTGGATGACTCACAGACACCTCCTACTCTTTACTTTTTTGAACTTTGAACAGGCACTTAAGGACAACCATTTGGAGAAGAGATGTAATATAAGGATTTTTGAACAAAGTGGGGCCAGTAGTGGGTTAAATTATAGCTTTAGGGGTGGACAGGCCCCTAGCTACAATTGAAATGGCTTTAATTGCATCACTTGCACCAAAAATCCTTGTAAATAGCAAAGACAATGCAAAATGAGTAAAATGAGTTTGTACGAATTCAGGCTTTTTTGGATTCTTCAAAATACGAACTTTTGGACTTTTCAACTGTATTTTATAAGAACTTTTTTTTTTTTATCACAACTGTTTGTCCGCATTGACTTTAATGGGTCGCAGACACTACAAAAAGGCAGTGAGACAGGGAGGTGGGGGCAATTAGGAGTACTCACTAAACATTAATTATTGAATTAAGCAGACACACATAAATATGTGATTACCACCATTTTTCTTTTCTCAAACTGTAGTTTCAGAAAATGTAAAGTTGTTTGAGCCAGGGTCTAGACACAACCTGACACAATAGAGTTGGACAGTCCTGGAAAAGGTCTATGACCTTAAAGGGCATGTCCACCCCCCAAACCAAAATTTAAACCACTACTGGCCCCACTGTGTAATTAAAACACTTACCTTACATCTTTGCTCCTTATGGTTTTCCTGCAGTGCTGGTCCAAAATCCAGCAAACTGAAGAGTAAAAAGGTTTCTGCCTCTCATTTAGCCTCCGGGAAGATGTGTGACATGCACAGGGTAAGCCCCCCCCCCCCCCCTCCCACCATCTGGATCCTTCCGTGGCTGCCCTTCCACTTAACATAAAAACCTTTTTCTGTAGTGTAGGGCACCCCTGCCTACCCCCAACTGCTATATCAAATTGCTAAAAAAAAAAATCAGAACTCCCCCTGGAGCTCTGCATTACCGACAGACATGTCTGTGATTGGCTGCCTCTCAGCCAATCACAACCATGGCTGCCGGTCCAGCCCGTGTTTGCAAGTTCTGGCAAGCAAGGAGCTGGATTAGAGCACCGCAGGAGCAAGGGGGGGGAGTTCTGATTCTTTTTTTAATAATCTGACACAGCGGAGGGGGTGGGCAGGGGTGCCTTACAACATATATAATAATTTTATTTAGGGTGGACATGCCCTTTAATAAGATGTTACCGCAAAGGGAATATTTTAGGGTTTAAAAATGTGATACTATAAAACCTAAATATTGAATAATTATTGTATATACGTTTTTTTTTATTATTAAATGTAATAAACAAATTTTGGTTTGTCCTTACAGCCAGAAACAGTGAGAAGTGTATTGAGAGAACCCCTGCTGGATAAAACAAATACTGCTCCACCAAAGGAGGAGGTAAAGTTAAATTTAAAGATTCAAAAACTTTTTTTGGGGGGGGGGGGGGGGGGGAGATTCACTATACTCACTGAAACAACTTTACATTATCTGAAACTACAATTTGAGAGAAGTAAAATGGTGAATCTCACATATTTATCTGTGCTTGCTTTGTCTTTAAATTATTAATGTTTAATGCTCTTCTTACACATCTCCCTCCCCCTCCTCCTGCCTTCTTTTCTCTGCCGATTCTCTTAATTGTTGCATAAAGTGTGCTGGCAGACAGCTAAAGATCCTAGTAAGAGGTCATTAATGGGTCACATATTACAATTTATGCTACTGGAGTGACAGGTCTTTCCCTGTAAATGCTGTGATTAAAATGATGATTTCTCAGGATCTAAAGCTCAGATTTAAAATCTGAAAAAAGTTTTAAGCAGTGGGATCTTGCTGTATTAAAAGGTATACTTTGAAAATTCGAGTATAGATACCCTTTAAACTCTCCAGTTTGTATATTTTACTTAAAGGGAAAGTATGGTCCTAAACTTATTTAAATTTGCAGAAAGTAAGGAATTCCAATATTTTTAATAAAGGAACTGTAAATTAAAAAATAAGTGTTTGCCAATCGTTTCTATTATTCACAGGGAGGGAGAAACGCTTATTCTCACCTCCCTCTGAATAATAGTTTGCTCAGGGGACACAGCAGCACTTACCTTACCTGGCGCTCCAATCGCAGCTCCTTTTGAACTGACACCTAAACTCCATCTCCCAAATGTCCTTAATCAAATGGTATGCTACATGCATGGGTGCACACTAAGACATGGCTACTAACTAGTCCTGAAGGAACACCTACAATTTCAGTAACCTTTGCATTTTGAACTTGTGTTTTTTCAAACTAACACCTCCAATCTCAAAAATACCTACCAACTTATAATTTTGGAAAGTACACATATTCAGCTACCAGTTTGTATATTTTACTTAAAGGGAAAGTATGGTCCTAAACTTATTTAAATTTGCAGAAAGTAAGGAATTCCATATATTTTTAATTAAAGGAACTGTAAACTTAAAAAAATAAGTGTTTGCCAATCGTTTCTATTATTCACAGGGAGGTGAGAACGCTTATTCTCACCTCCCTCTGAATAATAGTTTGCTCAGGGGACACAGCAGCACTTACCTTACCTGGCGCTCCAATCGCAGCTCCTTTTGAACTGACACCTAAACTCCATCTCCCAAATGTCCTTAATCAAATGGTATGCTACATGCATGGGTGCACACTAAGACATGGCTACTAACTAGTCCTGAAGGGAACACCTACAATTTCAGTAACCTTTGCATTTTGAACTTGTGTTTTTTCAAACTAAACACCTCCAAATCTCAAAAATACCTACCAACTATATAATTTTGGAAAGTACACATATTCAGCTACCAAATGTTGCTATTTGGTCCTACATACAAGCAGAAATCTGCACTCAGTACTTCATGCAACATTGTGCTTTTAGCAGATTTTCTAAAAAATAAATAAATAAAAAACATGATTCAAAGATAGAAAATCTTGCCCAAAATTTGTCTATGTCTATTGTCTTTGTGACAAACTTACCTGCTGCCCAGTCCAGCACTGCTCCAGGAACAGCCTGTCGCTTCCAGTTGGGCGCCGCCACGTGAGAATTCAAATGCCGGCATCTTCCTGGACCTGGTGCCTGATTGTAGCTTCATTCCGCTAACTCCTGTATGCTGACTGTTCTCTCCGGTGTCAGCCTACTTACCTTTTCTGTATCCAGCCTTCTTACTTTGCATGTACCAGTCTTCTTACTATGCCAGCATCCAACCTATTTACCATGCCAGTTTCCAGTCTATTTAACTTGCCTGTATACAGCTACTTACCTCACCTGTATCCAGTATCCAGTTACTCACATTGGCAGTATCCAGTTACTTATCTCCTGTATTCAGTTACTCACCTTGCCAGTATCCAGCTACTCACCTTGCCACTATCCAGCTACTTACCTCCTGTAACCATTATCCAGTTACTCACCTTGCCAGTATTCAGCTACTTACCTCCTGTATCCAGTGTCCAGTTACTCACCTTGCCAGTATTCAGCTACTTACCTCTTGTATGCAGTATCCAGTTACTCACCTTGCCAGTATTCAGCTACTTACCTCTTGTATGCAGTATCCAGTTACTCACCTTCCCAGTATCCAGCTACTCACCTTGCCAGTATGCAACTACTCACCTTGCCTGTATCCAGAAACTTACCTCATCTAGTTCCTGTCTCCAGTTACTCACCTTGCCTACATCCAGTATCCAGTTTACTAGACCTGAAAGCATTCTCTATCCTTTCCACTACATATGGCCACCTTTGGGACAAAAAAAAATATTTTGGACTTGTGGCTATCTTTTAAAAATTAATTAGTCAATTATATTTGCCTATTAATCTTGTATTATAATTAATATGATTAACAATTATAGAAGCATATGTATATGAACCGCATTATGAATGTTTTATAACATTAAATCTGAAGGGTCAGTTTTCCTTTTATTAAATATTGTGGTATTATACATTGTATTGTAATTAGACCCTTATTGGTCCTATTTTAAGATTAGATCATCACCAATTTTAGGTGATCTGTTTCACTTTTTAGGCCAGAGTGATTGACCTTCATTGGTTTTATTTTATGTGTTATATGCTGATTTTACATCCTTTCTTATCTTTTTAGTTAGGTCAACTGATTTGGCACTAATGATGATGTATTTGATTCCAGCCCCCCCGTTCCGTGTGCAGTGAGAACTGTTCTCCAGGATACAGGAAAGCCCCCAGGTTAGGGAGGTTTCCCTGCTGTTATGACTGTGTGCTCTGCTCAGAGGGACAAATCTCTAATACAACAGGTTAGTTCCAGTATACCTATAGAAACTGATGTTAAAGGGAATGTACAGTGCCCAATTTCAAACCTTTACAAACCTTATACCATAATAATACAATTTAGAGATGTAATTAGGATGTACATGTTCATCAAGTGATAGACAGGTATATGCATGATCTCCCTCTTACTGGTATTGATACATAAAGTAGAGTTGATCCAGGGAAATTTCCGATTGCCACTTGGAGTCAGGAAGGAATTTTTTCCCCCTTCATAAATTTGGTGGGTTTTTTTGCCTTCCTCTGGATCAACAGTTAGGCAGGTAATGTGGGTATAAGGCTGGACTGGATGGACATAATCTTTATTCAACCTCAAATACAGTACTATACTAATGTGAATAACCCTAATTACAGTCCTCCTCCTAACTGTAAACAGTATAGAGGCTCTAAGAGTAAGCAGGACACTCCCATGCACAGGCAAATCATGAAATCTCCACTAGTCCCACGTTACAATTATTACAAATGTGAATGAAACTCTCAGTTCATAGCCTACACAAACAGCCTATCTACTTGTATGCCTTGAGCCTAAAAATGAAGGCATGACCTGACTGTTTTGTTACTGAGTAAACTGTTCCCATACTCCCTCACGCAAGACAAGGTTGTTTGTGAAAAGTGCATCAATATCCAGGCTATTCTTCTCCTTGGCAAAGTCACACAAATTCCTTGTATAGCACACACTCTCAACCTAGTCATCCAGAAGTGCATCACAAATATTTTAGTCTACTTATATTGTAGAGGGTGCTCAAGATGAGTAGGGCCATCATGGAGAACTATTACAATTATGGTACAAGAACTGTCTCTGGGAGCCTGAGTGGCTGCTGATATAGGGTGCCTTCCCGGTGTTTGAGAAGGCCACCAGGATGGATGGTAAGCTGTTATAGCAGCCCTATTATTAGTCCAGCAGAAGCCCAGTGAACAGGAAAGCGTTTGTGGAGCTGGTGACCGGGAAGAGGAGGAAAGGGGACATTACTGTAAGGGGGTGTTGTGATGGGGACACTACAACCCTCAGCCCAGGGGCGCTCTGAGCACGCTTAGCTCACTGTGAAAACCCAACCGAGAGTTGCCCATCACTTATATATATTTACCATGAACCATCAGTAACTGCCACCAGGTGTGTTTAAACGGTACACCAACCTACCCAGCATGCACAGCTGTACAATAAAACTAATAATAATGACCGTTAATTCACTACCACGTACAGGTAGGAATATAACAGAATACAATAGAATATAATAAACTGATAAAACGTAGCGTCTCAGTGGCTGAGTTCCTTAGTTCTAATTAGAGTAATCAGAGATTCAGCTAACGATTTGAATATCGTTTAATAAGAACAAAAACAGTGCAAACAATAAACTACAGAAAAATATAACAGACAAAATACAACACAAGCAACAGTAACACAAAATGGGATGAAAAGGGAAAATAATACTTAATGTCAGTCCTTAATGTTCCTGAATGAAATGGAGGAAGTCGATCTATGAAACATGGAGTCAAAAGTCATTTCCAGAGATATTGGCCCTCAAAATAACTCTTATTAGTCCTAAGATTAGATGGTAATGGAGAGCTTGCTCTTTGGTTTTCAGAACCATGTTTAAACCTCTGAAAAGGGTGGAACCAATTGCCCACACCCAATCATAGAAAGGGGTGGGCTAAGCTACAGGAGTGTAACGCACTTCAGGTGGTCTCCCTGACACTCCCACAAGTTTGCTTAACCTGCAAACTCCCGTATGCCGACGGGGTAGATACCAAATTCAATATTAACACATAAACCAACTAAAAGTGTCTCTGTCGCGTTCCACACCAAGTAGACATGGGATGTTTAGTCTCCAATGAAAGAGTTTTTACCCCTGAGTCCACTTTTAAAAACAGTTCCTATAAATTATGCTTACAGAAAGAGATATGAGTCTTGATATGTGTTTTGCTTTCCAATATGAATATGAACTGGGGATGGAGTCCTTGTATTTAACCCCTGCTGATTGCCAAGTCTGGTTAGCACCTGACAGCTGGGACCACATCCTGGTTAACTATACATAATGAAATTACCTGTATTCACATTTACCAAATACACAAACTATCTTGTCCAGACAGACAATAATACAATACAATAAAGCTGGGTACACACAATGAGATATTTCGGTCCGATTGACCGATAGTTCAGTGTATCGGTCGATCGGACCGAAATTATCGCATCTGAATGTGCCCATGTCCGATCGACCGTTCGTCCGAATTGGACGAAAGGACGATCGGACATGGTGGAAAACCTCGTCCGATCGTGCGGTCCTCTATGGACCGCACGATCGGTCGCGGTAACTATCGGACGTGGCTGCTTTTGCCGCGACCGACAGTCCTTCCTCCTGGCCGACCGGTCGAAAGTATTGAACGGTCTGTCAGGAGGAAAAATCGGTAGGTGTGTACCTAGCTTAAGACAATTAAGACTGGACAATCACATACAATAATACAGATCAAACCATAAGAAATTGGGGAATCATATATAAATATACAGATTATAATATACATTTTCCCATAGAAATATACATGAATCACATGATTGTGACAGGTGTATCAACCCTCCTTAGCACCACATATTATTTGTGATTGTTGAAAGTTGAACTCACCTCAGTGACATTGGGTCCTCTGGGAAATGTAATTTGCAGCATATGTGCTTCTTTATGCTGCAATGCATGAGCAAGGACTGCAGGATTAAGGCCATGAAAGAGAAGGAGCATTACTGGCTGACCACTCATTTTGATCTCTGCTTAAAGGTTAATGTTAGAATTTATTCCCTCTTATTCTAACAGAAGTATAGCCAACACTCAGTGATTATGTTTTTTTATGTTGGGTCAATCCTGCTTGGCCTAATTAAATCTCTAACTGCTTGCATGTATCTCTTTAAGAGGTGCCTTTGGGGTGTCACCTACTTCGACAATATTATAGTCATAACATGCACACAGTGGTTAATGGTTTATGGTGTGGGGCCAAGTGTGCCTGGCTCTTACAAGTATGGCAAAATGTAGTGGGCCTACTTCACCCTCATTCCCTTAAATTATGCAAACTCTTAGGGAAAGTAGCTAAAGTGGTGTGCGGTCCAGCCTGCCTGGTTGTACAAAGGTGGCAGATTGTTGGCCTAAATAATTATATGTGCAGTACAGGAAGTGTAAAATATCCTAAAAGTTATACACAAAAGTCACAGTGCTGTATGTATTAAATATAAGTGTACTGTAATATTAAAATTATTGTGATTATAGCTGTATGCATCTCAAAATAAAGATTATGGGGCACATGTATAAAGTTGCAATGTCAGCCATTTATGAATTGGCAAAAATGCAACATTTCAGCACTTTTTTCTACTCTTCCACAAAATTTTTGCCAGATATCACGGATACACTTTTATTGGCGTTGAACCTTGCAAAATCCATAGGGGTGTTTTTAAAGTGGTGAATTGGGTCATGGTTAGAAAAGAGTGCTATATTTGCCAAAACCCATCAAAATAAAAGGGTAAATTTTTTCCCCCAATTTGTGTAACTCATTCAAAACACCCATTTTTTATTTTATTTTTTTTAAATATTTATATTTTAAATTGGGAACTTTTAAACAAAGATTGAATTAAAAAAAAAATAGACATAGGGGCATTTCCATCCAAAAAATGCATTCTCACCACTTTTTCTTGACAAATTTTCTCCTAAAATCCAATTTTAAAGCTTTAGATGTAGCTCTATCATTTTCACAAGGTTTTGCAAGAAAATTGTATTTGCAATATGTGGTAAATATTTCCTTGATCGGTAGTGTCAAAAAGTAACATTTTTGCTGTTTTATAAAATGTGACAAAAAATAGCACAAACATTCAACAACACCACTTTATAAATATGCCCGCCAAATCTGTTTTTGAAAAAAATATATATTGCTGAATAAAATAAAAAATGCCCGTACTTCTGAGGAAAAATCCGAATTAATAACAGAAACAAAAAAATTGAAAATAAAATATTTTGCTATCTTACTATTTTTAAAAACCTCATTAGTTTGAAAAATAAGATCAAACATTTCATATAATATGAAAAATATGATAAAATGTCATTTAGAAATCACAATTTTTCTTCTAATAAAGAAAACATTCTTTTCAAAATGGTCCTATTGGCAGTTTCAATGCTGGCTCATGCAGGACATTTCATCATCACTGGTAACTTACATTAGTGCTTGTGGTTTTGGTGAGGCTGCTGTCAGTGGTTGTAGTTAGTTAGGGTGGTTGGGAAAATCCCAGCAGTGGTGGCAGTGGTAATGAAAATGCCAGCAGTAGCAAAGGTGTTGAGGCAACTGATGCCTATGGTAAGGCTGTTGTACTGCTAAGGGTGCTGATGGCTGTGGTGAGGATGAACGTAGAGGTGGTTGTGATGCCTCCTCTGCAGGGTTATATAGAAAAAAGACACAATGAAAGTGAGTTGTGATAATATATTTCAACACATTTCCTAAAATACAACGTAGTTAAAGGGCATGTCCACCTCCAAAACTAAGATTTAACCCCATACTGGCCCCACTCTGTAGTTTAAAATAAACCTTACCTTATATCTCTGCTCCTTGTGGTTCTCCTGCTATGCCTTATCAAAGTCCAGGAGACTGAAGAGTCCAAGCTGTCAGTGAGGCATCCGGTCCTTGATGCTTTCTCGTCCTCAACAAGGGCTGTAAATAGAAGAAAAGATAGAGGGAAAATGGCTAATCTAAAACTTACACTTAATAATTCTAAAAAACAGTATCAAAAGAGAAGCAAACAAATAGTGTCAGCAAGTAAGTGTGCAAAATACCGAGATCAATAAGTAAACCATGTTCAATATACATGATATACCCCACCCATACAACAATATCAGAATCCCCACTGAATAGCCCTATAATTCTTATCAGTCACTGCTGTAGTCAGTCCAGACCGTGCACAGACAGTCAGGATTTCAGAGTAAGCGAGTGCAGATACAATGCCGCAGATTAAAGTAGCAAGCAGGGGGGTTGTCGTGCTCCACCACCCATGACCCCCCCTGCTTCTATTTGCTTGAATTAGCTATTCAGAGGTTGGCTAATTTTTTACCTATTTGAGGCATTGTTCCTGAATTACTCAACAAGGGCTGTGACATGTGCAATGAGAGCTAGAATGAGGTCGGAATGAAATCCAAAATGGTGAGTCTCCTTACTATATGAGGAACTAAGACTGGAAAAGTGATAAAATCTTCTATTTACAAATGGCAAGAAAAAAACATTTAAGGGAAATTAAAACTTTAACGTTTGGGGAAAGACATACAGTAAGTGAAAAAAGGGTGTAGATTTTCAACAGTGTTGAAAACACAAATATCATTTCTTCCGTACATTCTTTTGCATTTCATACAATTGCCTACCAAGCTTTGAGGAAAAAAAGAAAACAAATGTACACTATACCAAGTAAGTCTGGGGATTTGAGTCTGTAACTTCATGGACTGTGTGTTTCTAAAAGAGAAATATTTGTCTGCTAGGTAACACAAAAAAAAGCAGGCATAAATAGATTGAATGTCGCTAAAACAAATGTAAAACCCACACAAACTGTTGAATTATTAGGATAATGTGAGTTTTACACATTTAGAGAATTGCACCCTAGTCTTGAAAAAATGTTCTTGGAAATAGCCCAGCGCACCCAACACAATTCCCCATTTGAAACAAAAACTTTTAAATTAGGATTAAAAAACTTAAATTCTTTTTTCCTTTAATAAATTTGGGAAAGTTCTGATAAACTAGTTCTGATAGTAAATTTGTTGACATTTTATTAGCCCAACCTACATATTGATGATTGGTTGACAAAACCTCTCTTTTTAACTGCAAAAAAGAAACTGCACTTTTGTTAAATGTTATTTTAGAAATAATTATTGTTATAATTGTATTGTATTATTATATTATAGTATAATGAGATTTTCATTAGTAATTATTGCCTTTCAGTTCTTTGCTGGATATAAATAGTAATGGAATCTGGGTCTAATTCGAACCCAATTACAACTCAGAACTTCTGGTTCCGAAGTTCCTTTCAAAAGTTTCCATTTGGAACTTTTAAATGTCAGAACTTTTTGGTATTCTGGTAACCCCCCAAAAAAAGATAATGTGAGAGCCTTTGGCAGACTTATACTGCAAAAAATGTTCTTTATTTCGTGCAACATGTTTTGGAAGAAAACGTGCTCCTTTATCAAGCTTGATAGGTTGCACGTTTGCTCCAAAACATGTTGCACGTAATAAAGAAAATTATTGCAATAAAAGTCTGCCAATGGCTCTCACACTATCTTTTTTATTATTATACTTGATACCACTGAGGACGCGTGAGGACTGTAAGTGGCTATAACCTGTGATATAGTTATTCTGGTAACCCACAAAAATACGGAATTGCTACTTTCGTGGGTTACCGAAAATACAAGGCTACTTTTGGTAGCCCTCAAAAGTAGCCTTGTATGTTCAGTAACCCTCGAAAGTAACCTGCAGAACCTCCAAAAATAGCTTGAATATACAGGACATTCATTTTTTTAAAGTTTTGGTGATTTATACATGTTCCCCATATCATTTCCCAGCTGCCTGAGCCATCTACTAAGTTAACATGTGTTATCTACCCTTACTTTAGTCATAACTTTCAATTATGATTGGTATGAGGTTGAGGCTACAAGTATACAGATATTTTTCATCCTTTTAATCCTCCTCCGTGGAACCCTTGAAATGTTTTCTTGTCTTGGAGCCCTACATGAAAAATATTATTATTATTTTTTTATTTATCTGTTTCTTTCGCAGTCTTTAAATTATCAATATACATATTTGAAGAAAATAGAAACACTAGATCATTTAATATATTTAAATTACATTTTATAATTTAATTACTAGGGTTGATTTGTCAGGAAACCCTAAGGGTCCCACAATCCCTGTTTGATTAACACTTCACACAGCAGGGAGGGGGAGGGACTTCCTGTCTCCTGTCCTGTAACTGAAGTCTGAGGATGAGGTGGAGGAGCAGCAGGAGGAATGTCATGTCAGTTATTTCTTTATATCTTGGGCTGTGGAGCACATAGAGAGGTGGTTGATGGCTCATTTTAAAGGTATGAAACTATGGCCTTTTCAAACTCAGCTTCTTTGGAGACCACAGTTTCCCTTTAATTTGATGGTCATTTGACGGTGAGCTAGCCAGGAGCCCCAGACAGTGTAAACCTATATACACTGGGATGATTTCAAGAAGGGCCACATTTTTGAGATAGGAAGACCCTAAACAAGATTTAGGCCACCTCATACCAAACCATCACCCCTGCATGTAGCCACCGCATTCACTTCAATTCAATTGCATTTTTCCTTTCTACATGCAGTAGGTCTGTCCTATGGAGATTTGCTAAATTCAGCCACATCTTACTAGATATATGTGGTGAGTTATTAAACATAAATAACTGGATGGTACAAATATCTATAGGCCAGAGATCTGTCTAGTTTAAGAAACATTAAATTACTGTTATTATAATTTACAGGTTAGAGAGAGGAGAATGTTCAGGATCTGTTATATAAACAGAGGGTTGTGATAGTCCATGTTCCTATTACTGTCCATAGTGCAGGGTGAGCTGTGAGAGATTTAGAGCTGGTTCCAATAATCTCTGTTTCGTTCCCAATTTACATTTGGAGAATCAGCACAATTTATTCCAACACTCTCTACTTCTGGGCTCTTCTACTGCTAAGGAAACCCACTCTCCTGTATCTGGCTTTAATCTTACTTTTTACTCTTACTACTGAATTGACCTTTAACCCTGAATGTTTAAATTAAATAATTTGTCTGATAATCATGTTTACCAACCTGGAGATATTTTATGTGGAGGAATAATGGCAATTGCCATTAAAGGGCATGTCCACCCCCAAAACTAACTTTTTATTTGGCCCAAATAAGTGCTCCAAAACAAACTTTACAGCATGTAAATCGGTCCAGTGGTTGAAAAGTTACAGACCTTTGTAGGTGTCATAATCCTGCAGCATGGACCTATACAGTGATGAACAGAGACAGGTTACATTACCTTGCCTCTGTTCTTTTCATGTTCTTGAGCATGTCTGTTAGCATCCAGCAGTGAGAACAGAGGAAGTTGCAACAGTAATAGTCTGACCCCTGGATCCCGCCCTCTTTTCCCTCTCAACCAATCACAGCTGTATAGTTATGTGTACTGAAGAAATCCAGGATCAACAGCTGCAGCCAGCCAGCCCAGAGAGAGAGAGAGAGACACACAAACACAGGCAAGATTTTTTTTTTCTTTTCCTAAGCTGCAGCTCGGGGTCATCTAAAGAGGAAGTGGAGAGGAAGTGCAGCCTGATATATATCTCATTAAATATCGGGCAAGGCAAATGATTTTTAGAAAAATGAACATGGCGTTTGAGGTTGGTGCTATTATATAAAGAACATGTAAAAAGTTTATTTTTGGGTGGACATACCCTATAAGGCAAATTATATTCCAGATCTTTGGAGAGACCCTTTTGTACAAAATTATTGTATGTGGAATTTTTAGTTGTTTGATTTCAAACTATAGAGGAAACACAGAACAGTTTTGTTGTATTTCCAAACCCACCTAGAGATTCCCACCAGGACATGATCCCTGTGTAGGACACTGTACGATGGGGACTAATCTCTGTATTAACTTTGACAATCTGTTATCCGTTCCTTATTACTCCCTGTACTTACTGAATGAATGGTATGTCCACTCCTACAGAAAAAAATCTTGTAGCTCCTGGAAACCATAACCTTGATCTTGCATGGTTCATTGGCTTCAAATTGGCAGTTAAATACACCTACCAGCCCTCAATGCCTGCCTTCTGATTGTCTTCTGTGGCTTTTCTGTGCAGAGAAGCAAGGAGAAGAGGCTCAACAGTGATTGGCTGAGACAGTGCAATGCTGCACCTTTACAGACATTGTAAACTACCTTTAACAATTGCTAGTTTACAATGCCAACCTTCCTTTCAACCACAGATGTAAATCTATATACAGTATATACCAATACCACACAATATATGATTACTGCAAGGTATTGGTCATACAATACTACAGAGGCAGTAAAGTAAAAGCAATTTTTCAGCCATGTTTATGCCCCATTGTCTAGTACAAAGAGGGGTATACATTCAAAATAGGAAAATGTTCCTTTCACCCTTTACAAAGAATTGGTAAGTTTCGATTTTAAATAATAATGATACAAAAAGAACATCATAGAATTGGAGAAGGATCAGTATATATACTATAGAACTTATCAGACCCACCAAAATAAGGGGCACACTTGTAAATTCTTAAATTCAACAATGGACACAACAAAAGCGTTTAAACCGTGATCAACATAATTCGGCCTCATTGCTGGATGCCTTTAGGGCCCAATCAGCGCTGATTACCTGCCTCTTAATTAGTGCTGATTACCTCTGGTTTGCATTCACCTGTGTCATAGATCTAATCAGCTCTCATTGCTTGTCTCTTGATTGTGTTCAAATGTGTCCCATTCCTAATCAGCCCTGATTATGTGTCTCTTTATTGCTTTTAGCTGTGTCACAATCCTAATCAGTGCTGATTACCTGTCTTTATTTATTACATTCAGCTGTGTCATAGAAATAATCAGCATTGATTACCTGTCTCTTGATAACATTCAGCTGTATCACAGACCTAATCAGCATTGATTAACTGTCTCTTCATTACATTCAGCTGTATCACAGACCTAATCAGCTCTGATTAACTGTCTCTTCATTACATTCAGCTGTATCACAGACCTAATCAGCTCTGATTAACTGTCTCTTCATTACATTCAGCTGCGCCAGATCTAATCAGCAATGATTACCTGTCTCTTGTTGCATTCAGCAGTGCCACAGACCTAATCAGCGCTGATTCAATTAAACATGTAACCTCAGCACCACCGTAGTATACACATATTACTTTCTTACATCCTTCCAGGCGTAGTGCTAGTGGGGTAGCCTTTGAACAAGAAGATGGAACTACCAGGCCCTTATACTGCACCTTGACTACTATTAGTTAACATTAAGGAAGACATACACACATATATATAACACCATCATCAGTTTATTGATAGCAGCATGAAGAGTCCTGATGCGTCCTGCTATGACTGAGTGAGAGATTGTGAGTAAGCAACTCTTACAGCTGATGGACACATTTTGATTATAATTTCCAAATGAATGTTGGAAACAAACAGACTTTGACTGTGTTGCTTAATCCAGATACTTCATATTTCCACAAGGCATTTATAGTATTAGCATTTACGGACTGACACACTCTCTCTCTTGCCTCAACGTAGGCAATGTATTGTTTGTGTTTGATTTGGGGGGGGAATCATTAATAGACTGATGATGGTGGCATATATATGTGTGTGTGTGTGTCATTCCTATTGTTAACTAATAATAGTTGAGGTGCAGTATAAGGGTCAGGCAGTTCCATTTTTTTTATATGAACCAAGTTTAGCATCTAATCAGTGCTGATTACCTGTCTTTTGATTGCATTCAGCTGTGTCACATTCCTTATTAGCTCTGATTACCTGTTGGGAAGAATAATAGTTTCTATTAATGGGCAATTTTAGAAACAATATATTTTTTATTTATGATTGTCGGTTTGTGTATGGTCCATTGTCTGACAATTTTTTTTCTGCTATTGGACTGTTAAGGATATAATTTATCAATGTTATCATTGCATAAAAGCTGTATTGACTACATACATTATGCAATGACTGTGTAGACGTGGCATAATTATGGGATGTATATGAAACATGGACTTCTGGGATCTCTAGTTACAATTGGATAACATATGTTTCTTGTTAAAGTTGTGTAAGGTAACAAATGGCCATATAAGGTTACATGTCTAAAGTAAAAAAGGAATGCAAAGTACTTTTCTATAGGATGTGGCGTATGGTCAAGATTGTGTATAAGAAAGGTGTCTGTGCAAGCTATCTTGGTTACTCACTATCTAGTCGAGTGACCAGCACATGTGTTTATATGCATATGCAATAAATCTCTACTATCCACTTTCAAGACTGGTGTGGCTCTACTTAATTCTCTAACAGGACCAAAGGAAAAGAACTTTTGGGACTGATCGTACGATCAAGATTGGTGCCTGTATGGGCCCCATTACAGAAGTCACTTTTAGTATTAGTTAGTATTATGGAAGCATTTAATTATGCACAGAAACAATGCTGGATGGATGTGTTAAAGTTATTGGAATGGAAATATCTGCATTTTTCTTAAAAGCATATGTATTTGCACTAAACTTTACATTCATAAAAGTTATACAGATACTAATGGAGGAATTAGATTGCCCCGTGATTGTGATATATGCAGTATTTTTGTTTAAAAAGCAGGGGGGAAAAACTTCCACGAATAGATTTTGGTAAGAGTATGCAACCTCCAATAATATGTTGTGTAAAAGATTGTGTGCCGGCATTATGGGTAGGGTATAAATGTTGGACTAGATGTAAATAACTTTTTTCTCCTTTTAGAACTCATGTTACATTATACAAATATTATTTTTGCAATAGAAGAAATAAATAAAAGAGATGACATTTTACCCAACATCCCCATGGGATATATTATATACTAGCAAAATACCCGCGCTTCGCAGCGGAGATGTATTCAAATAACCTTTTTAGTAAGAAAGCAATAATGTATCAAGATTGCTGTAATCACTCTGCACTTTATATATTAAAGAAAGACAATTCAATAAGCTTTACAATAATGCAACACTCATTAACTTTAATTTAATATTTAATTCAACTACGAAATTTTGCTGAAAATAACCCCCACCACCCCTCCCCGTCCGCCCCCAATACCCCCACTATTCCTCTCTTTCCACCCTCCAAACCCTTACCCTTACACCTCAGCCAGTCCCCGCACACACCCTGAAATTTTGGTAAAAATAGGTCCAGCCGTTAGTGTGCAGGAGTTCAAAATTCTATTCCCCCCCCCATTCACCCCCACCCTAAAAAAAATATTTTGTTAACCTTTTAGTGGTAAAGGAGTATATGCATACAAAATTTGGTTGAAATCGGACCAACCATATAGATTTGTACAGCTTGTAAGCTAGGTAACCATAAGTCTGTGCAATGTCAGATACTCACCATTACAGGTGGAATTTCGAAACAAAACCTGCTTAACTTTTGTAAGTAAGGTGCAATGAATGAGCCTGCGAAATCTAAGCCGTCTGCCTCCACGACAAGTTGGAGAATTAGTGATGAGTGTGTGAGTGAGTGAGTGAGTGAGTGAGTGAGGGCTTTGCCTTTTATTAGTATAGATAACTCAGCAAATCATTACATGGAAACAATAAGCAGCACCATGTTAACACTGTCGAGGGGGGGGGGGGAGAAACTGGTTCCCAATTATAATTGTGGGAAAGGAGGAATCCTGGCTGGTTTTATTGGGGATCTGACATCTGCCAATAGCTACATAATGTCTATCCTTACTGGATTGTACCACTACCCCCAGGTACTGTACTGTTATGTAATGTCTATCCTTACTGGATTGTACCACTACCCCTAGGTACTGTACTGTTATGTAATGTAATGTCTATCCTTACTGGATTGTACCATTACCCCCAGGTACTGTACTGTTATGTAATGTAATGTCTATCCTTACTGGATTGTACCACTACCCCTAGGTACTGCACTGTTATGTAATGTAATGTCTATCATTAGTGGATTGTACGACTACCCCCAGGTACTGTACTGTTATGTTATGTAATGTCTATTCTTACTGGATTGTACCACTACCCCCAGGTACTGTACTGTTATGTTATGTAATGTCTATCCTTACTGGATTGTACCACTACCCCCAGGTACTGCACTGTTATGTAATGTATTGTCTATCCTTACTGGTTGTCCAATACCCACCAAGGTACCGTCCTGTTATATTATGTAATGTTGTCCTTATTGATTGTACCACTACCCTACCCCCAGGTACTGCACTGTATGAAATGTAATGTCTATCCTTACTGATTGTACCACTACCCCCAGGTACTGCACTGTTATGTAATGTATGTCTATCATGCTGGATTGTACCACTACCCCCAGGTACTACTGCAACTGTTAGTTATGTAAGGTCATCCTTACTGGATTGTACCACTACCCCAGGTACTGTACTGTTATGTTATGTAATCCTATCCTTACTGGATTGTACCATTACCCCCAGTACTGTATTGTTATGTTATGTAATGTCTATCCTTACTGGATTGTACCACAACTCCAGGTACTGTACTGTTATGTTATGTAATGTCTATCCTTACTGGATTGTACCACTACCCCCAGGTACTGCACTGTTATGTAATGTAATGTCTATCCTTACTGGATTGTACCACTACACCCCAGGTACTGTACTGTTATGTAGTGTCTATCCTTACTGGATTGTACCACTACCCCCAGGTACCATACTGTTATATTATGTAATTCTGTCCTTATTGGATTGTACCATACCCCCAGGTACGTCCGTTATGTAATGTAATGTCTATCCTTACTGGATTGTACCACTACCTCCTCGGGTACTGTACTGTTATTTAATGTAATGTCTATCCTTACTGGATTGTACCACTACCCCCAGATACTCTACTGTTATGTAATGTAATATCTATCCTTACTGGATTGTACTACTACCCCCAGGTACTCTACTGTTATGTTATAAAATGTCTATCCTTTTGGTTGTACCACTACCCCCAGGTACTGTACTGTTATGGTATGTAATGTCTGTCCTTACTAGATTGTACCACTACTCCCATACTGTACTGTTATGTAATGTAATGTCTATCCTTACTGGATTGTACCACACTACCCCAGGTACTGTACTGTTATGTATATGTAATGTCTATCCTTACTGGATTGTACCACTACCCCTAGGTACTGCATTGTTTAATGTAATGTCTATCCTTAATGGATTGTACGACTACCCCCAGGTACTGTACTGTTATGTAATGTAATGTCTATCATTAGTGGATTGTACGACTACCCCCAGGTACTGTACTGTTATGTTATGTAATGTCTATCCTTACTGGATTGTACCACTACCCCCAGGTACTGTACTGTTATGTTATGTAATGTCTATCCTTACTGATTGTACCACTACCCCCAGGTACTGCACGTGTTATGTAATGTATTGTCTATCCTTACTTTGTACCATACCCTCAGGTACCGTACTGTTATATTATGTAATGTCTGTCCTTATTGGATTGTACCACTACCCCCCAGGTACTGCACTGTTTTATTTAGTAAGGTTTATCCTTACTGATTGTACCACTACCCCCAGGTACTGTACTGTTTGTTATGTAATGCTATCCTACTGATTGTACCATTACCCACCCAGGTACTGTATTGTTATGAAATGTAATGTCTATCCTTACTGGATTGTACCACTACCCCCAGTACTGACTGCACTGTTATGTAATGTAATGTCTCATTGCTGGATTGTCACTACCACACTACCCCAGGTACTGCAACTGTTATGTTATGTAAGGTCTATCCTTACTGATTGTACCACTACCCCCAGGTACTGTACTGTATGTTTTTAATGCCTATCCTTACTGATTGACCATTACCCCCAGGTACTTTATTGTTATGTTATGTAATGTCTATCCTTACTGGATTGTACCACTACCTCCAGGTATGTACTGTTATGTTATGTAATGTCTATCCTTACTGGATGGTACCACTACCCCCAGGTACTGCACTGTTATGTAATGTAATGTCTATCCTTACTGGATTGTCCACTACACCCAGGTACTGTACTGTTATGTTATGTTCTATCCTTACTGGATTGTACCACTACCCCCAGGTACCATACTGTTATATTATGTAAGTCGTCCTTATTGGATTGTACCACTACCCCCAGGTACTGTACCTGTTATGTAATGTAATGTCTATCCTTACTGGATTGTACCACTACCTCCGGTACTGTACTGTTTATTAATGTATGTCTATCCTTACTGGATTGTACCACTACCCCCAGGTACTCTACGTTTATAATGTAATATCTATCCTTACTGGATGTACTACAACCCCAGGTCTCACTGTTATGTTATAAATGTCTATCCTTTCTGGTGGTACCACTACCCCCCCAGGTACTGTAGTTTATGGTATGTAATGTCTGTCCTTACTAGATTGACCACTACTACCCCAGGTACTGTACTGTTATGTAATGTAATGTCTATCCTTACTGGATTGTACACTACCCCCAGGTACTGTACTGTTTGTAATGTAATGTCTATCCTACTGGATTGTACCACTACCCCTAGGTACTGCATTGTTATGTAATGTAATGTCTATCCTAATGGATTGTACACTACCCCCCAGGAACTGTACTGTTATGTAATGTAATGTCTATCTTAGTGGATTGTACCTACCCCCAGGTACTGTACTTTTATGTTATGTAATGTCTATCCTTACTGGATTGTACCACTACCCCCCAGGTACTGTACTGTTATGTTTGTATGTCTATCCTTACTGGATTTTACCACTACCCCAGGTACTGCACTGTTATGTAATGTATTGCTATCCTTACTGGATTGTACCATACCCTCAGGTACCGTACTGTTATATTATGTAATGTCTGTCCTTATTGGATTGTACCACTACCCCCAGGTACTGCACTGTTAGTTATGTAAGGTCTATCCTTACTGGATTGTACCACTACCACCCACCGTACTGTACTGTTATGTTATGTAATGCCTATCCTTACTGGATGTACCATTACCCCCAAGTACTGTATTGTTATGTTATGTAATGTCTATCCTTACTGGATTGTACCATACCCCACCCAGGTACTGCACTGTTTATTAATGTATTGTCTATCTTTACTGGATTGTACCAGTACCCTCAGGTACCGTACTGTTATATTATGTAATGTCTGTCCTTATTGGATTGTACCACTACCACCCCAGGTACTGCACTGTTATGTTATGTAGGTCTATCCTTCTGGATTGACCCTACCACCACCCCAGGTACTGTACTGTTATGTTATGTAATGCCTATCCTTACTGGATTGTCCATTACCCCCAGGTACTGTATTGTTATGTTATTAATGTCTACCTTACTGGATTGTACCACTACCTCCAGGTACTGCACTGTTATGTTATGTAATGTCTATCCTACTGGATTGTACCACTACAACCAGGTACTGTACTGTTATTGTATGTTATGTCTATCCTTACGGATTGCACTATTACCCCCAGGTACTGTACTGTTATGTTATGTAATGTCTATCCTTACTGGATTGTACCATTACCCCAGGTACTGTATTGTTATGTATGTAATGTCTATCCTTACTGGATTTACCACTAACTCAGGTACTGTACTGTTATGTTTTATGTATGTCAATCCTTACTGGATTGTACCACTACCCCACCAGGTACTACTGTTATGTAATGTAATGTCTATCTTACTGATTGTACCACTACACACCAGGTACTGTACTGTTATGTAATGCCTATCCTTACTGGATTGTACCCCCCCCCAGTACCATGCTGTTATATATGTAATGTCTGCCTTATTGGATTGTACTACCCCCAGGTACTTTACCATTATGTTATGTAATGTCTATCCTTACTGGATTGTACCACTACCTCCAGGTACTGTACTGTTATTTAGTAATGTCTATCCTTACTGAGATTTACCACTACCCCCAGGTACTCTACTGTTATTTAATGTATATCTATCTTACTGGATGGTACTACTACCCCCAGGTACTCTACTGTTATGTTATGAAATGTCTTTCTTACTGAATTGTACCACTACCCCCAGTACTGTACTGTTATGGTATGTATGTCTGTCCTTACTAGATTGTCCACTACCTACTCCAGTACTGTACTGTTATGTAATGTAATGTCTTCCTTACTGGATTGTACCACTACCCCCAGGTACTGTACTGTTTTTGTAATGTATAGTCTATCCTTACTGGATTGTACCACTACCCTAGGTACTGCACTGTTATGTAATGAATGTCTATCCTTATGGATTGTACGACTACCCCCAGGTACTGTACTTTTATGTAATGTAATGTCTATCATTAGTGGATTGTACGACTACCCTACCCCAGGTTACTGTACTGTTGTTATGTAATGTCTATCCTTACTGGATGTACCACTACCCCCGGTATGTACTGTTTATGTTATGTAATGTCTATCCTTACTGGATTGTACCTCTACCCCCAGGTACTGACTGTTATGTAATGTATTGTCTATCCTTACTGGATTGTACCAGTACCCTCAGGTACCATACTGTTATATTATGTAATGTCTTCCTTATTGGATTGTACCACTACCCCCAGGTACTGTACTGTTATGTTATGTAATGTCTGTCTTACTGGATTTACCACTACCCCAGGTACTGCACTGTTATGTATGTAATGTCTTCCTTACTGCATTGTACCACTACCCCCAGGTACTGTACTGTTATGTTATGTAAGGTCTATCCTTACTGGATTGTACCACTACCCCCAGGTACTGTACTGTTATGTTATGTAATGGTCTATCCTACTGGATTGTACCACACCTACCCCAGGTACTGTACATGTTATGTTATGTAATGTCCTATCCTTACTGATTGTACCATTACCCCAGTTACTCCAGTACTGTATTGTTATGTTGTAATGTCTATCCTACTGGATTGTACCCTACCCCCAGGTACTGTACTTTATGTTATGTAAGGTCTATCCTTACGGATGTACGCACTATACCCCCAGGTACTGTACTGTTATGTTATGTAATGCTATCCTTACTGGATTGTACCACTACCACCCCCGAGGTACTGTACTGTAATGTTAGTTAATGCTATCCTTATGGATTGTACCATTACCCCAGGTACTCGTACTGTATTTTATGTTATGTAATGTCTATCCTTACTGGATTGTACACTACCCTACCTCAGGTACTGCACTGTTATGTTATGTATGTCTATATCTATCCTTACTGGATTGTACCACTACCCCAGGTACTGTACTGTTATGTTATGTATGTCTATCCTACTGGATTGTACCATACACCCCAGGTACTGTACTGTTATGTTTTAATTGTCTACCTACGGATTGTACCACTACCCCCAGGTACTGCACTGTTATGTTATGTATGTCATCCTTACTGGATTGTACCACTACCCCAGGTACTGCACTGTTTATGTAATGTATGTCTAATCCTTACTGGATTGTACCACACCTCCAGGTATGTACTGTTATGTTTGTAATGCTATCCTTACTGGATTGTACCACTACCCCCCAGGTACTGCATGTTATGTTTGTAATGTCTATCCTTACTGGATTGTACCACTACCCCCAGGTATCGTACTGTTATGTAATGTAGTCTATCCTTACTGGATTGTACCACTACCCCCAGGTACTGCACTTTTGTAATGTAATGTCTATCCTTACTGGACTGTACCACTAACCCCCAGGTACTGTACTGTTGTTTTTGTAATGTTCTATCCGTACTGGATTGTACCACTACACCCCAGGTACTGCACTGTTATGTAATGTAATGTCTTATCCTTACTGGATTGTAACCACTACCCCCAGGTACTGCACCTTTATGTAATGTAATGTCTATCCTTACTGGATTGTACCATACCTCCAGGTACTGACTGTTATGTTATGTAATGTCCTATCCTTACTGGTATTGTACCACTACCACCCCCAGGTACTGCACTGTATGTTATGATGTAAGGTCTATCCTTACTGGATTGTACCACTACCCACCCCGGTCTGCACTGTTATGTAATGTAATGTCTATCCTTACTGGATTGTACCACTACCCCCAGGTACTGCACTACTGTTATGTAATGTAATGTCTATCCTTACTGGATTTGTACCACTAACCCCCCAGGTACTGTACTGTTATGTTATGTAATGTCTACCTTACTGGATTGTACCACTACCCCAGGTACTGCACTGTTATGTATGTATGTCTATCCTTACTGGATTGTACCACTACCCCCCAGGTACTGCACTGTTATGTAATGTAATGTCTCATCCTTCCTGGATTGTACCACTACCCCCAGGTACTGCACTGTTATGTAATGTAATGTCTATCCTTACTGGATTGTACCACTAACCCCCAGGTACTGTACTGTTATGTTATGTAATGTCTATCCTTACTGGATTGTAACCACTACCCCCAGGTACTGCACTGTTATGTAATGTAATGTCTATCCTTACTGGATTGTACCACTACCCAACGGTACTGTAACTGTGTAAAAAAAACATTGGTATGTTTTATGTAATGTCGCATCCTTACTGGATTGTACCACTAACCCCCAGGGTACTGTCACTGTTATGTTATGTAATGTCTATCCTTACTGGATTGTACCACTACCCCCAGGTACTGCACTGTTATGTAATGTAATGTCTATCCTTACTGGATTGTCCCACACCCCCAGGTACTGACTGTTATGTTTTTAATGTCTCTCCTTACTGGATTGTACCACTAACCCCCAGGTACTGTACTGTTATGTTTGTAATGTCTATCCTTACTGGATTGTACCACTACCCCCCAGGTACTGCACTGTTTTTATGGAATGTAATGTCTACATGTCTATCCTATGGATTGTACCACTACCATATCCGGTACTGTACTGTATGTTATGTAATGTCTATCCTTACTGGATTGTACCACTACCCCCCAGGTACTGCACTGTATGTAATGTAAGTCTATCCTTACTGGGATTGTACCACTACCCCAGGTACTGTACTGTTATGTTATGTAATGTCTATCCTTACTGGATGTACCACTAACCAGGTACTGTACTGTTTGTTATGTAATGTCATCCTTACTGGATTGTACCAATACCCCAGTACTGTACTGTTATGTTATGTAATGTCCTATCCTTACTGGATGGTACCACTACCCCCAGGTACTGCACTGTTTATGTAATGTCTTCTACTGGATTGTACCACTACCCCCGGTACTGTACTGTTATGTTATGTAATGTCTATCCTTACTGGATTGTACCACTACCCTCCAGGTACTGCACTGTATGTAATGTAATGTCTATCCTTACTGGATTGTACCACTACCTCCAGGTACTGTATGTTATTTATGTAATGTCTATCCTTACTGGATGGTACCACTACCCCCAGGTACTGTACTGTTATGTATGTAATGTTATCCTTTACTGGATTGTACCACTACCCCCAGGTACTGCACTGTTATGTAATGTAATGTCTATCCTTACTGGATTGTACCACTACCTCCAGGTACTGTACTGTTTGTTATGTAATGTCCTATCCTTACTGGATTGTACCACTACCCCCAGGTACTGTACTGGTTATGTTATGTAATGTCTATCCTTACTGGATTGTTCCACTACCCCCAGGTACTGCACTGTTATGTAATGTAATGTCTATCCTTACTGGATTGTACCACTACCTCCAGGTACTGTACTGTTATGTTATGTAATGTCTATCCTTACTGGATTGTACCACTACCCCCAGGTACTGTACTGTTATGTTATGTAATGTCTATCCTTACTGGATTGTACCACTACCCCCAGGTACTGCACTGTTATTAAGTGTAATGTCTATCCTTCTGGATTGTACCACTACACCCCAGGTACTGTACTGTTATGTTATGTCTATCCTTACTGGATTGTACACTACCCCAGGTACCAAACTGTTATTTATGTAATTGTCTGTCCTTATTGGATGTACCACTACCCCAAGGTACTGTACCATTATGTAATGTAATGTCTAGCCTTACTGGATTGTACCACTACCCCCAGTACTCTACTGTTATGTAATGTAATATCTATCCTTACTGGATTGTACTACTACCCCAGGTACTCTACTGTTACAAAAAGTAACAGTAAAAGTTACAATTGTACGCTGGAGAAAAGGCGCTTGCGTGGGGATATGATTACTGTGTAATAATACATTAACGGGCCATACAATAAACTATCTGGGGCATTGTTCACCAATAGAACATGTCAACGGACACGAGGAACATCCCTTAAGACTTGAAGAAAAAAGGTTTAGGCTCAAGCCGGAAAGGGTTTTTCACTGTGAGAACGGTAAGGCTATGGAACTGTCTCCGGTTGACGTGGTAATGGCAGGTTCATTGGTCAGTTTAAAAAAAAAAGCTGGATGAGTTTCCTGCAAACAAGGAATGTTGCAATTACTGGTATTGATACATAAGTAGAGTTGATCCAGGAAAATTTCCGATTGCTGCTGGAGTCAGGAAGGAATTTTTTCCCCCTTCAAATTTGGGTGGGTTTTTTTTTGCCTTCCTCTGGATCAACAGTTCGGGCAGGAATGAGGATATTGCTAATGGGTTTGGGACTGGATGGACGTATGTCTTTATTCAACCTAAAATACTATACTACTATAACTACTATGTAATGTCTGTCCTTACTGGATTGTACCACTACCCCCCGTACTGTACTGCTATGTTTTGTCATGTCCTATCATACTGGATTGTACCACTACCACCCAGGTACTGTACTATTATGTATGTAATGTCTAGCCTTACTGGATTGTACCACTACCCCCAGGTACTCTACTGTTATGTAATGTAATATCTATCCTTACTGGATTGGTACTACTACCCCCAGGTAACTCTACTGTTATGTTATGAAATGTCTATCCTTATACGGATTGTCACCACTACCCCAGGTACATGCACTGTTATGAATTGTATGTCTATCCTACTGGTATTGTACCACTACCCCAGGTACTGTACTGTATAGTATGTAATGTCTGTCCTTACTAGATTGTACCTACTCCCAGGTACTGTACTGTTGTGTAAGTAATGTTTTATCCTTACTGGATTGTACCACTACCCCCAGGTACTGTACTGTTATGTAATGTAATGTCTATCCTTACTGGATGTACCATTACCCCCAGGTACGGTACTGTTATGTAATGTAATGTCTATCCTTACTGGATTGTACCATTACCCCAGGTACTGTACTGTATGTAATGTAATGTCTATCCTTACTGGATTGTACCACTACCCCAGGTACTGTACTGTTATGTAATGTCTATCCTTACTGGATTGTACCACTACCCCCAGGTACTGTACTGTTATGTTATGTAATGTCTATCCTTACTAGATTGTACCACTACCCCCAGGTATTATACTGTTATGTAATGTCTGTCCAACCACGTCAAGGTAACCCCAGTCTGGAAGGTCCTAACTTCTAACCTTTTTACTTCAATTACCATTAGAAAACTTTTGCATTTCTCATAGTTGTGCACTGGATCCACACAACAGGCTTTCTCCCTCCCCCACCCTTTGAAGTAAAAAAGGTTAGACGTTAGTACCTTCTAGACTGGGGTTACCTTGACGTGGTTGGAAGGCTTTTCATTTATGTGATCATAGTAATGTATACTAAAACCCCTATGTTTATAAATTATGCCAGTGTGCAGATAATATGATATTGTATGGGGTCTAGGAATGTACACTGATTATCCTTTCTATGTTTGTATAAATGTTTGTAACACTTCTGCTAAATGTAGTTGTAAATTAGCCTAATTGGAGTGCTTCCACAATCCTTGTATTGCTTCCCCTGATAGATCCTGACATCAACTACTCTGCTTTGTACTATACAACCATGCGCGAACAGTGCAAGGGAGCGTGGAACTTCACAATAGATCAGTATTTCTCAACCTTTATTGTGGAGCCCTTGAGGATCCCCTACATAAAAATAACATCAAATACATAATTTAAGTAAATATAACATATAAATCTATACACATCTATATAAAATGCACTAAAATTCATTATAATGGTGAATCTGTACAATTCCTTTTATTGTCTTTTGAGAAACCCCTATCAACCTCTCAGGGAAATAATGGAAAGTAAAAATAGTCAATGTGTTTGGGTAAGTGTATGTGCTGCTTATATACATACTCAGGGTTATTCAATAAAAGTTCTTATCGTTTAAAATGGTGCTAGTTTTGCACAACCAACCAGATGTTAGCTTTCAAATGTTAAATAAGTTCTGATTGGTTGGGGCAAAGTTAGCACCATTTTAAACAATAAGAACTTTTATTGAATCTCCCTGATACTGTATATGAATAGGAGAACACAATGATATTATAATTATATTAACAGAATGTTCTAAATCTATATTATTACAGATTCAGAAACTTGTATCCAGTGCCGTGAAGATCAGTGGTCCAATGATAACAGAACTGTCTGTGTGCAGAGGACCATAGAATTTCTATCATATGAAGATTCTTTAGGACAATTGTTGGCTTCATTGTCAGTTGTTTTCTCTATACAGTCATGTCAGTTCTTGTGACTTTTATAAACATCATAAAACTCCTGTGGTTAAAGCCAATAACCAAACCCTCAGTTACAATCCTCCTCTTCTCCCTCACATTGTCCTTCCTCTGCTGCTTCTTCTTGTTCATTGGCCTCCAGAGAAGGTGACCTGCTGCTCAGACAAGTTTACATTTGGGATCAATTTCACAATCTCAGTATCTTGTGTTCTGGCTAAATCAGTCACAGTTGTCATTGCCTTCAATGCCACCAAGCCTGGGACAAGATAAAGAATGGGTGGGAACAAGAGTGTCCATCTGCCTGGTCCTCTCTCTGTACCCTGGTCCAGGTTTGTGATATGCCTGGTCTGGCTGATCTCCTCCCCACCATTCCAGACTATGACACTCACACTTACCCTGGGAAGATGATATTACAATGTAATGAAGGGTCTGTTCCTCTGTTCTACACTGGTATTGGTTACATGGGATTCCTGTCTGCATTAAGTTTCATGTAGCTTTCCTGGTTAGGAAGTTACCAGCCAGTTTCAATGAGGCCCAACTGATCACTTTCAGCATGCTGGTGTTCTGCAGTGTTTGGGTGTCCTTCATCCCACCTACCTGATACCAAGGGTTTACATGGTGGCTGTGGAGATCTTTGCCATCCTGGCTTCCAGTGCAGGGTACACTGGGCTGTATATTCATTCCCACAGTGTTACATTATCCTGTTCCACCCTGAGCAGAACACCAGGAGACACATCACTGGGAAACGTAATATCTTATGTATATAACTGATATTTTATGATAATTAAACAACATTTTTTTTTTCATTTCCCTTTTATTGAATATAATAATTTTGTATAATGACTGCATTTATAATATATGAAATATATTAAAACGTACTAAAAAATTAGATTGTGTAAGTAGCGGTATATGTATTTTTCCGGGACATTTTAGTTTCATCTTTTCTATCTAATCTATTAGTAGGAATATTTTAATATGACATCTTCAACACAACTTTCTCGGGTATAACCCACCCACTGCCAGCATGGCAATCAGAGCAGGTATCCACAAGGTAACCTTAGTCTACGCAATATATGTAGCAAAAAAGGGGCCCTAAATGATGGCCCTGCCTAGGGCCCCATATAATCGTAATCCATCTCTGACGGCAATCGAGATAAAGTAGCCTGGCGTTTCATATACACAGACCAGGCCACTCCAAGATTCTCCACAAGCAGGGACATGACCACAAGTGAAGCAGGTGGCCCAGGAACCAAGGTATCCCCAACTTCATACTTTTCCCGTGAGAGATACAGCTCTCAGACAACCACTATAGATGGAGCTTGAGCAGGCCCAGAACCCCTGTATAAAACAGCTGTTCACCGTGTCTCCATGAGATTGTGCTTTTAGGGTTTTAAGCACTGAGATAACGTTGGGACGTGTCCCATCTTTACATTTTAAACTTGGGCTTAATAAATCCCAAAATCTGTTCCTGGACGATTGATGTCCTATGACCCTATAACTTACAACAACATATGTGTATGTAGATATATACATAGACCCCACACACACTCACATAATCTCTCTGACAGACAGACATTTACAGAATTGTTTAACCCTCATGTAACAGGTACCCTGAGGGGCCTGAGCACTAACTATGATCATTATCGGAGAAGCACAACATTCCCCTCCCTAGAGTATTATACCATAATTCAGAGTATCCTCTATATTTTCTGGGTGGTTAACCCCTGCAGTAAGTGTAAAAACAAACAAAAACAGTGTCCCTGCCCACCTCTGCAGCTCCATCCAGCCCAGCGATGGTTAATACAACCAACAAGTTCCACTGGTTATTATCTTCAACTTCATGGTTCCACAGGCTGCAGTCTCTGCTTCCCCCTGCTCCTCTCACACACCATCCTCTACTCCTGATTGGACTACCAAGGCTTTTTATTTTCATAGCATTGATGGCAAGCTGTTCCTGATAATACAGTGGAGATCAGGTTTGCCAGGTTTGTCCCACAGTCAGGGCAAATCCCATCTTAGAAATGGACCTGCCAACCCTGCCCCTTCTGCCTCCGTCCCATACAATCTTCACCTGCCGCCTCCTGCTCAGGCGCCGGGTAGGGCTAGGTCACATCAGCGCATTTTACCACGTGATCTGATCACATGTTTAAAGGAATTAAACCAAATTTTTATACTCCAGAATCTGAAAACACCCCCCCTAAAAACACCAATAAGCTATAAAATGCCACTTCAGTAAACTCTGTTAAAGTAAATCAAAGCCTGTTAAAGAACTGGATGAAGTATCTGTGTGTATGTGTCAGTGTCAGACCACACCTCCTGACCTCAGTCATCCTTCCTTGCTTTATCGTCCTGTAAAAGGATTGGCTAGAGATTATTAATGGGTGTGACCAACTGTAAACAAGTTTGGCCATACTAAGTAACTGAGCATGTGCAGAACATAATGGTCGTTGACCAAACTGTGTGATACTAGAATGCTGTGAAGTAAAGCACAAACCAATGTTATTTAGGTAAATTTCCCAGCACCCATATCAAAATGAGAGGTAAGACACAGATTACTGGTTTTTTATTATGGTGTTCTGCCATCTGGTTCAGTGTTGTTCTGTGGCTTTAGTTGTCCTTTAAGAGTGTACACTAGTGGCCCAATTGTTGTGGCCACACTAGGTGTGCTCTGCGATCCGCATTTCTTTGTACAATCGCCAATTGTGCAATCTTGTTTTACAAGATCTATTATATGTTTAAAAGATCTATTTTAAGGGGGTGTAGATAAAAGGAGGCTAAAGCAGTGGTGCCCAACACACAGCCTGCAACACACAGGAGTGACCAACATTGCTGATGCCCCTAAAAGGTTAATTTGCACCTTACCTCCCTCATTATAGAGTTTATTAAAACCCTAAGGATATAGGAAGTCACATGACCTGCATTTCTCCCTTCTTGTCCCTCTCTATCACTCAGTCCTAGCAATTAATTCTGACTGCATTAAGGGGTACAAATGTGCTGTTAGGTATATGGCCTGAAATCTGTACTAAATCCCTAAATAGGGTGTGTACTATAGAAGGGTGATTGCAGGGAACTATTAAATGTAAACTGTGGTCTCCATACAAGTGGCCTAATATTATGTCTCTAGTGTCTCTGGATCTGAAAGGGCTTCTCTCAAACAAATCTGGTTACTTATTAATTACCTGCCTCCAACCCCAACTGATATAGTTAACATTTTATTGGATGCATTTAAATAATCATTATTGCCTTCACTCTGGCAGAGTAAACTAGCCCCTCCTTTCATGCAGTCAATCAACTCTGTGACTGGTGACATCACAGCCAATGAATTACTTCTGTTACCCCTGCTACCTATTCTGCACATGCTCAAGCTTATAAAAATATCATTGAGCAAAGGGAAGAGGGAAGAACGTTGCCAAAACAGTAAACAAAATGTAATAATAAAAGTTTTGATTGGGTGCACTTCCTTGTCTGTCCTGTCCCATTGAGTCTCTGTGACAGGCAAATGATGATGTAAAAAGTCACCCCCCAAAAAAAAAAAATCCATCTGGACAACATAGGGAATATTAAGTGCAAAAATGTTCCGTGCTCCCACAATGCAGTGTTTATTTAGCGTGATTTACTGCATCACAGAAACACGGAAAGGTGAGGTGCGTTGAACTTACGCCACAATTTAAAAGGTGTTCGTTTTCACTTTTTAAAACTAATGCTAGGTTTATTTCAAGCTAACCCAATATTTCATTTGTTTTAATTTCTTTATTCAACGATAATATTAAATCTCCCTATTAGTAGTTTTTCTCTCTCACAGCACACTACTTTGCTCTACCCTCAACAATATTATTCCAAATAGCTTTTAGGTTTTAAGATATTTTAAAGCATTTAACCTGCATAAAAAGGTATGTGTGTAGCATTGCATGTGTTACTAGTGATGTTTCCTTCTTTGTTGGTCAGTGGACCATTATTTCTTGGCTCCCTGGTGGGCCGAGGTGCCCAGCCAAACATTGTACATGGGTGTACAATTGGGACTTTCAAGGGTACTTATATTGCCAACAGATTCTAGTACGAGTCATTCTGATATGAGAAAGCCAATCAGATGTCTTCAAGAACTAAACTCTATAAGGGCACTGCCACACTGCGACGCAAATGCAATCGCACACGGAATCGCATGTGATTTCATGTGCGATTTTGTTGCGTTTTTTTCATTAAGTTTTGGAAAATTGCAATCGCATCGCAACCGAAAATGCTTGTTTTCAGTGCGTTGCTGTGATTCCAATGATTTGGAAAAAAAACCGCAATTTTCTCTATTAATGAAATAGAGAAAATTCACCTGGGTGAGTTTTACACTATTTATCATATCCTATTAATAAAATAGAGAAAATTCCCCTGGGTGAGTTTTACACTATTTATCATATCCTATTAATAAAATAGAGAAAATTCGCCTGGGTGAGTTTTACACTATTTATCATATCCTATTAATAAAATAGAGAAAATTCCCCTGGGTGAGTTTTACAATATTTATCATATCCTATTAATGAAATAGAGAAAATTCGCCTGGGTGAGTTTTACACTAATTATCATATCCTATTAATAAAATAGAGAAAATTCACCTGGGTGAGTTTTACACTATTTATCATATCCTATTAATAAAATAGAGAAAATTCACCTGGGTGAGTTTTACACTATTTATCATATCCTATGGTTTTTACACTATTTATCAAATCCTTTATAATATAGAGATAATTCCCCTGGGTGAGTTTTTACACTATTTTCATATCCATCAATAAAATAGAGAAAATTCCCCTGGTGAGTTTTACACTATTTATCATATCCTATAATGAATAGAGAACATTCCCCTGGGTGAGTTTTTACACTATTTATCATATCCAATCAATAAAATAGAGAAAATTCCCCTGGGTGAGTTTTAACCTATTTATCATATCCTATTAATGAAAATAAGAAACATTCCCCTGGGTGAGTTTTACACTATTTATCATATCCTATTAATAAAATAGAGAAAATTCCCCTGGGTGAGTTTTTACAATATTTATCATATCCTATTAATGAAATAGAGAAATTCGCCGGTGAGTTTTACACTATTTATCATATCCTATTATAAAATAGAGAAAATTCACCTTGGTGATTTTTACACTATTTATCATATCCTTTAATAAAATAGAGAAATCCCCTGGGTGAGTTTTAACAATATTTATCATATCCATTTAAAATAGAGAAATTCACCTGGGTGGTTTTACACTATTTATCATATCCTATTAATAAAAATAGAGAAAATTCCCTGGGTGAGTTTTACAATATTATCATATCCTATTAATAATATAGAGATAATTCCCCTGGGGAGTTTTTACACAATTTATCATATCCAATCAATAAAATAGAGAAAATTCCCCTGGGTGAGTTTTACACTATTTATCATATCCTATTAATAAATAGAAGAAAATTCACCTGGTTGGAGTTTTACCTATTTATCATATCCTATTAATAAATAGAGATAATTCCCCTGGGTGAGTTTTACACTATTATCATAATCCAATCAATAAAATAGAGAAAAATATGACTGTTATGTAATGTAATGTCTATCATTAGTGGATTGTACGACTACCCCCAGGTACTGTACTGTTATGTTATGTAATGTCTATCCTTACTGGATTGTACCACTACCCCCAGGTACTGTACTGTTATGTTATGTAATGTCTATCCTTACTGGATTGTACCACTACCCCCAGGTACTGCACTGTTATGTAATGTATTGTCTATCCTTACTGGATTGTACAAGTACCCCCAGGTACCGTACTGTTATATTATGTAATGTCTGTCCTTATTGGATTGTACCACTACCCCCAGGTACTGCACTGTTATGAAATGTAATGTCTATCCTTACTGGATTGTACCACTACCCCCAGGTACTGCACTGTTATGTAATGTAATGTCTATCATTGCTGGATTGTACCACTACCCCCAGGTACTGCACTGTTATGTTATGTAAGGTCTATCCTTACTGGATTGTACCACTACCCCCAGGTACTGTACTGTTATGTTATGTAATGCCTATCCTTACTGGATTGTACCATTACCCCCAGGTACTGTATTGTTATGTTATGTAATGTCTATCCTTACTGGATTGTACCACTACCCCCAGGTACTGCACTGTTATGTAATGTATTGTCTATCTTTACTGGATTGTACCAGTACCCTCAGGTACCGTACTGTTATATTATGTAATGTCTGTCCTTATTGGATTGTATCAACCTTACATAACATAACAGTGCAGTACCTGGGGGTAGTGGTACAATCCAGCAATGATAGACATACATTACATAACAGTGCAGTACCTGGGGGTAGTGGTACAATCCAGTAAGGATAGACATTACATTTCAACAGTGCAGTACCTGGGGGTAGTGGTACAATCCAATAAGACAGACATTACATAATATAACAGTACGGTACCTGGGGTACTTGTACAATCCAGTAAGGATAGCAATACATTACATAACAGTGCAGTACCTGGGGGTAGTGGTACAATCCAGTAAGGATAGACATTACATAACTAACAGTACAGTACCTGGGGTAGTGGTACTCCAGTAAGGATAGACATTACATAACAACTACAGTACCTGGGGGTAGTCGTACAATCCACTAATGATAGACATTACATTACATAACAGTGCAGTACCAGGGGTAGTGGTACAATCCGTAAGGATAGACATTACATTACATAACAGTACAGTACCTGGGGTAATGGTACAATCCAGTAAGGATAGACATTACATTACATAACAGTACAGTACCTAGGGGTAGTGGTACAATCCATAAGGATAGACATTACATACAGTACAGTACCTGGGGGTAGTTGGTACAATCCTAAGGATAGACATTATTTAGCTATTGGCAGATGTTCAGATCCCCAATAAAACCAGCCAGGATTCCTCCTTTCCCACAATTAATTGGGAACCAGTTTCTCCCCCCCCCCCCGACAGTGTTAACAGGTTGCTGCTTATTGTTTCCATGTAATGATTTGCTGAGTTATCTATACTAATAAAAGAGGCAAAGCCCTCACTCACTCACTCACTCACTCACTCACACACTCATCACTAATTCTCCAACTTGTCGTGGAGGCAGACGGCTTAGATTTCGCAGGCTCATTCATTGCACCTTACTTACAAAATTGAGCAGGTTTTGTTTCGAAATTCCACCTGTATGGTGAGTATCTGACATTGCACGACTTATGGTTACCTAGCTACAAGCTGTACAAATCATATGTGTTGGTCCGTTTCAACCAAATTTTGTATGCATATACTCCTTTACCACTAAAAGGTTAACAAAATTTTTTTTAGGGTGGGGGTGAATGGGGGGGGGAATAGAATTTTGAACTCCTGCACACTAACGGCTGGACCTATTTTTCCAAATTTCAGGGTGTGTGCGGGGACTGGCTGAGGTGTAAGGGTAGGGTTTGGAGGTGGAAAGAGAGGAATAGTGGGGGTATTGGGGGCGGACGGGGAGGGGGTGTGGGGGTTATTTTCAGCAAAATTTCGTAGTTGATTAAATATTAATAAGTTAATGAGTGTTGCATTATTGTAAGCTTATTGAATTGTCTTTCTTTAATATATAAAGTGCAGAGTGATTACAGCATCTTGATACATTATTGCTTTCTTACTAAAAAGGTTATTTGAATACATCTCCGCTGCGAAGCGCGGGTATTTTGCTAGTATATAATATATCCCATGGGGATGTTGGGTAAAATGTCATCTCTTTTATTTATTTCTTCTATTGCAAAAATAATATTGTATAATGTAACTGAGTTCTAAAGGAAAAAAGTTATTTACATCTAGTCCAACATTTATACCCTACCCATAATGCCGGCACACAATCTTTTACACAACATATTATTGGAGGTTGCATACTCTTACCAAATCTTTCGTGGAAGTTTTTCCCCCCTGCTTTTTAAACAAAAATACTGCATATATCACAATCCCGGGGCAATCTAATTCCTCCATTAGTATCTGTATAACTTTTATGAATGTAAAGTTTAGTGCAAATACATATGCTTTTAAGAAAAATGCAGATATTTCCATTCCAATAACTTTAACACATCCATCCAGCATTGTTTCTGTGCATATTAAATGCTTCCATAATACTAACTAATACTAAAAGTGACTTCTGTAATGGGGCCCATACAGGCACCAATCTTGATCGACATCAGTCCCAAAGTTCTTTCTCTTGGTCCTGTTAGAGAATTAAGTAGAGCCACACCAGTCTTGAAAGTGGATAGTAGAGATTTATTGCATATGCATATAAACACATGTGCTGGTCACTCGACTAGATAGTGAGTAACCAAGATAGCTTGCACAGACACCTTTCTTATACACAATCTTGACCATACGCCACATCCTATAGAAAAGTACTTTGCATTCCTTTTTTACTTTAGACATGTAACCTTATATGGCCATTTGTTACCTTACAACACTTTAACAAAAACATATGTTATCCAATGTAACTAGAGATCCCAGAAGTCCATGTTTCATATACATCCCATAATTATGCCACGTCTACAAGTCATTGCATAATGTATGTAGTCAATACAGCTTTATGCAATGATAACATTGAAAATTATATCCTTAACAGTCCAATAGCAGAAAAAAAATTGTCAGACAATGGACCATACCAAACCGACAATCATAAAAAAATAAAATATATTGTTTCTAAAATTGCCCATTAATAGAAACTATTATTCTTCCCAACAGGTAATCAGAGCTAATAAGAATGTGACACAGCTGAATGCAATCAAAAGACAGGTAATCAGCACTGATTAGATCTAAACTGGTTCATATAAAAAAATGGAACTGCCTGACCCTTATACTGCACCTCAACTATTTTAGTTAACAATAGGAATGACACACCACACACATATATATGCCACCATCATCAGTCTATTAATGATTCCCCCCCCAAATCAAACACAAACAATACATTGCCTACGTTGGCAAGAGAGAGAGTGTGTCAGTCCGTAAATGCTAATACTATAAATGCCTTGTGGAAATATGAAGTACTGGATTAAGCAACACAGTCAAAGTCTGTTTGTTTCCAACATTCATTTGGAAATTATAATCAAAATGTGTCCATCAGCTGTAAGAGTTGCTTACTCACAATCTCTCACTCAGTCATAGCAGGACGCATCAGGACTCTTCATGCTGCTATCAATAAACTGATGTGGTGTTATATATATGTGTGTATGTCTTCCTTAATGTTAACTATAGTAGTCAAGGTGCAGTATAAGGGCCTGGTAGTTCCATCTTCTTGTTCAAAGGCTACCCCACTAGCACTACGCCTGGAAGGATGTAAAAGTATATGTGTATACTACGGTGGTGCTGAGGTTACATGTTTAATTGAATCAGCGCTGATTAGGTCTGTGGCACTGCTGAATGCAACAAGAGACAGGTAATCATTGCTGATTAGATCTGGCGCAGCTGAATGTAATGAAAGCAGTTATCAGAGCTGATTAGTCTGTGATACAGCTGAATGTAATGAAGAACAGTTAATCAGAGCTGATTAGGTCTGTGATACAGGCTGAATGTAATGAAGAGACAGTTAATCAATGCTGATTAGGTCTGTGATACAGCTGAATGTTTCAAGAGACAGGTAATCAATGCTGATTATTTCTATGACACGCTGAATGTAATAAATAAAGACAGGTATCAGCACTGATGGATTTTGACACAGCTAAAAGCAATAAAGAGACACATAATCAGGGCTGATTAGGAATGGGACACATTTGAACACAATCAGAGACAAGCAATGAGAGCTGATTAGATCTATGACACAGTGAATGCAAACCAGAGGTAATCAGCACTAATTAAGAGGCAGGTAATCAGCGCTGATTGGGCCCTAAAGGCATCCAGCAATGAGGCCGAATTATGTTGATCACGGTTTTAAACGCTTTTGTTGTGTCCATTGTTGAATTAAGAATTTACAAGTGTGGCCCTTATTTTGGTGGGTCTGATAAGTTCTATAGTATATATACTGATCCTTCTCCAATTCTATGATGTTCTTTTTGTATCATTATTATTTAAAATCGAAACTTACCAATTCTTTGTAAAGGGTGAAAGGAACATTTTCCTATTTTGAATGTATACCCCTCTTTGTACAGACAATGGGGCATAAACATGGCTGAAAAATTGCTTTTACTTTACTGCTCTGTAGTATTGTATGACCAATACCTTGCGTAATCATATATTGTGTGGTATTGGTATATACTGTATATAGATTTACATCTGTGGTTGAAAGGAAGGTTGCATTGTAAACTAGCAATTGTTAAAGGTAGTTTACAATGTCTGTAAAGGTGCGCATTGCACTGTCTCAGCCAATCACTGTTGAGCCTCTTCTCCTTGCTTCTCTGCACAGAAAAGCCACAGAAGACAATCAGAAGGCAGGCATTGAGGGCTGGTAGGTGTATTTAACTGCAATTTGAAGCCAATGAACCATGCAAGATCAAGGTTATGGTTTCCAGGAGCTACAAGATTTTTTTCTGTAGGAGTGGACATACCATTCATTCAGTAAGTACAGGGAGTAATAAGGAACGGATAACAGATTGTCAAAGTTAATACAGAATTAGTCCCCATCGTACAGTGTCCTACACAGGGATCATGTCCTGGTGGGAATCTCTAGGTGGGTTTGGAAATACACAACAACTGTTCTGTGTGTTCCTCTATAGTTTGAAATCAAACAACTAAAAATTCCAAATACAATAATTTTGTACAAAAGGGTCTCTCCAAAGATCTGGAATATAATTTGCCTTATAGGGTATGTCCACCCAAAATAACTTTTTACATGTTCTTTATATAATAGCACCACCTCAAACGCCATGTTCATTTTTCTAAAAATCATTGCCTTGCCCGATATTTAATGAGATATATATCAGGCTGCACTTCCTCTCCACTTCCTTTAGATGACCCCGGCTGCAGCTTAGGAAAAAAAAAAAAAATCTTGCCTGTGTTTGTGTGTCTCTCTCTCTCCTCTGGGCTGGCTGGCTGCAGCTGTTGATCCTGGATTTCTTCAGTACACATAACTATACAGCTGTGATTGGTTGAGAGGGAAAAAGAGGGCGGGATCCAGGGTCAGACTATTCTGTGCAACTTCCTCTGTTCTCACTGCTGGATGCTAACAGACATGCTCAAGAACATGAAAAGAACAGAGGCAATGTAATGTAACCTGTCTCTGTTCATCACTGTATTGGTCCATGCTGCAGGATTAGACACCTACAAAGGTCTGTAACTTTTCAACCACTGGACCGATTTACATGCTGTAAAGTTTGTTTTGGAGCACTTATTTGGGCCAAATAAAAAGTTAGTTTTGGGGGTGGACATGCCCTTTAATGGCAATTGCCATTATTCCTCCACATAAAATATCTCCAGGTTGGTAAAATGATATCAGACAAATTTATAATTTAAACATTCAGGGTTAAAGGTCAATTCAGTAGTAAGAGTAAAAAGTAAGATTAAAGCCAGATACAGGAGAGTGGGTTTCCTTAGCAGTAGAAAGAGCCCAGAAGTAGAGAGTGTTGGAATAAATGTGCTGATTCTCCAAATGTATAATTGGAACGAAACAGAGATTATTGGAACCAGCTCTAAATCTCTCACGCTCACCCTGCACTATGGACAGTAATAGGAACATGGACTATCACAACCTCTGTTTATATAACAGATCCTGAACATTCTCCTCTCTCTAACCTGTAAATTATAATAACAGTATTTAATGTTTCTAAACTAGACGATCTCTGGCCTATAGATATTTGTACCATCCAGTTATTTATGTTTAATAACTCACCACATATATCTTTAAGATGTGGCTGAATTTAGCAAATCTCCATAGGACAGACCTACTGCATGTAGAAGGAAAAATGCAATTGAATTGAAGTGAATGCGGTGGCTACATGCAGGGGTGATGGTTTGGTATGAGGTGGCCTAAATCTTGTTTAGGGTCTTCCTATCTCAAAATGTGGCCCTTCTTGAAATCATCCCAGTGTATATAGGTTTACACTGTCTGGGGCTCCTGGCTAGCTCACCGTCAAATGACCATCAAATTAAAGGGAAAACTGTGGTCTCCAAAGAAGCTGAGTTTGAAAAGGCCATAGTTTCATACCTTTAAAATGAGCCATCAACCACCTCTCTATGTGCTCCACAGCCCAAGATATAAAGAAATACTGACAATACATTCCTCCTGCTGCTCCTCCACCTCATCCTCAGACTTCAGTTACAGGACAGGAGACAGGAAGTCCCTCCCCCTCCCTGCTGTGTGAAGTGTTAATCAAACAGGGATTGTGGGACCCTTAGGGTTTCCTGACAAATCACCCTAGTAAATTAAATTATAAAATGTAATTTAAATATATTAAATGATCTAGTGTTTCTATTTTCTTCAAATATGTATATTGATAATTTAAAGACTGCGAAAGAAACAGATAATAAAAAAAATATAATAAATTTTCATGTAGGGCTCCAAGACAAGAAAACATTTCAAGGGTTCCACGGAGGAGGATTAAAAGGATGAAAAATATCTGTATACTTGTAGCCTCAACCCTCATACCAATCATAATTGAAAGTTATGACTAAAAGTAAGGGTAGATAACACATGTTAACTTAGTAGATGGCTCAGGGAGCGAAATGATATGGGGAACATGTATAAATCACCAAAACTTTAAAAAAATGAATGTCCTGTATATTCAAGCTATTTTGGAGGTTCTGCAGGTTACTTTCGAGGGCTACTACTTTGAGGGCTACCAAAGTAGCCTTGTATTTTCGGTAACCCACGAAAGTAGCAATTCCGTATTTTTGTGGGTTACCAGAATAACTATATCACAGGTTATAGCCACTTACAGTCCTCACGCGTCCTCAGTGGTATCAAGTATAATAATAAAAAGATAGTGTGAGAGCCTTGGCAGACTTTTATTGCAATAATTTTCTTTATTACGTGCAACATGTTTGGGGAGCAAACGTTGCAACCTATCAAGCTTGATAAAGGAGCACGTTTTCTTCCAAAACATGTTGCACGAAATAAGAACATTTTTTGCAGTATAAGTCTGCCAAAGGCTCTCACATTATCTTTTTTGGGGGGTTACCAGAATACCAAAAAGTTTCTGACATTTAAAAGTTCCAAATGGAAACTTTTGAAAGGAACTTCGGAACCAAGTTCTGATTTGTAATTGGGTTCGAATTAGACCCAGATTCCATTACTATTTATATCCAGCAAAGAACTGAAAGGCAATATTACTAATGAAAATCTCATATACTATAATATAATATACAATACAATTATAACAATAATTATTTCTAAAATAACATTAACAAAAGTGCAGTTTCTTTTTTGCAGTTAAAAAGAGAGGTTTTGTCAACCAATCATCAATATGTAGGTTGGGCTAATAAAATGTCAACAAATTTACTATCAGAACTAGTTTATCAGAACTTTCCCAAATTTATTAAAGGAAAAAAGAATTTAGTTTTTTAATCCTAATTTAAAAGTTTTTGTTTCAAATGGGAATTGTGTTGGGTGCGCTGGGCTATTTCCAAGAACATTTTTCAAGACTAGGGTGCAATTCTCTAAATGTGTAAAACTCACATATCCTAATAATTCAACAGTTTGTGTGGGTTTTACATTTGTTTTAGCGACATTCATCTATTTATGCCTGCTTTTTTTTGTTACCTAGCAGACAAATATTTCTCTTTTAGAACACCAGTCCATGAAGTTACAGACTCAATCCCCAGACTTACTTGGTATAGTGTACATTTGTTTTCTTTTTTTCCTCAAAGCTTGGTAGGCAATTGTATGAAATGCAAAAGAAAGTACGGAAGAAATGATATTTGTTTTCAACACTGTTGAAAATCTACACCCTTTTTTCCACTTACTGTATGTCTTTCCCCAAACGTTAAAGTTTTAAATTTCCCTTAAATGTTTTTCTTGCCATTTGTAAATAGAAGATTTATCACTTTTCCAGTCTTAGTTCCTCATATAGTAAGGAGACTCACCATTTGTGATTTCATTCCGACCTCATTCTAGCTCTCATTGCACATGTCACAGCCCTTTGAGTATTCAGGAACAATGCCTCAAATAGGTAAAAAATTAGCCAACCTCTGAATAGCTAATTCAAGCAAATAGAAGCAGGGGGGGTCATGGGTGGTGGAGCACGACAACCCCCCGCTTGCTACTTTAATCTGCGGCATTGTATCTGCACTCGCTTACTCTGAAATCCTGACTGTCTGTGCACGGTCTGGACTGACTACAGCAGTGACTGATAAGAATTATAGGGCTATTCAGTGGGGATTCTGATATTGTTGTATGGGTGGGGTATATCATGTATATTGAACATGGTTTACTTATTGATCTCGGTATTTTGCACACTTACTTGCTGACATATTTGTTTGCTTCTCTTTTGATACTGTTTTTTAGAATTATTAAGTGTAAGTTTTAGATTAGCCATTTTCCCTCTATCTTTTTCTATTTACAGCCCTTGTTGAGGACGAGAAAGCATCAAGGACCGGATCCTCACTGACAGCTTGGACTCTTCAGTCTCCTGGACTTTGATAAGGCATAGCAGGAAACCACAAGGAGCAGAGATATAAGGTAAGGTTTATTTTAAACTACAGAGTGGGGCCAGTATGGGGTTAAATCTTAGTTTTGGAGGTGGACATGCCCTTTAACTACGTTGTATTTTAAAATGTGTTGAATATATTATCACAACTCACTTTCATTGTGTCTTTTTTCTATATACCCTCCTGCAAGGAGGCATCACAACCACCTCTACGTTCATCCTCACCACAGCCATCAGCACCCTTAGCAGTTACAACAGCCTACCATAGGCATCAGTTGCCTCAACACCTTGCTACTGCTGGCATTTTCATTACCACTGCCCACCACTGCTGGGATTTTCCCAACCACCCTAACTAACTACAACCACTGACAGCAGCCTCACCAAAACCACAAGCACTAATGTAAGTTACCAGTGATGATGAAATGTCCTGCATGAGCCAGCATTGAAACTGCCAATAGGACCATTTTGAAAAGAATGTTTTCTTTATTAGAAGAAAAATTGTGATTTCTAAATGACATTTTATCATATTTTCATATTATATGAAATGTTTGATCTTATTTTTCAAACTAATGAGGTTTTTAAAAATAGTAAGATAGCAAAATATTTTATTTTCAATTTTTTTGTTTCTGTTATTATTCGGATTTTTCCTCAGAAGTACGGGCATTTTTTATTTATTCAGCAAAATATATTTTTTCAAAAACAGATTTGCGGGCATATTTATAAAGTGGTGTTGTTGAATGTTTGTGCTATTTTTTGTCACATTTTATAAACAGCAAAAATGTTACTTTTGACACTACCGATCAAGGAAATATTTACCACATATTGCAAATACAATTTTCTTGCAAAACCTTGTGAAAATGATAGAGCTACATCTAAAGCTTTAAAATTGGATTTTAGGAGAAAATTTGTCAAGAAAAAGTGGTGAGAATGCATTTTTTGGATGGAAATGCCCTATGTCTTTTTTTTTTAATTCAATCTTTGTTTAAAAAGTTCCCAATTTAAAATATAAATATTTAAAAAATAAAATAAAAAATGGGTGCTTTAATGAGTTACACAAATTGGGGAAAAAATTTACCCTTTTATTTTGATGGGTTTTGGCAAAATAGCACTCTTTTCTAACCATGACCCAATTCACCCCTTTAAAAACACCCCTATGGATTTTGCAAGGTTCAACGCCAATAAAATGTATCCGTGATATCTGGCAAAAATTTTGTGGAAGAGTAGAAAAAATGCTGAAATGTTGCATTTTGCCAATTCATAAATGGCTGACATTGCAAACTTTATACATGTGCCCCATAATCTTTATTTTGAGATGCATACAGCTATATCACAATAATTTTAATTTACAGTACACTTATATTTAATACATACAGCACTGTGACTTTTGTGTATAACTTTTAGGATATTTTACACTTCCTGTACTGCACATATAATTATTTAGGCCAACATCTGCCACCTTGTACAACCAGCAGGCTGGACCGCACACCACTTTAGCTACTTTCCCTAAGAGTTTGCATAATTTAAGGGAATGAGGGTGAAGTAGGCCACTACATTTTGCCATCTTGTAAGAGCCAGGCACACTTGGCCCCACACCATAAACCATTAACCACTGTGTGCATGTTATGACTATAATATTGTCGAAGTAGGTGACACCCCAAAGGCACCTCTTAAAGAGATACATGCAAGCAGTTAGAGATTTAATTAGGCCAAGCAGGATTGACCCAACATAAAAAACATAATCACTGAGTGTTGGCTATACTTCTGTTAGAATAAGAGGGAATAAATTCTAACATTAACCTTTAAGCAGAGATCAAAATGATGGTCAGCCAGTAATGCTCCTTCTCTTTCATGGCCTTAATCCTGCAGTCCTTGCTCATGCATTGCAGCATAAAGAAGCACATATGCTGCAAATTACATTTCCCAGAGGACCCAATGTCACTGAGGTGAGTTCAACTTTCAACAATCACAAATAATATGTGTGTGCTAAGGAGGGTTGATACACCTGTCACAATCATGTGATTCTGTATATTTCTAGGGAAAGTATATTATATCTTTATATTTAATATGATTCCCCAATTTCTTATGGTTTTGATCTGTATTATTGTATGTGATTGTCCAGTCTTAATTGTCTTAAGCTAGGTACACACCTACCCCGATTTTTCCTCCTGACAGACCGTTCAATACTTTCGACCGGTCGGCCAGGAGGAAGGACTGTCGGTCCGGCAAAAGCAGCCACGTCCGATAGTTACCGGCGACCGATCGTGCGGTCCATAGAGGACCGCACGATCGGACGAGGTTTTCCACCATGTCCGATCGTCCTTTCGTCCAATTCGGACGAACGGTCGATCGACATGGGCACATTCAGATGCGATAATTCGGTCCGATCGACCGTAAACTGAACTATCGGTCAATCGGACCGAAATATCTCATTGGTGTGACCCACTTTATTGTATTGTATTATTGTCTGTCTGGACAAGATAGTTTGTGTATTTGTAAATGTGAATACAGGTAATTTCATTATGTAAGTTAACCAGGATGTGGTCCCCTGTCGGTGCTAACCAGACTTGGCAATCAGCAGGGTTAAATACAAGGACTCCATCCCCAGTTCATATTCATATTGGAAAGCAAACACAACAAGACTCATATCTCTTTCTGTAGCATAATTTATAGAACTGTTTTAAAAGTGGACTCAGGGGTAAAAACTCTTTCATTGGAGACTAAACATCCCATGTCTACTTGGTGTGGAACGCGACAGAGACACTTTAGTTGGTTATGTTAATATTGATTTGGTATCTACCCCGTCGGCATACGGGAGTTTGCAGGTTAAGCAAACTTGTGGAGTGTCAGGGAGACCACCTGAAGTGCGTTACACTCCTGTAGCTTAGCCCACCCCTTCTATGATTGGGTGTGGGCAATTGGTTCCACCCTTTTCAGAGGTTTAACATGGTTCTGAAAACCAAAGAGCAAGCTCTCCATTACCATCTAATCTTAGGACTAATAAGAGTTTTTGAGGGCCAATATCTCTGGAAATACTTTTGACTCCATTTTTCATAGATCGACTTCCTCCATTTATTCAGGAACATTAAGGACTGACATTAAGTATTATTTTCCCTTTTCATCCCATTTTGTGTTACTTTGCTTGTGTTGTATTTTGTCTGTTATATTTTTCTGTAGTTTATTGTTTGCACTGTTTTTGTTCTTATTAAACGATATTCAAATCGTTAGCTGAATCTCTGATTACTCTAATTAGAACTAAGGAACCAGCCACTGAGACGCTACGTTTTATCAGTTTATTATATTCTATTGTATTCTGTTTATATTCCTACTGTACGTGGTAGTGAATTAACGGTCATTATTATTAGTTTTATTGTACAGCTGTGCATGCTGGGTAGGTTGGTGTACCGTTTTAAACACACTGGTGCAGTTACTGATGGTTCATGGTAAATATATAAGTGATGGGCAACTCTCGGTTGGGTTTTCACATGAGCTAAGCGTGCTCAGAGCGCCCCTGGGCTGAGGGTTGTAGTGTCCCCATCACAACACCCCCCTTACAGTAATGTCCCCTTTCCTCCTCTTCCCGGTCACCAGCTCCACAAACGCTTTCCTGTTCACTGGGCTTCTGCTGGACTAATAATAGGGCTGCTATAACAGCTTACATCCATCCTGGTGGCCTTCTCAAACCACCGGGAAGGCCCCTATATCAGCAGCCACTCAGGCTCCCAGAGACAGTTCTTGTACCATAATTGTAATAGTTCTCCATGATGGCCCTACTCATCTTGAGCACCTCTACAATATAAGTAGACTAAATATTGTGATGCACTTCTGGATGACTAGGTTGAGAGTGTGTGTGCTATACAAGGTTTGTGTGACTTTGCCAAGGAGAAGAATAGCCTGGATATTGATGCACTTTCACAAACAACCTTGTCTTGCGTGAGGGAGTATGGGAACAGTTTACTCAGTACAAAACACAGTCAGGTCATGCCTTCATTTTTAGGCTCAAGGCATACAAGTAGATAGGCTGTTTGTGTAGGCTATGAACTGAGAGTTTCATTCACATTTGTAATAATTGTAACGTGGGACTAGTGGAGATTTCATGATTTGCCTGTGCATGGGAGTGCCTGCTTACTCTAGAGCCTCTATACTGTTTACAGTTAGGAGGAGGACTGTAATTAGGGTTATTCACATTAGTATAGTACTGTATTTGAGGTTGAATAAAGATTATGTCCATCCAGTCCAGCCTTATACCCACATTACCTGCCTACTGTTGATCCGAGGAAGGCAAAAAACCCACCAAATTTATGAAGGGGGAAAAATTCCTTCCTGACTCCATGGGCAATCGGAAATTTCCTGGATCAACTCTACTTTATGTATCAATACCAGTAAGAGGGAGATCATGCATATACCTGTCTATCACTTGATGAACATGTACATCCTAATTACATCTCTAAATTGTATTATTATGGTATAAGTGTTTGTAAAGGTTTGAAATTGGGCACTGTACATTCCTTTACATCAGTTTCTATAGTTAATACTGAACTACACCTGTTGTATTAGAGATTTGTCCCTCTGAGCAGAGCACACAGTTCACAGCAGGGAAACCTCCCTAACCTGGGGCTTTCCTGTATCCTGGAGAACAGTTCTCACTGCACACGGAACGGGGGCTGGAATCAAATACATCATCATTAGTGCCAAATCAGTTGACCTAACTAAAAGATAAAAAGGTGTAAAATCAGCATATATACACATAAAATAAAACCATGAAGGTCAATCACTCTGGCCTAAAAAGTGAAACAGATCACCTAAATTGGTGATGATCTAATCTTAAATAGGACCAATAAGGGTCTAATTACAATACATGTATATACCACAATATTTAATAAAAGGAAAACGACCCTTCAGATTTAATGTTATAAAACATTCATAATGCGGTTCATATACATATGCTTCATAATTGTTAATCATATTAATTATAATACAAGATTAATAGGCAAATATATTGACTAATTAATTTTTAAAAGATAGCCACAAGTCAAAATATTTTTTTTTGTCCCAAAGGTGGCCATATGTAGTGGAAAGGATAGAGAATGCTTTCAGGTCTAGTAAACTGGATACTGGATGTAGGCAAGGTGAGTAACTGGAGACAGGAACTAGATGAGGTAAGTTTCTGGATACAGGCAAGGTGAGTAGTTGCATACTGGCAAGGTGAGTAGCTGGATACTGGGAAGGTGAGTAACGGATACTGCATACAAGAAGGTATTGATACTGCAAGGTGAGTAACTGGATACTGCATACAAGAGTAAGTAGCTGAATACTGCAAGGTGAGTACTGGACACTGGATACAGGAGGTAAGTAGCTGAATACGGCAAGGTGAGTAACTGGATAATGGTTACAGGAGGTAAGTAGCTGGATAGTGGCAAGGTGAGTACGCTGGATACTGGCGTGATTACTGAATACAGGAGATAAGTAACTGATACTGCCAATGTTGAGTAACTGGATACTGGATAAGGTGAGGTAAGTAGCTGTATACAGGCAAGTTAAATAGACTGGAAAACTGGCATGGTAAATAGGTTGGATGCTGGCATAGTAAGAAGACTGGTACATGCAAAGTAGAAGGCTGGATACAGAAAAGGTAAGTAGGCTGACACCGGAGAGAACAGTCAGCATACAGGAGTTAGCGGAATGAAGCTACAATCAGGCACCAGTCCAGGAAGATGCCGGCATTGAATTCTCACTGGCGGCGCCCACTGGAAGCGACAGGCTGTTCCTGGAGCAGTGCTGGACTGGCAGCAGGTAAGTTTGTCACAAAGACAATAGACATAGACAAATTTTGGGCAAGATTTTCTATCTTTGAATCATGTTTTTTATTTATTTATTTTTTAGAAATCTGCTAAAGCACAATGTTGCATGAAGTACTGAGTGCAGATTTCTGCTTGTATGTAGGACCAAATAGCAACATTTGGTCTGAAATATGTGTACTTTCCAAAATTATATAGTGGTAGGTATTTTTGAGATTTGGAGGTGTTTAGTTTGAAAAAACACAAGTTCAAAATGCAAAGGTTACTGAAATTGTAGGTGTTCCCTTCAGGACTAGTAGTAGCCTGTCTTAGTGTGCACCCATGCATGGTAGCATACCATTGATTAAGGACATTTGGGAGATGGAGTTTAGGTGTCAGTTCAAAGGAGCTGCGATTGGAGCGCCAGGTAAGGTAAGTTGCTGCTGTGTCCCCTGAGCAAACTATTATTCAGAGGAGGTGAGAATAAGCGTTCTCACCTCCTGTGAATAATAGAAAGATGGCAAACACTTATTTTTTAAGTTACAGTTCCTTTAATTAAAAATATATGGAATTCCTTACTTTCTGCAAATTTAAATAAGTTTAGGACCATACTTCCCTTTAAGTAAAATATACAAACTGGTAGCTGAATATGTGTACTTTCCAAAATTATATAGTTGGTAGGTATTTTTGAGATTTGGAGGTGTTTAGTTTGAAAAAACACAAGTTCAAAATGCAAAGGTACTGAAATGTAGGTGTTCCCTTCAGGACTAGTTAGTAGCCATGTCTTGTGTGCACCCATGCATGTAGCATACCATTTGATTAAGGACATTTGGGAGATGGAGTTTAGGTGTCAGTTCAAAAGAGCTGCGATTGGAGCGCCAGGTAAGGTAAGTGCTGCTGTGTCCCCTGAGCAAACTATTATTCAGAGGGAGGTGAGAATAAGCGTTCTCACCTCCTGTGAATAATAGAAACGATTGGCAAACACTTATTTTTTAAGTTTACACGTTCCTTTAATTAAAAATATATGTGAATTCCTTACTTTCTGCAAATTTAATAAGTTTAGGACCATACTTTCCCTTTAAGTAAAATATACAAACTGGAGAGTTTAAAGGGTATCTATACTCGAATTTTCAAAGTATACCTTTTAATACAGCAAGATCCCACTGCTTAAAACTTTTTTCAGATTTTAATCTGAGCTTTAGATCCTGAGAAATCATCATTTAATCACAGCATTTACAGGGAAAGACCTGTCACTCCAGTAGCATAAATTGTAATATGTGACCCATTAATGACCTCTTACTAGATCTTTAGCTGTCTGCCAGCACACTTTATGCAACAATTAGAGAATCGGCAGAGAAAAAGAAGCGAGGAGGGGGAGGGAGATGTGTAAGAAGAGCATTAAACATTAATAATTTAAAGACAAACAAGCACAGATAAATATGTGAGATTCACCATTTTACTTCTCTCAAATTGTAGTTTCAGATAATGTAAAGTTGTTTCAGTGAGTATAGTGAATCTCCCCCCCCCCTCCCCCCAAAAAAAGTTTTTGAATCTTTAAATTTAACTTTACCTCCTCTTTGGTGGAGCAGTATTTGTTTTATCCAGCAGGGTTCTCTCAATACACTTCTCACTGTTTCTGGCTGTAAGGACAAACCAAATTGTTTATTACATTTAATAATAAAAAAAAACGTATATACAATAATTATTCAATATTAGGTTTTATAGTATCACATTTTTAAACCCTAAATATTCCCTTTGCGTAACATCTTATTAAAGGGCATGTCCACCCTAAATAAATTATTATATATGTTGTAAGGCACCCCTGCCCACCCCCTCCGCTGTGTCAGATTATTAAAAAAAGAATCAGAACTCCCCCCTCTGCTCCTGCGGTGCTCTAATCCAGCTCCTTGCTTGCCAGAACTTGCAAACAGGGCTGGACCGCAGCCATGGTTGTGATTGGCTGAGAGGCCCAATCACAGACATGTCTGTCGGTAATGCAGAGCTCCAGGGGGAGTTCTGATTTTTTTTTTTAGCAATTTGATATAGCAGTTGGGGGTAGGCAGGGGTGCCCTACACTACAGAAAAAGGTTTTTTAGTTAAGTGGAAGGCAGCCACGGAAGGATCCAGATGGTGGGGAGGGGGGGGGGGGGGCTTACCTGGCATTCCACATCTTCCCGGAGGCTAATGAGAGGCAGAAACCTTTTTACTCTTCAGTTTGCTGGATTTTGGACAGCACTGCAGGAAAACCATAAGGAGCAAAGATGAAGGTGTAAGTGTTTTAATTACCAGTGGGGCCGTAGTGGTTTAAATTTTGGTTTGGGGGGTGGACATGCCCTTTAAGGTCATAGACCTTTTCCAGGACTGTCCAACTCTATTGTGTCAGTTGTGTCTAGACCCTGGCTCAAACAACTTTACATTTTGAAACTACAGTTGAGAAAGAAAAATGGTGGTAATCACATATTTATGTGTGTCTGCTTAATTCAATAATTAATGTTTAGTGAGTACTCCTAATTGCCCCCACCTCCCTGTCTCACTGCCTTTTGTAGTGTCTGCGACCCATTAAGTCAATGCGGACAAACAGTTGTGATAAAAAAAAAAAGTTCTTATAAAATACAGTTGAAAAGTCCAAAAGTTCGTATTTGAAGAATCCAAAAAAGCCTGAATTCGTACAAACTCATTTTACTCATTTTGCATTGTCTTTGCTATTACAGGATTTTTGGTGCAAGTGATGCAATTAAAGCCATTTCAATTGTAGCTAGGGGCCTGTCCACCCCTAAAGCTATAATTTAACCACTACTGGCCCCACTTGTTCAAAAATCCTTATATTACATCTCTTCTCCAAATGGTTGTCCTTAAGTGCCTGTTCAAGTTCAAAAAAGTAAAGAGTAGGAGGTGTCTGTGAGTCATCCAGTCCCTGCTGCTTCCTTGCCCTTGTTAGGTTTTGGCATGCGCAGCCAATCACAGATGCCGCTGCTGTCCGGTCCCCTGCTTGCAGTTCTTGCAAGCAGAGTGTCAAGAACAAAACGCCGGGGAATAAGGCACATTAGTAGCATCCCGATTGCTTTCTTAACAAAACATCTGTTTTTGGGGGGGAGAGGGTAACCTACAGTAAATGAAAAGTTTTTGTTAAGGGCGGGGATACCCTTTAAAGCTTTAAAGCCGAGCAAAAGAAAGAAACTTTAGCTCGCAGTCACATGATGTCATGGTCACACAATGGTAATGCATAGTGGGAATGAGTGTGGTTATGTTGCGAGAGGAAAATTGATTGCATCTCCTTCTTTGACTATAACAAATACCTGAGAAAGACCATTGAGTTCTTCAACATATAAAGACAACGGAAGAAGTGAATAATTATTTATTGTTACGGTATGTCTGCTAACATTCCATGTTACTGGTGAAGGTCTGCTGATTACTGTCTGAATATGATAGCCATTTGGTTATACGTGTTTTTAATGCACTTTTTAGATGTACAAGCACTTATCCATAGTTATGCATAGAGGAAATAAAATAAATGTCTGCTGATCACTTTGCCTTCCTCACTAGTTAATATATTTGTTTGAGATTTTTGAGGCAGGTGGATTTTATTTCACACACCACTATTTTATGATGGTGCAGTACCCTCAGTGCTGTCAACCACCTCTAGCTGAACTCACGTTCTCTTGAAGTGTTTTTGTGAAAGATATATGCACAACATTTGGGGGCTGGCCCCCTCATAATAGTTCTTTGCCAAACCACTCTTCTCCTCCCCCAACCTACTGTCACTGATAGTACGCTATGGTGCCAATGGGAAGACGTTCTTCTTGCAGAGCATGTCTTCCCATTGGCCACTTCACAGACTGCAGTCAGTGGAAAAGGAGCTTTTAGTAAGAATTACACAAACAAAAACATGGATGTGCTATGGGATCTCCAGTTTCACCCATTGTGGCCAACCTTTACACGGAGGAGGTAGAAAAACAGGTGCTTATACCTTTAAGGGCATAGCACCCAGCCACTGGTTCAGATATGTGGATGACACCTGGGTTAAAATCCACCAAAGGAAGTACAAGCCTTTACAGAACCACTTAATGTGGTAGACCAGAACATCAATTTACAAGGGAAGATACAACAAACAAACTGGCTTTCTGGACTGCTTGGTAGAAGTTAAGGAAAATGGTAAACTGGAAGTAGAAGTTTACAGAAAACCAACACACACAGATCAGATTTGATGTTTGACTCCCACCACCCTTTAGATCACAAGCTGGGTGTCATCAGAACCCTGCAACACGAGCCGAGAACATCCCCACTAGCACAGAGGCGAAGGCTAAAGAAATGAAACATTTCAGAGGAGCCCTTAGAACTTGTGGATATCCAGACTGGGCCTTGTCAAAAGAAGTAGAAGGAACAGAAAAGAACACAATACCACAGGTGAAGGGAAAAGCAAACAGGAGAAAGAACATGGTCATCCCATATGAGTCAGGGGTCTCCGAGAAATTAAGAAGAATTTTCAATAAAACCCTTATCCCTGTCTGCTTTAATAAACCGAACAACACACTGAGGCAGCAATTGGTACATCCGAAAGACCCAGTACCCAAACACAAGAAAGCGACATCATATATGCGGTGCATGCAGTAAAGTGACATCATATATGCAGTGCAGTGTGGTGAAGAATGCTCTGGTTTGTATTGTTGGGAGACCAAACAGCAACTGCTCAACGTATGGCCCGCACAGAAGAGCCAATTCCTCTATATATAAATTCCTATAATAATAAACTAATAAGAATAAAAACACCAATAAAACCTATACTTACCAGGAAGGGATGCAACAAAAAAGAACAATGTTGGTAAATTAGTAACCTTCAGTATAACATCACAATAATAGATTTCAATGCATATGGCATATGAACATTATTATGAGCAGGAATTTAAAATGAACACATAAATATTTTATTTTGGAACATAATTACAACTCACCCTGTAAATATTGGTCCACACAATGTCTTCATCATTAATGGTGAGTTGGCTACTGCCTAGACCTGTCGCATTAAAGATTCCAATCCGAATATATTGAAATCATATTTAACATATCTATCGATTATAATCAAAATTAAGAGGTCGTACTTTGCCGGAACATCTCCTTCTGGAGTAAAGAAATCTCTTCATCTGACAACTTAAAATGAACTTTCTTTAGGAAATGTTCAGCTGTAGAACAAACCAAAATCAATAGTCATGTAATGTTGTATTTTTTCTGGTTAAATTGTCACAGTTTTTCTTCTATTTTGCAGTTCAATGAAAATCTTCTCTTCTAGTGTCTTCTAGTCTGCAGACATGAAGGAAGGTTTGGAGCTTTTATGATTTGTGCCCCTCTCTACAGAAATGAAGAACTCATTTATTCTAATTCTTTGCTTTACCTTGCTCAAACCTATCTTTACTTAAACTCAACAAACTTCTAGGCATGGAAGACCTGACATTGTCTGCTGAACACAGGCTGATCTAACAGTGTCTGCTTAACATGAGGTTGACCTAACAGTGTCTGCTGAACATGAGGGTTACCTAAAGTGTCTGTGAACTGGAGGGCTGACCTAAAATTGTCTGGTGATCAAGAGGGTTCAGCAGCCACTGTCAGGCCAGCTCTTCAGTTCACCAGCCAATGTCAAGTCAGCCTTCCAGTTGACCAGTCAGTGTTAGTAAGTTAGCCCACCACCCCTACCTCCACAAGCCACACTCACTTTTGGGGGAAGTAGAGGCAGCTTTAAAAAGTTTGACTCAGGTGACAAAATGTCCAAGCATCCCTGGCAGCTTTTGCATACAAGCAGTTACCCACCATTGCCTGATTTTTTTTTCAATCAAAACCTTGTTGGGTTCAGTTGTTTCTCCAACCAACATGGCGCACACAGTTCAAATTATGATTCCTGCACCTGACCCATAACAGTAAACTGTTACGCCACCTGAAATAAACAGACTCATAGCCACCTGCACCTGCCAAACCTTTATCTGCATCCAACTGGAGTTTTATACATTCACTAGCAGAGTACCCAGCGTTGCCTGGTTTTTGTAACATTCGACCCAAACCTGCATCCGAAATTCAACAAACCAACCATACCCTTCTTTCACCTGACCCATTCAAACTCACTGATCAAACTCTTTTCAAGCCGTCAGATCCAGTCTTTCTCTCTCGCCCACTACAAATCCATATTTCTTATATCTCCTCTTGACACTCACATATGCTTCTTGACCCTGGCCTGTTATCTCTCTCTTCTTCCAGTTTACCTAAACTCCCAGATTGGGATCATCCACTCCCTCCAATACAAAAACTGTGCAACCTGTATATCTCATCACCCATTTTTAAACCATTGCCTCTTGCTGTTCCCTACCTTTGTATGTATCCCACCACTTAGATTGTAAGCTCTTCGGGACAGGGATCTCATTCCTAATGTGTAAAGGGATGCTTGCACATTATTCAATTTATCCATAATTTATATATATATATGTGTTCTTATCCAATGTATGAAATTGTATTTAATTGTTATTCATCTGTATAATTGCTTGCACTTAGCACCTTGTTTGTATACTATCAGGGTTTTCAATAAAAGTTTCTACATTTAAAAATGGTCGCAATTTTGCCCAAACCACATCGATGTTAGCTATTCAAATGTTAAATAAGATCTGATTGGTTGGGGCAAAATTAGCACCATTTTAAACATAAGAACTTTTATTGAATAACCTGTCTGTATTTTTAATGTACATCGCTGCGTACCCAAGTGGCGCTTTATATAGGGATAATATGCTATCTACAGTGTATATAAGCATATTAGCCACCAAGGAGTTCCATGACCATATAGAAGCATAAGGCTGCAGGCCGAGTGCTTTTATAGCGGGCATGGACTCCGCGGTACAGTAATATCCGTATATTACACTGTAGGTAGCGTATTATTTCTTATAATACATAAGGCCATCTCTCCCCCTACCCTTCCACTGTCTCTCCACCTCCCTGTATTAAGTCATTATATGGAATCCTGTTTAGTGTATAAACAGTTAATTACGTTCCTACTGAAAAGTGAAGAAGGAAACCGTCAATATAAACAGGGCTTCCTATATGAATGACTAATACGGGAGGGGAGACAGGGGGGGGCAATGGAACACAGGAAGTGACATCACTGAGTGACTGTAATATAGATTCTCGCCACTGCACTCCCCATTAACATGCCTGCCTTATGTATTATAAGCAAAATGATACATCAATACATACTGTGGGTTATCTGAGCTGCAAATCAGTAAACCTCATGTGGCTGACATGCCGGATCCTACAGACCTCACAACACATCGGGTGAAGAGAGCTGTGTGTGCACCAGAAATAGGTTACACCCATTTTAATGACCATGTTTTGGAAACTACAACTCCCGCATGCCTTGTAGGAGATGCAGCCAAGGCTGCTGAAACTTTATAGTTTAATCTAAGTTACAGGTTTTCCCATCACTGCTATGCAGGTACTGGCACCAGCAGCCCCACAAGAGCAGTTCCTGTCAGTCCCTGTACACAGCATTGAGACAGGAGACAGAGGGTAACAATGTCCCCCCATGGACTCTCAGAAGTATAATTGGGATCAGTATTACTGACAATGATGCCTCCTGCTCTCTATGGAGATCACAGCACAGAACAGCTACAAGGTCAGGCAAGGGCAGGAGGGGAAGGGGGAAGGTCGGCACTTTATTTGGCACAACAGCAAAATACAAAGTAAAGCATTGTACTGCCCTGAACAATCTTTGATATTTGGAAGGTGTGCAATTAACTTGATCACTCGATTCACCACCAGAATGGCAGCACACAGGTCAATTAACTAAAAAAAATATGAAAAGAGGTTCAGAGCATGTATAAAAATTGTAAAGTAGCCTATCTTTTCCCCTGGTCCTTATACATAAGTATACCAAGTCGTCAGAAAATTGTCCCAGCCGTTTTAAAAGTTTTTCTGGAACTACAATCACATACATACTACTACATACACCCACCATACATACATACATACTAATACATACATAGGCTTTATATATTTATAATATAGATGTTAGGGTCTGTTATCAAATTAAGATTTAGCTGCACACAAGCAGTTATGGCTGATAGATATGGTAAACTTTTGCCTTCTCAGGTCAATAAAAGGTAAACAAATCCCTATGGGTTATTTCTCATTAAACAATATAATGTAAAGAGTTATTATATACATAACGCATAAAACAATGATTTACCTTTCTGTGTTAGATTCCTCTTTAGATTTTCTTGTCTGTAATCTATCCCATTTGAAGGTGTGATTATAATATCCATGTAGACTAAGGCCACCGCATACACTGCCTTATAAACACTGTACGTCATTGTATTTTTGGATAAGTCGATGTAATTTTGATAGAGTTTCGTTCCAAGCAGGGACATTTAATTCTCTTCTCCCAATAGCAGTGATCTCCAAATGTTTCTGAATTTGTTCCTTTTTTGGAGCGTACAGTGAAACGTGTTTTTCCATATTCAGCAATATAGGGGTCTTAGGGTACACGTAGGACTTGCTTTGTCACAAAATCTTTAAATCCATTCTCTTATGATCATCGGTGAGAAATTAAGCTGCCATTAATGTTCTCCAAGAGGTATAGTTGAAATGTATCTTCATATCGAGATGCACTGGTTTAATATCCATGTCTTAAAGAAAGGTTCGCTAATAAATTATCATTAAAGAAAGAATTCCTCATAAACATAATTGTCCCCTAGTTTGTAATAATGACCTTTGGAAGATGCCTTTGCTAATTCGATCTTTGATTATATCGGTCCATCAGTTTTGTGTGCACTTTAATATATAAAGAACGCCACACCATCCCGTTCCTTGTATCTGGTCCTTCAGATCTTCACTTGCTCGCTGGCTGTTGTCATTCATCTATGACACAATCCCCACCCAGGTCCATCCAAAGTGTTTGAGCAGCTGAATGATAGCTTGGTTCTGCTGTCTACATTAGGGACTGTCTGATACTGATGGAACCTTATTCTGTCAGCAATAGAGCGTCTGTAGCTCCAAAGCTGATCTAAGAACAAACAATTACATTGTAGTGTGTTTGATTTTCAATAAAATGGATTTCAAACTTCTAGACAGAGTTTATAGAATGCCTGAAGGTTTATTGTAACGTTTTGTAACTCCCCCCGCTCTTTGTTATACAGATGGGTGCACATAGACAGCTTATCTAGATTTCTATTCATTTACATTTCTGGGTGAGAAAAGATGAGTACTGTAGGATAGTGATACCTTTTTATTATGGACTAACATTTTGACAGACAAGCTTTCAAAGATAAAATTCTCCTTTCTCAGGTCAGCAGTAATAAGAACACAGGGTACATCACATCTAGTACTGCTGTAATCACCAAACTAATCAATTTATTCTTACTACCACTTACTTTACTTTCAACAAAGAAACCTACCTCCAACTCATGGGACTGCTATGGGAAGTAAAATAGCGCCACAATACCTAATCCTTTTAATGGCGGACTTGGAGAAGAGATTCAAACATCCTCACTCCATAACCATACAGATATTATCGTTCACTTGATGATATTTTATTAATAGGACAGAAAGGTGAGTAAACCTCACTAAATTTCACAGCTCATTAAGACTTCCATCCATTCCATCGCACTAAAAATGGACTACTCAGGGATTCCATTCATTTTCTGGACACTACATCTGCATTAAAGATGGTGAACTGCACACCTCCATCTATAGAAACCTACAGAAGATGCAGCTACCTCCATTGCATCCAAAAAGGCCATAAACACAGCCGGCCATCAGGTAAACAACAGATTGCTCAGACCCAAAGGATGGACAAACATTGATAAGCTAGCCTGTCACTACAACAGAAGGTTTAAGACCTACACATTCCACAAAAACATAATAATTCCTGAAACACCAAGAGAAAACCTACTACAATACAAAGAGAAAAAACAAACCACGCGCTTCCACTAGTGACTAAATACAACCCTACACTAGAGGGAATACACAAAATATGCAGCCAATAATCTCGGATGTGATGACCCTTAAACACATCTTTCCAGACCTCCAATCTAGCATTCCGCCACCCCCCCACCTCAACAGAAACTAGTAAACATAATATGGCCTTTGAACATAACAGTACAGTACCTGGGGGTAGTGTACTGTTATGTTATGTAATGTCTATCCTTACTGGATTGTACCACTACCCCCAGGTACTGCACTGTTATGTAATGTAATGTCTATCCTTACTGGATTGTACCACTACACCCAGGTACTGTACTGTTATGTTATGTCTATCCTTACTGGATTGTACCACTACCCCCAGGTACCAAACTGTTATATTATGTAATGTCTGTCCTTATTGGATTGTACCACTACCCCCAGGTACTGTACCATTATGTAATGTAATGTCTAGCCTTACTGGATTGTACCACTACCCCCAGGTACTCTACTGTTATGTAATGTAATATCTATCCTTACTGGATTGTACTACTACCCCCAGGTACTCTACTGTTACAAAAAGTAACAGTAAAAGTTACAATTATGTACGCTGGAGAAAAGGCGCTTGCGTGGGGATATGATTACTGTGTATAAATACATTAACGGGCCATACAATAAACTATCTGGGGCATTGTTCACCAATAGAACATGTCAAAGGACACGAGGACATCCCTTAAGACTTGAAGAAAAAAGGTTTAGGCTTCAAGCTCGGAAAGGGTTTTTCACTGTGAGAACGGTAAGGCTATGGAACTGTCTTCCAGTGGACGTGGTAATGGCAGGTTCATTGGTCAGTTTAAAAAAAAAGCTGGATGAGTTTCTGCAAACAAGGAATGTTGCAAGTTACTGGTATTGATACATAAAGTAGAGTTGATCCAGGAAAATTTCCGATTGCTGCTTGGAGTCAGGAAGGAATTTTTTCCCCCTTCATAAATTTGGTGGGTTTTTTTTGCCTTCCTCTGGATCAACAGTTAGGCAGGAAATGAGGATATTGCTAGATGGGTTGGACTGGATGGACGTATGTCTTTATTCAACCTAAAATACTATACTACTATACTACTATGTAATGTCTGTCCTTACTGGATTGTACCACTACCCCCAGGTACTGTACTGCTATGTTATGTAATGTCTATCCTTACTGGATTGTACCACTACCCCCAGGTACTGTACTATTATGTAATGTAATGTCTAGCCTTACTGGATTGTACCACTACCCCCAGGTACTCTACTGTTATGTAATGTAATATCTATCCTTACTGGATTGTACTACTACCCCCAGGTACTCTACTGTTATGTTATGAAATGTCTATCCTTACTGGATTGTACCACTACCCCCAGGTACTGCACTGTTATGAATTGTAATGTCTATCCTTACTGGATTGTACCACTACCCCCAGGTACTGTACTGTTATAGTATGTAATGTCTGTCCTTACTAGATTGTACCACTACTCCCAGGTACTGTACTGTTATGTAATGTAATGTTTATCCTTACTGGATTGTACCACTACCCCCAGGTACTGTACTGTTATGTAATGTAATGTCTATCCTTACTGGATTGTACCATTACCCCCAGGTACTGTACTGTTATGTAATGTAATGTCTATCCTTACTGGATTGTACCATTACCCCCAGGTACTGTACTGTTATGTAATGTAATGTCTATCCTTACTGGATTGTACCACTACCCCCAGGTACTGTACTGTTATGTAATGTCTATCCTTACTGGATTGTACCACTACCTGGGGGTAGTGGTACAATCCAGTAAGGATAGACATTACATAACGCAGAGCGGACCCATAGAATTTCTATATATGAAGATCTTTAGGACAATTGTTGGCTTCATTGTCAGTTGTTTTCTCTATTACAGTCATGTCAGTTCTTGTGACTTTTATAAAACATCATAAAACTCTGTGGTTAAAGCCAATAACCAAACCCTCAGTTACATCTCCTCTTCTCCCTCACATTGTCCTTCTTGCCGCTTCTTGTTCATTGGCCATCCAGAGAAGGTGACCTGCCGTGCTCGACAAGTTACATTTGGGATCAATTTCACAATCTCAGTATCTTGTGTTCTGGTAAATCAGTCACAGTTGTCATTGCTCAATGCCACCAAGCCTGGAGAGCAAAGTAAAGAAATGGGTGGGAACAAGAGTGTCCATCTGCCTGGTCCTTCTCGTACCCTGGTCAGGTTGTGATATGCCTGGTCTGGCTGATCTCTCCCCACCATTCCCAGACTATGACACTCACACTTACCCTGGGAATGATATTACAATGTAATGAAGGGTCTGTTCCTCTGTTTACACGTGATTGGTTACATGGGATTCCTGTCTGCATTAAGTTTCAATTGTCGCTTTCCTGGTTAGGAAGTTACCAGCCAGTTTCAATGAGGCCCAACTGATCACTTTCAGCATGCTGGTGTTCTGCAGTGTTTGGGTGTCCTTCATCCCAGCCTACCTGAGTACCAAGGGTAAATACATTGGTGCTGTGGAGATCTTTGCCATCCTGGCTTCCAGTGGCAGGGTTACTGGGCTGTATATTTCATTCCCAAGTGTTACATTATCCTTCCACCCTTTTCCACCACCAACCCATATCCCAGTTTCCACACCCTGAAGCAGAACACCAGGAGACACATCACTGGGAAACTGTAATATCTTAATGTAATATAACTGATATTTTATGATAATTAAACAACATTTTTTTTTTCATTTCCCTTGTTATTGAATAATAATAATTTTGTATAATGACTGCATATTATAGATATATGAAATATATTAAAACGTACTAAAAAATTAGATTGTGTAAGTAGCGGTATATGTATTTTTCCGGGACATTTTAGTTTCCATCTTTTCTATCTAATCTAATTAGTAGGAATATTTTAATATGACATCTTCAACACAACTTTCTCGGGTATAACCCACCCACATTGCCAGCATGGCAATCAGAGCAGGATTATCCACAAGGTAACCTTAGTCTACGCAATATATGTAGCAAAAAAGGGGGCCCTAAATGATGGCCCTGCCTAGGGCCCCATATAATGGTAATCCATCTCTGACGGCAATCGAGATAAAGGTAGCCTGGCAGTTTCATATACACAGGGACCAGGCCACTCTACAAGATTCTCCACAAGGCAGGGACATGACCACAAGTGAAGCAGGTGGCCCAGGAACCAGAGGTATCCCCAACTTCATACTTTTCCCGTGAGAGATACAGCTCTCAGACAACCACTATAGATGGAGCATTGAGCAGGCCCAGAACCCCTGTATAAAACAGCTGTTCACCGTGTCTGACCCATGAGATTGTGCTTTTAGGGTTTTAAGCAACTGAGATAAACGTTGGGAACGTGTCCCAATCTTTACATTTTAAACTTGGGCTTAATAAATCCCAAAATCTGTTCCTGGACGATTGATGTCCTATGACCCTATAACTTACACAACATATGTGTATGTAGATATATACATAGACACCACACACACTCACATAATCTCTCTGACAGACAGACATTTACAGAATTGTTTAACCTTCATGTAACAGGTACTCCTGAGGGGCCTGAGGCACTAACTATGATCATTATCGGGAGAAGCACAACATTCCCCTCCCTAGAGTATTATACCATAATTCAGAGTATCCTCTATATTTTCTGGGTGGTTAACCCCTGCAGTAAGTGTAAAAAACAAACAAAAAACAGTGTCCCTGCCCACCTCTGCAGCTCCATCCAGCCCAGCGATGGTTAATACAACCAACAAGTTCCACTGGGTTATTACCTTCAACTTCATGGTTCCACAGGCTGCAGTCTCTGCTTCGCCCCTGCTCCTCTCACACACCATCCTCTACTCCTGATTGGACTACCAAGGCTGTTTATTTTCATAGCATTGATGGCAAGCTGTTCCTGATAATACAGTGGAGATCAGGGTTGCCAGGTTGTCCCACAGTCAGGGCAGAAATCCCATCTTAGAAATGGACCTGCCAACCCTGCCCCTTCTGCCTCCGTCCCATACAATCTTCACCTGCCGCCTCCTGCTCAGGCGCCGGGTAAGGGCTAGGTCACATCAGCGCATTTTACCACGTGATCTGATCACATGTTTAAAGGAAAATTAAACCCAATTTTTATACTCCAGAATCTGAAAACACCCCCCCTAAAAACACCAATAAGCTATAAAATGCCACTTCAGTAAACTCTGTTAAAGTAAATCAAAGCCTGTTAAGAACTGGATGAAGTATCTGTGTGTATGTGCAGTGTTAGACCACACCTCCTGTCCTCAGTCACATGCTTCCTTGCTTTATCCGTCCTTTAAAAGGATTGGCTAGAGATTATTAATGGGTGTGACCAACTGTAACAAGTTTGTGCCATAGCTAAGGACTGAGCATGTGCAGAACATAATGGTCATTGACCAAACTGTCTGATATTAGAATGCTGAGAAGTAAAGCACAAACCATATGTTATTTAGGTAAATTTCCCAGCTCCTGTATCAAAATGAGAGGTAAGACACCGATTACTGGTTATATATCAAGGTGTTCTGCCCTCTGGTTCAGTTTTGTTCTGTGGCTTTAGTTGCCCTTTAAAAGGTCCTTTCTAGTTTATCGTTATATTTAATAAAGAATGGATATCTCCGTTATACATGTATATTTAAAATAATATTAAAGATTCTAATATCAGCCTCCACATATCACAAAAATCAGATAAAGAGCAGTTTGTATGAATAACCCTGATAGAGTACTTACCAACCTAAAATCACATCCAAAGGGGGGGATAGGGGATGTTGAACTGGACCAGCAGTTCTCTTTATTCACAGCACCGCAGGACTGATCTTGTGACTTACGTGGTTGGTAATGGTCCTGCTGGCCGGCTGCACAGATCTCACTGTTTTGTCTTTGGACGGTATCAAGATGGTGTAGTGTAGGCACTGTGAGAAGTGTCCAGATCCTTGGCTCAGCATGTCTGGAATGGGCGGCTCTACCCCTTATACAGAATTTCTCCTTCCTTGTGTTCCCTTCAATCTCTACAGAGATCCCGTTGACAATCTGCTGTCTCTCTTAACCACAACCTATAAAATTGAAATATATAAAATGTGTAAACCATAAAGTGCTCTATGCAATACAAAATGCTACACAATTCATTTAAAACTTTATTCAAGGACAGAAGAAATACATACAAACTGCACTTTCTATAACTTTTTACACTTGATCTTTTTCTTGTAATACATGGAGACTGATATTAGAGCATTTTATATATTATTTTACTATACTGTATAGGTATAACAGGAGATATTCCTTTATTAGATGTAATAGACACAGTTTGCAGAGCGGGGGGGTCGGTTGTAGATATACTGCCCAATAAAATCGTTATTCAGGTAGATTTCTTATTTGTATCTTGATCGACTGGACAGTAAAAATATAAAACCCCTCAAAATATTTTTCTACAACATTTCATTGATAAAATAGTACCCCCCAATGCACGGTGAGACACTCATGTCACGCTAATGAGGCAATTTGAGCTAAATGCTCAGGGTGGCACCCTCATAACATAACCTGACTTCAATTTGTCACTTGAACTTCGAAAATCCGTTGAATGAATTGCGTGAGTTTGGGCCAACCTACTCTTTAGGGTCTCTATCTACCAAAATGCCAAAAATTACTACTAATAGGTGTAATAGGCACTAGCTAAATATAACAACAGCCTGTCTGTGGGGAGGTACATGCCAGAATATTTAGTATAGCCTACACACGAATCGCTCGGGTGAACCCGATTCTAACTGAAACTTTAAAAGTTCAAATAAGTTTTGGTGATAGGTAAGTGTCCCCAGACCGTTTCCATAGCTATTTGAGGTTTGAATAAAGACATACGCCATCCAGTCCAACCCATCAGACAATATCCTCATTTTCCTGCCTAAACTGTGATTCCAGAGGAAGGCAAAAAAACCGCGAAACCCCATTATTTAATGAATGGGAAAAATTCCTTCCTGACTCCAAGGTGGGATCGGAAAATTTCCCTGATCAACTCTACTTAGGTATTACAATGCATAACTTGCAACATTCCTTTGTTTGCAGAAACTCATCCAGGTCCACCTTTTTTTTTTAACTGACCAATGAAACCTGCCATTACAAACAACGTCCACTGGAAGACAGTTTCTTAGGCTTTACCGTTCTCTACAGTGACAAACCCTTTCCCGACTTTTAAGCCTAAAACTTTTTTCTTCAAGTCTTAAGGGATTCCTTGTGTCCTTTGACATGTTCTATTAAAAAAAAAACAAAAAATGGTGAACAATTGCCCCAGATAGTTTAATTGTATGGCCATTTAATTTATTTATCCACATTAATTCACATCCCCCCGCAACGCCTTTTTTTTTTCAGCGGACATATTGTAACTTTTCCCTCTTCATATCAGCTCCCCCAATCCCCTTATTAATTTAGAGTTGCCCTTCTCTGAACCCTTTTTTCATTTCAACAGGTTCCCCTTTTTGTCCACTGATTCCAAACTTGCACTGCATGTTCCATGAGGCCTCACCCCAATGCTTTGTAAAGAGTGAGAATTACATTTCCCTCCCTTGAACATACCATCTCATTTATACAATAGCAATACCATGCTGCTCTGGCTGTTGCCGCCGCTGGCACTTCTTGCTACCTTTAAGTTTTGTAACCCTGTGGCACCCCCTTAGCACTTTAGTCCATACGATGAAGCCCCATTTATAACTACTCTCTGCATCTATTCATTAACCAATTTTCTATCCATGTACAAAATGTGACTCCCCAGACCAACAGACCTCTGCTCATGAACATTAGTCTATGGGGGACAGTATCAAAAGCCTTTGCAAATCCAAGGAAAACACATCTACTAACGATGCCAGGTCCTAAATTTCTACGTACTTCCTCATAAAACCAAGCAGTTAGTTTGACAGAACTATTCCTCCTAATCCTGCTGGTTACTACTTATCATTTCAGTCCTTAAACATACGCTATACATGTTTTTCACTATATCTTCCATGATCTTTCGCCACCACTGAAGTTAACTTACAGGCCTGTATACCTCTCGTCTGTGAACGCTTGCCCTTTTTGATATTGGAATAAAGAGATCAGCCCCTTTTTTCCAATCCAGAGGCCAACCCACCGGACATGATGATCAGCAAAATAAGAACAATGGCCTAGATCAACGGACTTATCCGGTCCCAGGAGATTTTTATTAATCTACCCCTTCTTTATTCTTTTCTGTACCAAGCCTCAGTTAACCAAAGAGCACTTAATCCTTTTATACCATTATTGCTAGGATACTCTATGATATCTGTACTTGTATCTTCTATAGTAGACAGAGGGGGAAAAAGTATTTCAAGACTTAGCTTTCTCGCCATCCTCCGTTACTAACTATCCCCATTAATTATGGTGGCCACATTCTCAGTCCTCATCTTCTTACTAATTATATCCTTTAATAAAAAATGTAGGCTAGTGAGGCTTTGAGTTTGATTGCTTTCTACACTCCTTGTTACAGTTTTTATAATCCCTAAAGCCTTCCGTTCCTCTTCCTTAAGGTTAAATGCCTTTTTCTTTTTCTTTTCTTCCTTTCCATTTGCCTCTTTACTTAAATCAGCCACATGGTGCAGATGTATTTTTTTTTTACATTTTATTTTTCCCAGGGTTATTTAGATTGACCTGGCTTAAAATCCCCTTGAACACAGTCCACCTTCTGTTCAGTTACCTTTACCTGATAATACATTATCCTAGTTGGACATTCTGAGAGCTATTTTAACCTGGGAAAAATTTGTCTTCGGAAATTACAAGTCTTTGTTAACCCAGCGCAACTTTTCCTTTTGATAACAAGGCCTCCAGTTAACCTTTATATCTATAATGCTCCCCAATGTTAGGATATTACCAGATCCCAACAGAGCTCCTTTTCTAGTAAGGAACCTCAACCATCCGTGAGAAAAAATTATCCTGCAGGCAAAGTCAGGAACTCATCGCCTTTTTTTTGTGATGGCGTTCCACCCCAACCAATCAGAATGTCAGGTAATTTAACATGGAGAATTCAATAACAGTTCTTATCGGTTAAAATGGTGCTATTTTTGAATATTCACCCAAATGACACACTCCCTAAACTTGCAGCCCTTGCAACTTGCATATGAAGTTTACTCACTTCCTCTCTGCTAGCATTGGCGGCTTATAGCAGACACCACCAATGCATTACCCCTTTCCTGTTGCCTAATCCACCCATATTGCCTCCCACTTTATCATCCCATATCACCAGTTATCTCTGTTTTAAATTTGGCTTCAATTCATTTTTAACATAAACACTACGCCTCCCCCCCCTTTTGGTTTTTTCTCTGTCCTGCCTAAACAGGCGTCTCCTTCTAAATTTACAGCCCAGATGAGAACTGGAAGCAGGTATCAAGGAGCGTATCGCTCCGAAACAAATCAGTCTATGTTAGTATCATCATGTCTTTAAAATCAATCCACATCATATTATCATCAATAGGCGTGCCAAAAATACATAGAATGTGCAACCAACAGTGGTTCGTAAACGCTTTTTTTCAACGAGCGTCATATGCCGCTTCAATCAGAGCCTCGCTGAGGGAGGAGCTCCTAATAAGACTTTGGTATGTGAATGTCTATATTTAGCCTTAGTCCATGAGCACTGTTCAACCATGTTTCTGCTATACCTATTACATCATACTTTTCATTTAATGCCATATTTCCCAATTCACAACCATTTTTTTTAAAGGGCAACTAAAGCCACAGAACAAAACTGAACCAGGGCAGAACACCTATATATAACCAGTAATCGTGTGTCTTACTCATTTTGATAAGGACTGGGAAATTTACCTAAAATACATATGGTTTGTGCTTTACTTCCAGCATTCTATATCCTTCAACAGTTTGGTCAGTCCTTAGTTACATGGTACAGTTGGTCACACACCATTATAATCTTACCACCTTTTAAGGACGATAGCAAGGAAGCATGTGACTGAGGCAGGAGGTGTGGTCTAACACTGCACATACACACAGACTTCATCAGTTCTTACAGCTTTGATTACTTTAACAAAGTTTACTGAGTGGATATTTATAGTTATTGGTGTTTTTAGGGGGGTGTTTTCAGATTCTGGAGTATATAAAATTGGGTTTAGTTCTCTTTAAACTATAGTCCCCCATTGACTTATGGGTTCGTTTTCAAACTCATCGAACTTCCAAACTTTTACTGAAGTTAGCCATATTTTGAAACGGAATCACAACTTTATGCAAGTTCTGATATCACGTAATATTTACATTTAACATTCTCTAAAAACGCTATCAACTTTATCTTCTGTTAAGCTTATTCAGCCCTTCAATTGTAAATAAATAGGCAAGGACTTTCTCAATCAAATTGCAGTTTGCCAAGGACATGTTCTATGCAAACAAATCATTTGTAACTAATCACACAGTAATTCGGATTATTACCAGCAATCTTAATTCTGCTTTTTTCTTTCTCTCCTTCTCTGACCATCTTTATCCCTGTTTTTTAGGTCTGGGAAATTTTACTTTTTAAAATGGGATGGGGCACAGTTTGTCAGTAAAAGAGTGTCAGTCACCCAGCCCTCCCCTGGCACAACTACTGTAGAAACTCTCCATTCTATAAGTAAAGCTTATTCTCTATCATCACTGCATGGCTTAATTGGTCAGCAATTAAGATCAGGCATAAATAATATAGTCCAGTCATTTTTGTTCAGTTAGTGTCCCATTTTATATTGTATATCTTGGGTAATATCACATAAAAATATCCACACCCTAGACAAAATCATTTTGACACGAAACAATGGTTCTTTAAACATATTATTTTAAAATCATCCAACAGAATTGGCTTCTTTCGCATTTGTAACCCAAGAATGTGGTATTATGTTTTCAGGCAGGCACAGATCTTCTCAAATGGTTAAAAAGCTTTTTACTTAGCGTGGAATGTTCTGGTAACACTTGGGAATGACTATACAGCCCAGTTAACCCTGCATGATGTTTTGCCCCATTCTAAAATGCTTTCCAAGCCTGCACAATGCAGAGGAGGCAGCTTGGGGCAGAGTAATCAGTGTTGGCTAAGCTGTCAGGTTTACAAAACTGGCAACCCTGTGCAAGAGAGTAAAGAAAAGGAAATCTATCTAAACTTGGCTTTATTGTTAAAATTATATTTTGGAAGTGAATATGTCCTTTAAGGTCAATAAGAATTTAGGGGAAAATAAATGGGCAGGCAATTGGATTTCTCAAATCAATTTTGATCATATTTGATAATAATGTTCTCTATATTTCTAGCGTAGCAGCAGATAGGATGTAAATTTGCCTTTTGCATTTTCTTTTTAATATGTACACATCTATAAATACATTTCCATAATGGTTAGAACATTTTGTGAGAGATCATGTACAGAGAGGAGATGTCACTGATGTGGACCCTAGGTGAAACGGGCCTGAGGAAGTGGGTCCGCCACGAAAGCGTCACATGGGTGGCTGTCCTTTTTGTCCACTTGTGTGGTCCGTGTATCTCCGACCATTTAATATGATTCTAATAAGTACGTCGTATATATCATATCCCTGTGAGTAGTTTCCTCAGGGTTCCATACTGGGGCCACTTCTATTTAATCTATTTATAAGTAATTAAAAGGGGGCAAAACTGCAGATGAGTGGTAACTGGTACAGGTGATCTAGATAGAGCATCAAATTGGCAGCAAAGTTGCAGATTTAACTTTGCAAATGCTAACAGGCAACTATGCTTAAAGGACATATACTTAAAGGGCATGTCCACCCCAAAACTAAAATTTGCACCACTGTGTAGTGTACATCTCTGCTCTATGGTTTTCCTGCAGGCTTGTCCAAAGTCCCAGAAAGTGAAGAGTAGGAGTGTCAGTGAGCCATCCAGTTGCCTGCTTCTTCTTGTCCTCAGGAAGGAACCTTCCCCCCCCCGGCGTCCTGCCATGTTCTCTGCCCCTTAAATCGCAGCTCTCTGTATATGTATTAGTAAGTAATTCTCAATAATATATAGTATCCTGTACCAACCAGAACTACAGTATATGTAATTACCAGTAATTCTCAATATTATATAGTATCCCTGTACCAACAGAACTACAGTATATGTATTAATACAAGTAATTCTCAATATATATAGTATCCCCGTACCAACCAGAACTACAGTGTATGTATAATACCAGTAATTCTCAATATTCTATAGTATCCTGTACCAACCAGATCTACAGATATGTATTAATACCAGTAATTCTCAATATTATATAGTATCCCTTTACCAACCAGAACTACAATATAGTATTAATACCAATAATTCTCAATATTATATAGTATCCCGTACCAACCAGATCTACAGTATATGTATTAATACCAGTATTCTAATATTATATAGTATCCCTGTACCAACCAGACTACAGTAATTGTATAATTCCAGTAATTCAAAATATTATATAGTATCCCTGTACCAACCAGATCTACAGTAATGTATTAATACCAGTAATTCTCAAATATATTAGATCCCTGTACCATCCAGAACTACAGTATATTATAATACAAGTAACTCTCTATATTATATAGTATCCCTGGACAACCAGAACTACAGTATAGTATTAATACCAGTAATTCTCAATATTATATAGTTATCCTGTCCCACCAGAACTACAGTATATGTATTAATACTAGTAATTCTCAATATTACATAGTCTTAGAAACTTATCTAGTCCACTTTAAAGCTATTCAATGAATTGCCATTACCACATCTGCTGGAAGACAGTTCCACAGTGTCACCGTTCTCACTGTAAGAAACCTTCCTAACCTGAACATGAAACTTCTTTTCTTCCAACCTTGTAGTCTGTGTCCTCTGATAGACCGATAGTAACCAAGGAATGGGCGTGGTTAAATTTTTTTGGTTTTAAACTTCACACCATGGAGGTTTTTATACAGTTCCTCAAATAGACATTTATTAACACCAAATTCCTGTAAAATAAAGATTTTTTCCCAAATTTTTTAAAAAAAAAACCCCTCAAGGCCCTCAAGGCCAGCTCCCACAGATAGGTACGTATAAGATGCCCAAGCCCAGCTCCAAAGTTCAAGACCGCACAATGGCACACTGTGTTGGCTCCTTGGCCAGACAAATTAGGTAGGTGCAATCCTCTCAGCCCCCTACTTCCAGGGCTGAAACATCCAAGCAAGGAAAAGAGTAGAGGAGCACACTACTAGGGTGAATGCTTCTTTATTAGTGCAAAAACAACAAACAACGTTTTGGGACTCAAGGCCCCTTCCTCAGGTATAACTGGCAGTGAGTGCTACAAACATATATATACCCCTAGGCTCCACCTCCATGCCATGTGGCAAGTTGATTGAGGGCCCAGGGTTTCACAGTGGGCTGTACATATCACAGTCAAATACATCAAGTGTTAAAAGTGCTGCTGACAAGTGTAAAACATACTACAATATAAAGTGTCTAGTTCATGGATATTTAAAAACACAATATATAAAACATCATATATAAAACATTCATATTAAGATTATAAGAACTGCAAAAGTGTTCACAAATAAAGTGCAATTATTTAAAGTGCTTCTAGTCTCTCCATAATCCCGTGTTTATACTGAATAAAAAACAAAGTGGATACAAATCCTGTGCAATGTGCTGACTAGCATAGATATTAAAGTGTTTCAAGTGAAGATAGAGACCAATGTTACAGAAAGTAAAATGTAATATGAGTAAAATATATGTAAAATATAAAAACAAATCTATCTTCTTGGAGTTAAATTGTATTCTCTTCATATCCATTAGATGGCGTACCAAGCCTGAGTGTAGAATATAAACATACGTGTATAGTTTAAAATTCCTAACTATCTTGATATATATGATAAATATAATAGCTGATTGCTACGCATAGAGGGTAATAGTACAAATTTTGAAACCAGTATATTAGCCACAGATAGGTAGTACCCTTAAAAGAAACTGCTTTCTTATGGTCCCCTCCTCTATTATTCACTTTCACCACTTCCAGAATTTGCCACTTAAGTTGTGATACATTGTGGCGTCTTTCAAAGAAGTGCCTACTAACAGGGGTTTCATATCTGCTAGGTATACTTTGTAGTTAGTAATATCCCTACGTGTTCTCCTATGCGGATTTTAGCCTCCTTCAGTTTTACCAACGTAGCCCCATCCACATGGGCATTTCAAGAGGATATCACTCTTTCGTGGAACATGTGGCAAAATCATGCAACTTAATTTTGTACCTTTACTAGGATGTGCACCATTTCACCAGAGACTTAGAATTGCAAATGCACATTTTCTACAGGGAAAGGTACCCGCTTTCAAGGGACCCAGGAGATAATTTTTCACTGTCTGTGGGAGCTATATCTGTATGAACCACCCAAGCCCAGCTCACACAGATAAAATTCCCTCATGCTGAGCTCACACAGACTGGTACAGATAAGATGCTCTCATGCCCAGATCACACAAACTTAAGTTAGTTTGTGTGATATTACCCCACTACACTTTATAAGCAGAGCAGGGCCCGAGTGGCTGCATAAAGTGGCAGTTAGTGCAGAGATAAGAGGGGAAAAGTGCTGGTGAACATGTGCACTCATGCATTTGGATTGTTTGTTCCTTCTGCTCTGTCTGTCTCTTTTCTAAAAAAAAAAAAACCTTTTAAAAATAGCTCTGCCTGCATCTCTTGCTATGCACGCAGTTATGAAATCAGAAGGTCCAGCCTAAAATTAAGGTATAAATAGTCTGGGTTCTTGCAGATCCGTGAAATCTGCTTGAGAACTTGGTTAAGTCCATTTCTACTAAAAAGTGAATTCAAGTTGTTAGGTCATAAGTCATGTGGGTAAAAGAAAATAATAGTTAAGAGGTTGGCCAAGGCTTTATTACATTTAAGGGGAACTAAACACTAGTGCATTGAGACACTAGAATTGTAATTGAAACAATGGGGTGAAGAAAGTAGAAGGGATAGTATAACTGTTAAAAAATAACACACTTATAAGGTAACTTGTAAGAGATCATTTACTGTATATAAAACTGCAGAGAATAATGTGAACAAAGGAGCGAAGATGGGCAAGAAAAAATGGGGCATATGTATAAACAATTGCTATTTTCGCCATTTCGGTATCGCTGGGAAAGAGTGTTGCCTGGGTGAGTTTTACACTATTTATCATATCCTGTTAATAAAATAGAGAAAATTCATCTGGGTGAGTTTTACACTATTTATCATATCCTATTAATAAAATAGAGACAATTCACCTGGGTGAGTTTTACACTATTTATCATATCCTATTAATAAAATAGAGAAAATTCCCCTGGGTGAGTTTAACACTATTTATCATATCCTATTAATAAAATAGAGAAAATTCCCCTTGGTGAGTCTTACACTATTTATCATATCCTATTAATAAAATAGAGAAAATTCCCCTTAGTGAGTCTTACACTATTTATCATATCCTATTAATAAAATAGAGAAAATTCACCTGGGTGAGTTATACACTATTTATCATATCCTATTAATAAAATAGAGAAAATTTGCCTGGGTGAGTTTTACACTACCGTATATACTCCAGTATAAGTCGATCCGAGTGTAAGTCGAGGTACCTATTTTTACCTGAAAAATTTGTAAAGGCTGATTGACTCGAGTTTAAGTCGAGGGTACAAATTATGACCACTACTGCCTTCTGATTCTGTATTGTTTTGTGGCTTAATTTGCCATTTAAGCTTACCATCATTTACAATTCTCCTGGCCCCCATATAGTAAAGGGCACTCTGATCCCATAATTAAAAGTGTCACCTGAGAGTTATACTGTAGTTTCAAGCTGTCACTTGCATTAAACTAGCAGCCATTTTGCCCTAAATTGAGAAGACCCATCAGATTTACAGCTTCCAGATGAGCAGTGACAGTGCTGAGTGAGTCCAACAGCCAGACTACAGGAAACAGAAAGGAGTGTAAAGGCAGATCAGCTCCTGTAATTTTCTATGCAGGTGAAGGATTTTTAACACATCGCCACCTACTGGTTACTATTCGCAATTGCAGGACTAGAGAGGAATTGGTAGGACTAGAGAGGAAATACAAGGCGGTACAGCAGAGCGAATGGATTTAAACGTTAGGAGAAGGATTTTGTATGCAATTTGCTGTTTATTGGGCAGCCAGGTTGTTGTCCGGTACAGAGGAGATTTGGGATCCTGTTTATTACAGAGTAAGACAATACGTGTAGCAGAGTTTAGTATCGACTGAAGGGGAGTGAAGTGGGAAGCAGGAATACCATTCAGTAGTAGTTTAAAATAGTCCAGGCCAGGGCTGCCATAAGGGAGTACAGGAGGTACTCCAATATGGTGCCAGGACATGCCAGGGGCCCAGAAGCTGGAGGCCTTACCATACTGGGTGTCGTCTAATAGAGACCTTTTTTGAGTTACCTTTAAAAAAAGCCACCCAGAAGAACCTTGCAGAAGAGGACAGCCTTTTGCTATGTTTGCTATCAGTTAGTGAGTGACCGAAAGCTTAAGATAATTCAAACGCTAGTACAGCAACACCAACCCACTTCCTCCAACATAGCCAATCAGTGCTGTCCTCTTGTCCAAGGCTTCCAGTTGACTTTTTTTGGAACATTACTTTAACTCAAAAGAGGATGGATTACCTGACACCCACTATGGAAGACTGTGTGCTTCCTTTTGAGCATGTATTGGGGGAAGGAGAGGGCAGTAAGTACAACTTTGAGTTTACCAAACATGCTACCAATGTGCTAATAATTTTATCAATCTGCCAACCATTTAACAGTGCCACATTAGTAATCTTTACCAGTATCTTGGTTCTAATGATTTACCAATGTCTATGTGTCAAACATTTAACAGTGCCACATTCCCAATCTTTGACAGGGTCTGTGTGCCAGTGATTTACCAATGTGTATGTGTGAATCATTTAACTGTGCCACATTGTCAATCTTTACCAGTGTCTTGGTGCATATGATTTACCAATGTCTATGTGCCAACCATTTAACAGCGCAACATTGCCAATCTTGACCAGTGTCTGGGTGCCAATGATTTACCAATGTCTATGTGCCAACCATTTAACATTGTCACCTTTTTACTAGTGTCTGGGTGCCAATTATTGTACCATTTTCTATGGTGCACCCATTTAACAGTGCTAATTTACCAAGGATTTTACCAGTCAAAGTGTGTCAGAAAAATTCTGTTGGAGACAATCTGATTAAATCATTGTGCTAAGTGTATTGGTTATATCCATTGTATATTGTCTCTCTGTATTTCCATGTCTGTCTATCTATCTGTCTATTTCTTTGTATCTCTCTCTCTGTCTACTCTATGTTATGTTTGTCAGATTTATCTTTTTTTATCAATCTGTTTGTACAGAATTCATATGTCTAAAGGGCGTGTTTAAAGGGCATCTATAGTCTACAAATTGACTTTAAAAAATAGTTAAAGTCTCTTTCCCAAAGAGGTAGGTAATCCTGGAGTCCTAAAGGTAGGTGTGTGCTATTTTTAGTAAAGGTCACTTGTATAAAGGCCACAGTTCCCCTTTAAACCAGGCGTCCCTGGTTTAAAATATGTAGGATCTCAGAAGTAGGACACTCTTAGTGACTTGCGGCTACAGTACATGATAGTAACGTATAGATGATGAGTAATTATATATAGGAATCGGGCTTCATATCACTAGTGCATCAATGCTAGTGCATATAGCAGACTAGTGTTAGTAGCGGGCTAATATTCAAACAAATAGTCCAAAAGTTTATTAATATGCAGATCAAACCAGTGCAAAAGTAATAAATATTAAAGGCACAAAGTATACCCTTATTTTACAATGTGGTGTAAAATAACAAACACTGTGAAGATAATGATATTGTTATATCACAACGTTTTAGAAATACTTTCGCTAGTCATCCGACTGGATCTCTCAATTCAGAATGACTTGTACAAGAATCTGTTGGCAATAAAAACCCTGGAATGTGTGTCAATCTGCCAGTGGCGTAACTAGCCCCTCCCAGCAAAACACATGATGGGGCCCCTATCTGTGCTTTATCTACAGTAGTTTTCTGGGAGCAAGGGTGTATCTGTCATATGAAAAATAATAAGATGATGTTTTGTTTAGGACATGAGGGAGAGTGGGCGTTATTACTTGTTATGTGGGGTTGGGAAAGATTTCATAATTTGAATCAACTTTGTTCCTTAATTTTTTTTTAGAAATTTTCATAAAAACATGAAATTCTACAAAAAAATGTGTTCGGAATAATGCACCTAAGTATGAAAAGATGGCAACAAAAAGAAGGGTGTGAGGAGCACAATATATCAGTGTATAATAAACAGTAATACTCTGATATATATTGTATTCTTCTTACCTTTGAGACCCCCTTCCATGACCCCTTCCCAGCCCCCTGCCCCATACTCGAGGAGGGGGAGGGAAGGGCCCTCTGGGGGGGTGGAGGGACCCTCCAGCGGGGGTACTGAAAAGTGCCTTTTGGGGCTTAAGGGGTCCCGCAGCTCGAGCCGGGACCCCCACCCTGCATCAGGGCCTTTGCAGCACTTATGAGCCCTTTAGGGCTTAGGGGTCCCGCAGCTCGAACCAGGACCCCCAGTGAGTGGCTCTTAAAAGAGCCCTTTGGCGGCTTCTTCTTTCTTCCAGCCCTGTAGACACCAGCTCCGATGAGGCCGTAGACCCCCGAGAGGTACCCCTGCCGGGGTCTTCATCCATTGTGACTTCTTCGGACTGACGACACCAACCCCACTGAGGTTGCCGATGCCAGGCAGGCTCACTGTGACCGCCAGTTAGCCCACTGGCACCGCCAGCCTCAGTGGAGCCAATGTTGCCAGGCGCTTTCTTCTTTCTTCAGCCATCTAATGCAATGGCATCTGAGGTTTGAAATTTTATGATATCTCATTGGTTAATGTAAAGCATTACCTCAGATGCCATCGCAGTAGATGGCTGAAGAAAGAAGCGTCTGGCAATATTGGCTCCGCTGAGGCTGGCGGTGCCAGCGTGCTCACTGGCGGCCGCAGTGAGCCTATCTGGCATCGGCGACCTCAGTGGGGTTGGTGTCACCAGCCGATAACATATGCGACGAATCAGGATGCCGGCAATATCGGCCTCGTTGAGGCCCCCGGAGCCCGCCGGAGGTACCCCTGGCGGCCACAGGGGTACCTCTTGGGGGTCAGTGGCATCAGCAGAGCTGGTGTCGCCGGGGCTGAAAGAAAGAAGACGCCGTCAAAGGGCTCTTTTAAGAGCCACCCACTGGGGGTCCCGGTTCGGATCCCCTCCAAAGGCACTTGTAAGTGCCGCAAGGTCCCTGATAAGGCCGGGTAAGGGGGTCCTGGTTCGAGCTGCAGGACCCCTTAAGCCCCAAAAGGCACTTTTCAGTACCCCCGCTGGAGGGTCTCTCCACCCCCCCAGTGGGCCCTTCCCTCCCCCAGTCCGCGAGAGTACTGGGCGGGGCTGCTTGGTATGGGTCGCGGCGGGTGCTTCTAGCTACAGTCGGTCTAAACTTACACTTCCAGCTTGCACAATAACTAGCAACAGCAAGTCCCTGATTTAAATGTGCCCTACTACTGCTAGGACAGAGCATCAGCTGAACTCCTGCACCTTTTTATTTTTCAAACTAGCCGCAAGCCTGAAAATGTTTTTGCTCTTATTAAGGTGTCCATAGACAGGAGAAAGCAGAAATATTTATAGCAAACCAGTAACTAGTTTCATAGAATATGTTTTGGGGGTTTATAACACTGCTTATAAAACATTTCTATCACACAGACATAACACAGTGGGAGGAGAGACTTCACGGCTTATAATTTGATTGACGACAGCTAGAATCCTAGGGGATTTTAACAAAACGCAAAGAACAATTTTGTTTAAACTTATCAGTATGTTTTGCCAGGTGGCAGGGAATAAAAGACAAGACTGGATTTTTATTGTTTGATTATCATTAAATTTAAGTAATGATGTTATATTACATTAGGATATTTATATTTTCCCAGTGATGTGTCTCCTGGTTTTTTTGCTCAGGGTGGAACAGGATAATGTAACACTTGGGAATGAATATACAGCCCAGTAACCCTGCACTGGAAGCCAGGATGCAAAGATCTCCACAGCCACATGTATTTACCCTTGGTATCAGGTAGGCTGGGATGAAGGACACCCAAACACTGCAGAACACCAGCATGCTGAAAGTGATCAGCTGGGCCTCATTGAAAACTGGCTGGTAACTTCCTAACCAGAAAGCTACAATGAACTTAATGCAGACAGGAATCCATGTAACCAATCACAGTGTAGAACAGAGAACAGACCCTTCATTACATTGTAATATCATCTTCCCAGGGTAAGTGTGAGTGTCATAGTCTGGGAATGGTGGGGAGGAGATCAACCAGACCAGGCATATCACAACCTGACCAGGGTACAGAGAAGGACCAGGCAGATGGACACTCTTGTTCCCACCCATTTCTTTATCTTGCTCCGCGGCTTGGTGGCATTGAAGGCAATGACAACTGTGACTGATTTAGCCAGAACACAAGATACTGAGATTGTGAAATTGATCCCAAATGTAACTTGTCTGCCGGCAGGTCACCTTCTGGGATGGCCAATGAACAAGAAGCAGCAGAGGAAGGACAATGTGAGGGAGAAGAGGATGATGTAACTGGGGTTTGGTTTATTGGCTTTAACCACAGGAGTTTTATGGTGTTTCACAAAAATCAAAAATCAAAGACCGAATAGGCTGTACACAATGAAACAAGTGACAATGTAGCCATAGATTTTCCTAAAGGATCTTCATATGATAGAAATTCCATCATCCTCTGGATACAGACAGTTCTGTTATCACTGGACCATTGTTCCTTAGAGCACTGGACACAAGTTTCCATATCTGGAAAATGATAAATTTGTATATAAATGTAACATAAATCATATGAGAATGTACTTGGCATATACTGTAAGTAAAAACACACAAACATGCATATAGAGTCATAGCCAAATATTGTGATATACAAACTTTACCAACTTGTTTTAAACCTTTCTATGGTATAATTAAGAATAAATTCTAAACACAACAGGTTTAAAAGACTTTAATTGGAAAATGCATCAAATTACATGTATTTTCAGTGAGTCAATAATTAAAGTGCTAGCATGTCTTCATTAAACCTTTTAAATTTACTCTAACACGCTGAGACAAATTATGGCTGATGGCCATCCATTCTTGACTAGGGATGAATTAACCCTCACATTTTGGATTGGATTTTCAGATTAATTTTTTTCCTAAATATTGGATGATATACTCAGTGAAGTTAAGATCTGATATAGTTTTGCTGGCCATGGATCTAAAATTTCAGTTTTACAATCCCAGAGCTGCTTTATTATTTTACCTTGTGACATGGTTTCAGTTGTGGTGGAAAATACACAGACTACTATTAAATTCCACCTGGATTGTTGGAAGATGTTGCTCATGTTGGCTTTTGTTACTATTTTATTCATTGCAGTGTTCTTGGGCACACTAGTGAGTGAGCCCTACATATAGATTGTCATATGGGCGATATTTATTAAAGGGAATGTCCTCTTCTTACAATTTTTAAAAAAAATATATTATGCAGGACCCCCCATAACCTAGTTTTCGTTATTTAAAAATATAATAATTCTACTCCCAGTAAGAGAAATCGTACTTACCAGCTACTCGATTCACCACCACGGCTCTCTGGCACTTCCAGGTAGGGCAGTCAGTCTCGGCTGGTGTTACAGCCAATCACTGACAGCCATTCCCAAATTAGCCTACACTGCAGCTGCTCGGGAACACAAAAAGAACAGAACAGCTGCAGTGGAAGGGGGAGTGGAGAGACAGGAAGCGGCAGTGGATCGAAATCTTGTAAGTATGATTTCTCTGGCTGGGAGCAGAATTATTACATTTTAACAAAACAAAAACTAGGTTTTAGGGGCTCCTGCATATGATATTATTTTTTATATAATGGGTGGACATTCCCTTTAAGACAGTATCGGAAACATCCATATACCATGTGGTAGCAAAACACCACAATGGTATTTTATGGGCAATCATAAATTTACAATTGTGGATGTATCACAATCATAATTTGGTTGTGAAGATTCTCATTCATCCAGGTCATGGTATATCTGTTGTATTCAATTAGATCAACTGGACTTGAAGTTTAGTTCTTGAAGACGTTTTCGCTAGTACATCCGACTGGATCTCTCAATTCAGAGACTTGTACAAGATCTTTGGCAATTATGTACCCTGGAAAATTCCAATTAGCATATCACAGCCAAGTGTTAAGGGCGTGATGGCATAGGGCTAAGAGGTGTTATAGGAACGCCCAGAGTAAGGTGTCAAAACAGCATTGTACATGGCAGACAGTTGGGGGCATATTTATAAAGAATCGATAATATCGCAAAAAAATTACCGGCGCACATCGCGGCCGCGAAAATAGCGCTATCGCCGTATTTATAACGGCGAGCGCTATTCCCGCGATACCTATCGCGGCCGCGATGTGCTGCGGTAATTTTAAGCCCCTTCGCGGCGATACTGTATAGTATCGCCGCGAAGGGACTTAAAATCCCTTCCCGACGCTGCTCCCGCCCACACCCCCCGCGGCGGCAGCGGCGACCACCGCCCGCCGCCGCCGCTTCCAGCAGTCCCTCCCAACCCGTTCCCCGTTCGCGGCAATCTCGGAACGGAGGGCTAGGAGGGCTGCCGGAGGGGCGCAGCAGGTGGTCGCGACCACCTGCCGCGCACCCCCTCCCCGGCAACCCCTCCAAGCCCCCCGCCCCAGCCGCTCCGGGGGAGGGGACGGGAGGGAGCCGCTGGGGGGGTTTCTGGAACTTTCTGGAAAGTTCTGAAATCTGATTGGTTAATGTAAAGCAAGTATTAAAAATTGACCAATCAGAAACGGATTATGGATTTCTGCAAACCTATATAAGAGGAGCTTTCCGCCGAGGAACTCAGATGCCATCGCAGTAGAGGGCTGAGAAAGAAGCGGCTGGCAACATCGGCTCAGCTGAGGCCGGCGGTGCCAGCGGGCTCACTGTCGGCCGCAGTGAGTCTGCCTGGCATCGGCACCTGAGTGGGGTTGGTGTCGCCAGCCCGAAGACGTCGCCCAGGGCTCTTTTAAGAGCCGCACTGGGGGTCCCGGTTCGAGCTGCGGGACCCCCGCCAAGGCACTTATTAGTGCCGCAAGGGCCCTTACAGGGCCGGGGAGGGGGTCCTGTTTCGAGCTGCGGACCCCTAAGCCCCAAAGGCTCTTAATAGAGCCGCAAGGGCACTTGTCAGTGCCGCAAGGGCCCTTATAAGGGCCGGGGAGGGGGGTCCCGGTTCGAGCTGCGGGACCCCTTAAGCCCCAAAGGCTCTTGTCAGAGCCGCAAGGGCACTTGTTAAGTGCCCAAGGGCCCTTATAAGGGCCGGGGAGGGGGGGTCCCGGTTCGAGCTGGCGGACCCCCTAACCCCCAAAAGGCCCTTCGAGGGCCCCGCTGGAGGGAGCCTCCACCCCCCCAGCGGCTCCCTCCCGTCCCCCTCCCCGGAGCGGCCGGGCGGGGGGCTTGAGGGTTGCCGGGGAGGGGGTGGCGCGGCGGGTGTCGCGACCACCTGCTGCGGCCCCTTCCCGCAGCCCCTCCTAGCCTCCCTTCCGAGATTGTCGCGAACGGGGAACGGGTTGGGGCTGCTGGAAGTGGCGGCGGCGGCGGTGGTCGCCGCTGCCGCCGCGGGGGGTTGGGCGGGGTGGGCGTGTCTCCCGGGGCGGGTGCGACCACCCGCCGCGGGTTGCCTGCCCCATCCCCGCCGCGGGAGGTTGTATCGGCTACTTCGCCTCCTTCAAGTGGCGAAGTAAACACAGCGATACAGCGCGAGCGAAACCAGTACCGCCGCTTTTAATAGAAGCGGCGGTAACAGGTAAGTATCGGCGCGAAGGTTAACGCTTCGTTAACTTTTCGCGGCCGTTTTCGGACCTTATAAATCGCGGTAAACGCGATTTATGCGTTAATGACCGCGAAAACGGCCGCGAAAAGTTAACGAACCTTTATAAATATGCCCCTTGGTGTCGAACCCCCCCATCTCTATTTAGGCTTGGTTTCTTTATTTTCACATAAATGGCCTCATTAACACCTCTCTTGAACCAGTCACGTTCCTTGCCAATATGTTAACATTACAATCTTCAAGGTATGTCCTTTATCCTTAAGATGCAGGTACACGGCTGATTGTTCTGACCCGTGGAATTGGCTCTTCTGTGCTGGGCCATACGTTGATGCAGTTGCTGTTTGGTCTCCCCCACATACAAATCAGAGCATTCTTCACTGTACTGCACTGCGTATATATGTCGCTTTTCTTGTGTTTGCGTATTTGGTCTTTTGGATGTACCAATTGCTGCCTCAGTGTGTTCGGTTTAAAGCAGACGGGATACAGTGTTTTTTGAAAATTCTTCTTAATTTCTCGGAGACCCTGCTACATATGGGATGACCATGTTCTTCTCCTGTCTTGCTTTTCCCCTTCACTGTTGGTATGTGTTCTTTTCTTTCCTTCTACTTCTTTAAAACAAAGGCCCGTCTGGATATCCACAAGTTTTAAGGGCTCCTCTGAATGTTTTCATTTCTTTAGCCTTCGCCTCTGTGCTAGTGGGATGTTCTCGGCTCTGTGTTGCAGGGTTCTGATGACCCCCAGCTTGTGATCTAAAGGGTGGTGGGAGTCAAACATCAAATACTGTCTGTGTGTGTTGGTTTTCTGTAAACCTCTACTTCCAGTTTAACCATTTTCCTTAACTTCTACCAAGCAGTCCAGAAAGCCAGTTTGTGTGTTGTTGTTTCTGTGACAAGCTTGTACTTCCTTCTGGTGGATTTTACCCCAGTGTCATCCCATATCTGAACCAGTGGCTGGGTGCTATGCCCTAAGGTATTAAGCGCCTGTGTTTTCTACCTCCTCCATGTAAGGTGTGGCCACAATGAATGAACTGGAGATCCAATAGCACATCCATGTTTTTGCTTATAGAACTTATCCCTGTATTTGAAATAGGTGGTATTCAGGCACAAGTCCAGTAAGGAACACCCTGTTCTGGGTTGAGATCAGTTCTGCTGGTAAGAGTGCTGTCTTGGCCTAGCCGTTTTTTTCACCATGTCAACTGTATGGTATACAGGGAAGGGAGATGTCACATCATAGGACACCATAGTTTCTTCTGCACCGAGTACTATATCTCTCATCTTGTTGGTGAAATTCTGTGAGTTCTGGATGTGATGCTTAGAACTTCCCACCAATGGTCCTAAGATGTTGGCTAGGTATTTTGCCACCTTGTATGTTACAGAGTTGATGCTGCTGACTATAGGTCTTAGTGGTGCCCCTTCCTTATGTATCTTTGGAGTCCATTATGCATGGATGTTCCTCACCAGGGTAGAGGCGATGATACATTGCTCGGTCAATGGCTTTATCCTTTTGAAGCTGTTGTAGTAAGTCTATGACCCTTTCTTGTAACGGCTGGTGGGATCCCTTGTTAAGACTCATATTTGTTTGTTATCGGCCAGGAGCATGGTCACCTTTCATGGTAGTCTGAGGTGTTGAGTACCACTGTGCATCTTCCCTTGTCTGCTGGTAGAATGGTGATACTGGGATCTTTCTTGAGGGATATTAAAGGGCATGTCCACCCCGAAATTTAACTTTTGATATGTGGTAGGGCATGCTCCCCCAGCCCCAACTGCATTAATATATTGTTAGAAAGTACCCCAATTCTTACTTACCTGCCCCTCTCCTCCACTGCAGTGTTCAGGCCCTCTGCTTGCATGGAATTAAAGCAGGGGGGGACCTGCAGCCCGCGCCGTGATTGGCTGAGAGGCAGGGAGGGCTGCACTGAGCATGCCTCAACCTTGATGAGGTTGAGGAAGTCTCAGGCACAGCATGAGTCACACACTGCTCCTACACAGCAGTTTCCTGGACTTTGGAGGGGCACAGCAGGGGAACTATTTTGAGCAGGAATGTAAGGTAAGGATTGTTTTAAACTTCTTGATGTGGCCAGTAAGGGGTTAAATTTTAGTTTTGGGGGTGGACATGCCCTTTAAGGCTCTTCTTTCCTGTGTTTTTTTGAAGATATTTACATTTTTATTTGTGATATGGTAGAAGCATCACTAGATCCCCTGCTCCTCCTGCTTCCTGCTCTGAAACCATGTGACAGTCCTGCTTCCCTATGTCTCCTCATCCCCCTCCTTGTGGGCCCCAATGGCCATTCCCCTTGCAGTCCCCTTTAAACCCCCTGTGGCCTCTGCAACACCTCCTTCAGTTGCTGTAACTCAATCTCTTCCTCGTTTCTTCTGCTTTCTCCTGCACTGAGCATGTGCCAACCGCTCCCACCCCCTAACTTTCTGATCAGTGATTTCTTCATATCTTGGGCTGTGCTCATAGTGGTTGATGGCTCATTTTAAAGGTAGGAGCTAGGCCTTATATTTAAAATCAACCTGTTTGGAGACCACAGTTCCCCTTTAATGACTGTCTACAAGGTAAAGATTAAACAAAAATATGAAAGCACTGCAAAACACATGTGGTATTAGCAAGGGCATGTTTGGCAGCAGAACTCTGAGCTCATATTAATTTCCATGAATGTTTATGTTTTGGTTTGTGGATTATTTGGACAGGGTAGTAAAGCCTTTAATGATAATGATGAAACCAGCAGCTGCAGGTGACAATGGTAAGAGAGGAAAAATAAATAACTTTATCCATTACATGTGGAATCAGAACTTTATCATTAATCAAAATATAAATATTTTTTATTACGATAAGTAATAATGGATCTAACCTGTAGTGTTGGAGATGTGTCCCTCTGAGCAGCGCACACAGTCATAACAGCAGGTAAACTGCACATTCCTGGGGGCTTTCCTGGATCCTGGAGAACAGCTCTCACTGCACACGGAACGGGGGGTCTGAAATCAAATATATATTTTACCATTCTAAAATTGCCTGTATGTTCATCTGCACTCTTCCATACAATAACTCCCAGGTGCCTCCAGGTAAAGTGTAGTAAATCTATACAAAGCAATGATTCCTGGGCACTCTGGACTCGGCAAACAAAAAATATTATTTATTGTGGGTAATCAACGTTTTGGTACTTCACAGAGTACCATCATTAGGATACAATTGGGTGCTACACACAGTGTCAACTAAATAAATTATTACATAACTCCTCCCATCCATGCATCATAGAACTCCTCCTGATAGGTTGTATGTGTCAAATAAATGTGCTTAGATTGTAAGCTCTTCGGGGCAGGGTCTAATGTGAATGTATCCATGTAATTCTAAAGCGCTATGGAAGATGTTGCGGTTATATAAATCCTCAATAATAAATAATAATAATAATATATTACATAGCACTTTAAATAACTATAATCCTTCCCTATAAGATGTTTATCTGATTATGGCTCTTAAAGATATGTAACTAATGCTTTAAAAAAAATTAAAAATTGTTTATACACATATTACATTAGGAAATTGCAGTTACCAGCACTGTATGTAATAAGAATGCATTCTTAGCAAAATTTCTTTGCACATAAGAATATGTATAATAATACACCGGTTTTACAAAAAAAGATTTTAGGATACTAAGGGCCATATTTATAAACCCGCAGTATCTCTTTTTAGCGATACCGCGGGTTAGTTAATTTACGATCACGGACGTAAATGTACGATCGTGATCATACATTTACGACTGAATGTTCGTTAATTAACGAATGTTCGATTGTGGAATACCGTGCGGTAGTAAAACACCACAATGTTATTCTATGGGAATCGTAAATCTATGATTTCGTTATCATAGATTTACGATAGGTATCATAAATTTACAATCGTTAAACCGATCGTTAATTTACTAAACCGATCGTTAAAGTCACGGTATCCCTAAAAAACTATACCGCGGCTTTATAAATATGGCCCTAAGTGTATTGGTAATGATATGCAATAGGAGGCGGTGTTCTATGATGCACAGATGGGAGGAGTGATGTAATAATTTAAGAATAAACAATATTTTTTGTTTGCAATACAGAGTGCCCAGGAATCATTGCTTTGTACTAAAATATATGCATGTTAATGTACTAAAGAGCTTTTATTTTTATTTTTTTACCCTTTTAGATGATCAACATACATGTCTGGTGCCTTAAGAAACAAAAGCATTTATAAATTGTGGTTTGCAGTCAGTGTGACTGTACTATCCTAGCACACTTTATTTCTGGGAGTGTGTCTGAGTGTAAGTAAATAAAATATTTTTTTTTACTTTTTACTACTGGAATAAGGTGGTGGGGGTTGTTTAAGTAAACTTTAGGCACTATCAGGGAGATTCTATAAAAGAACTTATCGTTAAAAATGGTGCTAGCACCACTGGTGCAGCAGTTTTGTTGTCGCGGGAGACCGATGTCTATGCTACGCTAGGGAGGCAACGGGAGCTTAGATGTATAAATACATAGCTAAGGGGTTGGCGTAAGGAGATGGGGTTTAGGTTTTAAAGGGCATCTATAGTGAAAAAAACACATTGCTTCTTTGCAAAGTTAAATTAATGTACTCTATGCTGCCTTAATCCTATCTCTGTCAGTGACTTTGTTTAACCATGATGTCAGATCTCTGTACAGCGCTCCCCCCTTCCCCCTCCCCTCTGTTACCTCCTCCATGTCTCAACTCTGGCTAATCGACAAGCCTATCATGTGCAGTAGGAGTTAAAAGTTCAACATCCTGAAAAACACACCCACGCACATTGGCCAATAGAAAGCAAGCTGTCCTGAAGACAATGAAGAAGAAGGAGAACAGTACAGTTTACATCTCTCACTTTGTGACCCATCACCAATCAGTGAAAGCTATTAAGATGGGGGGTCAAGTTCAGCCTTATATCTACCATCAAAGCTACCTCTCTTCCCCTGCTAATATTCTTATCTCTATGTTTATTACAGAGCAGGGAGGGGGGACCACTCACAGGGATTTGATTGACAGTCCAAGTAGGAGTAGAGGAATGCAATCATGTATTCTTCTAACTGGTGTATCTCAGGACAGAGAGGGAATCTGAAAAAAGTGAAGACACTCTATGGGTTGTGGGGAATTATAGAACACATGGAAAGGAAGAATAAAAAGTTCATTTTCCCACTATAGATGCCCTTTAAGAGAACTTGGCTGACTGTTCTGTCAGGTATAAGTCTTTTGTAGAGTTGGACTGCACCTCAATGATGACAGTATAGATGTTTTGGGAGGGAAGATGGCTAAGGGTTGAAGGAAATTTTAAACTAGGTATGGTGGTAGGGTACTTTGGACTACACAGGGGTGGATTCAGGGTTAAGGGATCAGGGGGTTAATAAGATAATGGAAAGAGGAAGGGGAAGCATAGAGGATAGGGAGGCATGTTAGGCAAAATATGGACATATATTAAAAGACAATCTAAAATGTATGTTTACAAATGCAAGAAATTTGGCTGGAAAAAATGGGGAACTAGAACTAACCTTAAAAAGAAATGATATATGATATGTATGATAAGATTGTTATAGCTGAAACATGGATAAATGATTCACATGACTGGGCAGTAAATATGGAATAATACTTCTTATTTAGACATAACAGAATTAGTAATAAAGGAGGGGGAGTATGTATGTATGTTAAACAAGAATTGAAACCAAATCTAAAAGATAAAATTGATAGAATAAATGATAAGGCAGAAACAATATGGGTGGAGCTGTCTACGGGAAGCAAGAAGGTGTGGAGATTAAATGCCAGGTAGAAATGAACCTCCATATGCAGTTGGCGAAGGCTGCTGGTATGGCGCATGTTCTGGTTATGGGGGATCATAATTACCCTGACATAGATTGGAGTAAAGGTATCAAGTTCTTAAATTTTCTATATGAGGATTTTCTTTCACAGATGGTAGAAGTTTCTACTAGACAGGATATGTTGTTGGATCTGGTGATATCTAATAACCCTGAGCTCGTTTTGGATATGAAGGTAATGGGAAGCTTATGGAATAGTGATCATGATATAGTGTCATTTAATATAGGTTGCAAAAAACAAAAGTGCACTGGGTTAACAAAAACTTTTAACTTTAGGAAAGCTAATTTTATGCTGTTAAAGGAATCACTCCTGCTCATGTATGTATATGTTTATTTATATAGCGCCACTTGGATACACAGCGCTGTACATTATAACAATACAGATTATACAGTATGTATGTATATGTTTATTTATATAGCGCCACTTGGGTACACAGCGCTGTACATTATAACAATACAGATTATACAGTTTGTATGTATATGTTTATTTATATAGCGCCACTTGGGGAGGCAGCGCTGTACAGTTTTTAAATACAATAAAGTCATACAAGAGGGATAAATACATAGATAGTTCAGTACATAAATATATAACTTATATAAATAGAAGTGCTAGGGCTTTGCCACAAGAGGTAATGAGGTCCCTGCCCTGTAGAAGAGGTAATGAGGTCCCTGCCCTGTAGAGCTTACAATCTAGTTAGGTCATAGACTGGGGGGATTTTTTCCTAGGTACAGCTATTGAGCAGAAGTGGGCCGTTTTTAAAGTGATATTAAACTATTAGATTTCCAAAATTATACCTTTAGGGAATAAAACAAATTAGACCATCATCTTCCTGGTTTAATGTTTAGGTAAAAGAGAAAAAAAAAATTGCCTTTTTAAATTGAGTAACAAAACAGGCTTACAGGAAGTATAAAAGCTGTAAAAAGAAGTGCAAGGAAACAATGAAACAAAATTAAGTCGAACCCCAAAATGTTTTTTAAGTATATCAATAGTAAAAAGATTAGGACTGAGAATGTGGGACCATAAAAATAATGGTGCTGAAATAGTAATAGAGGATGCCAAAAATATGCTAAACCATCTTTACCCCCTCTGTATCCACTACAAAGGATCCTAGGTGCATATTTATAAAGGTCTGCAAACTTATACCATTGTTTACTGCTACATTGCCGTTATCGACGATTTATAAATATGATCGAGCAGCGATACATGGCGATACGTTAATGGACCTTTATAAATATGCAACTAAGTAAATACTGCATTGTGGAAACTCGGAAGGTAAGAAGAGTGACACAGAAAATATCAAGTCCCTTTTAGTTTTTTGAGTTGAATGTATCATATAAACTGAACAGATAAATAGAAGCCACTATACTGTATTGCAGTAATGTATGATAACTGACCTTAAGGCCACACTACAACGCACCAAAGACCTTAAGGCTGAGGCCACACTACACGCACCAAAGCGCACACATGATTGCGTGTACGATTTTGGAGCGTTATTGCATGTTTGTGCATGCGATTTCACTATTCTCAATGAGAAAATGCATGCAATTGTGCAGAAAAAGATTGAACAAAGAAAGGAAACGGATGCGCAATCGAATGTGAATCGGAAATAACTGGAATTTTTGCTTTCTCTGCAATTTCCATGTTATTTTAAAACGTGTGTGAGATTGCTGGCGCAAACGCACGAAAAATGCGTAAACGTGGTCTAGCCCTTAGTACTGGTCTTTCTTGATATCTCACTAACTTAAGCAATATCATCATCTACAACTACTGGACATGTGAATGGCTGATTACTCCCTTAACAAGAATAATGTAAGAAAGAAATAACTGGCGACCCACAGTTTTTACCTATATAATATCTTGGGTAATGTAAGAGAATAAGATGCAACAGCGGCTCAGCTCCAATCCCACCAATCCCAAGAGTCTCAGTTGATGCTATCTTAAAAATTTACTTTATTAAGTTATATTAAAAAATTCTAATGGTATGAAGGAGGGAGGAATTGCTTGTCCATTCCTCCCTCCTTCATACCATTAGAATATTTTAATATAACTTAATAAAATACATTTTTAAGATAACATGGACTGAGACTCTTGGATCCAGGGAACTGAGTGGGATAGGTGCTTAGCCGCCATTGCATCTTATCTTCATACTGCGTTGTTTGGGAAGCGAGGACAGGCTTCTGGTTTAGTTGCACACAGGGAGTACTGAATGATCTTGCGAGATCACATGATCGCTAAGCAGACGGAGAAGTCGGAACCATCCGTAGTGGGTAAGAACCAGGACACGAGGAAGGTTTGGAGACGCTAACTGTTTTATAATGTAAGAGAATGATTAGAGACTTACCTCTGGAAAATATCGATTCCACACAATGTCTTGATCATTGATGATAAGTTGGCTACCATTGAAAGCTAAGGATTTAAAGGTTCCAACTTTGTTATAATGTAATATTAGTTTAGGGAGGAGAGCAAAATTGTAGAGTTCATACTGGGCTGGGACATCTCCTTCTGAAGTCAAACAAATCTCTTGATTGGAGAATGTAAAGAGAACTTTCTGTAGAAACCCATTCAGCTATAGTGAGAAATACACAAATATAGGGGGTTTTTCAATAAAAGTTCTTATCGTTTAAAATGGTGCTAATTTTGCCCCAACCATTTAGAACTTATGGAACATTTGAAAGCTAACATCTGATTGGTTGAGGCAAAATTAGCACAATTTTAAACAATAAGAACTTTTATTGAATCTCCCTGATTGTTTTTAATAGTTTAAATGTTTAATTTAATTAATTACATTCCAGCCAGTACACAAATTGAACAAAGGATCATAAGACACACCACAAAAATGGTTTAATGTAGATCCATGTAACTTAAGTTATTGTACGTCTTTGGATCTTCTTTAATTTACTGATATAAATACAGTAGCCAGTGGCACATTAGTCTGCCTTCAGAGAACTCGAGCTATGCCTCATTATGTTAGTAATGGAATTATTTTCATCAGTATAACTTGCTACTTTGTTATGTTGTACTCTAAACACATATATTATTATAAAATGTCAATGCAATCAAATAAGTGTAACTTTACACTTCACAGATTTTGTTCAATGTGATTACACTGTAGTGTGCATAAATTATGTACGTATTGTGCAAGAGACATTACATGACCCTGAGAGTCCAACAGGGCCATTAAATAAGTTCACATTGTCAAGTGTGCCATGGTCTAAACATTTCGAGAACCCCAGAAACAAAGAAATAACTTCAGTAATATTTACACTGTCACTTTACCTTTCCCATGTTTAGATTCCTCTTTAGCTGGTCATTGTCTGTAGAAGTCAGATGAGAAGTAGATTTAGAGAATAATCCATGTAGACCGTAAGCCAACATGTACACTGCCTTGTAGATGTTACATACAATTTTAAATACAGCCAACCTAAAAAGTTGAAATGATTCAAGAGATTCTTTCCCAGAGCAGATACTTCTGGATTTCTCTCTGCAATGACTCCCCTGGTACTCGTACTCTAACATTTGTGGAGTGCAACAGTTAAACTGAAAGACCCATATATTAGCAATATAGGGGTCATTAGGATACACATATGGACTTGCCTTTGTTGTAAAATCTTTAAGTCCAGGAATTTTACATTTAGTAAGTGAAAACATTAAGCTGCCATTTATCATTTCCAAATGTGAAAATAAAGGAAATTGGTCTTCATAGAGAGATGCACTTGTAAATATCCAGGTCTTTCCTATTGTCCTATCATCATATGCAAAGTCTGCAAACACTTCAAAAAATGTTGCACCGCTTGTAGTAACAATTAGAACCTTAGCAGATGTCTTGGAAAGAAATTTCATCTTTTCATAGTTTTTGTTTGAATTTGGTCTAACCAGATAAACAAACTCCACACACATCCCATTCCTTATAATCTGGTCCTTCAGATCTTCACTTGCTCGCTGGCTGCTGTCATCATCCAAGGATACAATCCCCACCCAGGTCCATCCAAAGTGTTTGAGCAGCTGAATGATAGCTTGGTTCTGATGTTTCTCATTAGGGACTGTCTGGTAGACTAATGGGAACCTTGGTCTGTCAATAAAAAGAGGGTCTGTAGCTCCATAGCTGATCTGAAGTACAAACAAGATATGGATTGAATAATTAAAATGATTTAGATCATTAAGTTTGTAGACAAAATACGTTTTTGTGCAGACTTGTGAAGACTTGTGTAACCTTCGTTGATTGCATATTTCCGAAACCAGCTAAATTTCATGAAATTCACCAATGCACATTATTTTTAAATCCCAATGTTGAAAAACATTTTCTAATATCTAAAAACACCGGTGGTTTTACCTTCTGATGTTCCTGCAACATTTCCTGTATTAGATCAATCTAGATCAATCTAGATATAGATTGCAAAATGCTCAATTCGGGCCGCTGTCCAAACATTGCGGCAATGTCTGGGGGTACATTTTCTAATGTATGTCCAGCAAAGAGAAGGTCAACTACAACCCTGTAATAATCGTCCGGGAGGCTGGGGTTCTTACGAGTACGCTTTAGGAGGAGGCGCTCCGATGGCTGGTAGGATTGCAGAACTGGATACAAGAGACTGCTGGGAACTGTAGGCTGAGGAATGGCGGCTCGGTGCTGCTGGAGAGAAGGCAGGATACTGGAACTGGCAAGGAGTCTCAGGAACAGGCAAGGTAAAACACAGATGCTGGTATGGCAAGATAAGTCTCTGGAGCAGGCTAGGTAAGTAACTGGTGCTGGTATGGCAAGGTAAGTCTCTGGAACAGGCTAGGTAAGTAACTGGAGCAGGCTAGGTAAGTAGTTGGTGCAGGTATGACAAGGAGTCTCTGGAACAGGCAAGGTAAGTCTCTTGGAGCAGGCTAGGTAAGTAATTGGTGCAGATGAGGAACAGGATCCACGGCAGGTAAGTAGAGGGAGCCGGGGAGGTAGCTAAAGCTACTATCAGGCACCGGGTCCAGGAGGATGCCGGTTTTTGAATTCTCGCGCCGACAATATTTCAGCCCAATACATAATTATGTTTACAAAAGAACACAGGATTAGCAGAATTTAAGTCAAATACAGAACCATGTTAAGTTTCGTGCTACAAAAATTGATGGATTACCATCTATATTCTAGGTAATCATAGATCCATGTATAAAAAGTACTGTCTAAAGTGCCATGCTAAAAAAAAAAAAAAAAACATAAGATGCCAATAGTGAATAAATATTATCAGGGCAAAGTAGTAAAGGTTCTTCAGGGAGATTCATCATGGGTCTAATAGGATGTTTCACCCTATCCACAAAATTACATTACAAACATTATAAATATAATAAAGACATCTTTAACTATTCACTATTGGCACTTTTTTTTAGCCCAGCACTTTAGACAGTACTTTTTAAGATTAGTGAAAACAGTAGGGACACCTATTAACCCTGTTAGTGACACAGATGATAAAATTACGATCTGAAGACATGCAAAAAAAACCCAAACAGGTAATTTGAGCGCTTCTCAAACACTTTGCTCGAGTTATCTAATGCTATATACTGTACAGTAGTAAGACACTATTATATACATTATTTCTAAAAAATATATCGTTTGCAGGAGAGTATTTTTGATATTTTTCAAAATTATGCAATTCCAGAAATTACAGAGAATTATTGCAATTGGTCCCCTTTTGATGGGTGTTTCTCATTGTACACCCCGGCATGTGGCATACCGTTTGATTCAGGACATGTGGAAGATTGATATTTGTTAATTTTTTTTACTTATGTGAGTTTTGGAAGATTTCTTACTTTGAATAATCTTTTTCTCTTAAAAGCTTGAAGGTGTTTGAAGAAAAGCATCTGGAATGTGTGAAAGTCGGCATTGTTACGCTGAATATTATTGTTATGCTGAAGGCGGGTAGATTCCAGTAATATAGTTTTTGAGGTTGTTTCTTAGGTAAGTGGGTGTTTAGCCTTAAAAAAAGCATGTATGCACTTAAAGCATAGCCCCAAAGTTTTTTAATAGCTCCTTTGGAGGCTATTTGCTAAATGTTTCTCTGTGTGCCCTGATGCAAGTAGGGTATTTTATTTGGAATGTATAGAAGATTAATATTTAGGATTCAATATAAGATTGAATTTTTAATTTGCATTGATGATTTAGTCAAGATTTCTACATTTGAACATTGTTCTAAAACAATATTGTTTGTGGGGAAAATTCTGAGTTCGAGGGTTATTACGTTTGAAAAATTAAAAGCTGTTTAAAATACAGAATTGGTTGAATTTATTGGTCTGTAATTTATTTATGCCTTGGTCCCTTTTGGAATTACGTTGTGGCTGTGTTTTGGTGTGCACCCAGGCATGTAACATTGACTGTTTGATTTAAGACATGTTGGAGATTTATCCTTTGTGGTATTTTTTACTTATAATGAGGGCTTGGTAAGATTTCTAAATTTGAATAATCTTCTTTTCTTCATTTTTTTTTTCAGACAATCTCTTTTATAAAGAATTGCATCTGGAATTCTGCACACGTGAAAGAATGTCATTGTTATGTAGGTAAAGGTGTGTTGATTACAGTAATATTTGGTTTTGGGTATTGTTTCCCAGATAATTGTCTTTTATGCCTAAAAAAGCAAGTATACACTTAGAACCCAGCCCTGAAGTTATGCATTGCCTCCCTTTAAGGCTATTTGCTATTTTGCATGTGCATTGATGCAAGTAGGGTATCATTTTTTTCAGAACATGTAGATGATTGATATTTAGTAGTAACTTTTTACTGGGGTTTGTTTAACGGTTTATGTTTAACCATCTTTACTGCTTTTTCCCCCCCACTCGTCCACAGCCTGGTAACTATAGACCTGTAGCATCAGAGGTGGGGAAGATACTTTGTTACATAATCATATTATGGACTTTGTATCAAGAACTGATCTTATAAGTTGTAATCAGCACGGATTCATGAGAAATAGATTTTGTCATACTTCCTTCTTGTTTTTTCTGAAAATTTAAGTAAGAATTCTGGCATAGCAGTGGATGTAGTATTCTTACATTTTTTCTAAAGCTTTTGATACTGTGTCACACAGGCGACTCATATAAACAGAGGTCTGTTGGCATAAAAAAAAATTGTCTCAAGGTCGCAAAATGAATAGGGCCAACGAGAATGTTGTGGGAACATCTGAAGGTAAGAACCAAAAATACTCTGCAAAAGACAGATAGATAGATTCAACTAGCGAATCAATAGTGTAATGTATATGTATGGCCGGCCATACATTGAATATAATATATTGCCAGAATAAAACTGATTTGATTTTAATAATATTGTCTGAGTTTGAATACCTGAATAAGCTGTAATGCTCTGGGAATCCCCAAGTATACTTTAACTGTCACTTCACCAATTCCCAACTCTTACCTTTAGGCAAGCCCCGTTTGCTGGGACACTAGATTCTCCTCACCGGACATGATTGGCCCCAGGAATTAGAGACCAAATAATTGATGCAGAGGCATGGTTTACACAAGAAGTCCAGAGCACCTGAACGATTAAGGAGCAAAGAAAGGTAAGCTAGCAAGAATGCAGAAAAGTCTATGAAACTGGAACCAGGTGAGAGACAAGAAAGGTTTAAAAATAAAGCCAGACGTCAAACACAGGAGAGCAGTCAGCCAAGCTTGATAATGAAGAATGAGTTCAGGCAGCAAAGATTGAAATCAGGAAACAAAGCTAAGAACGGTAACAATAAATCAGGATCCGGTCAAAACATGAGCAATCTAGCACAGCACCTAGGTGATCTTCCAGGAAAATTACCAATCAGGAAGTTATAAAAAAAACAGGATTGGCCCATTCAAAATGACACAACAGACTGAGGAAGGAACACAGCAAAGAGCTGCATCTGAACATAAAGGAATGATCCCCAGAGTGTTTGTAAGAGACAAAGTAATGTTGTAAAGATATACTTCCATCTAGTCCAACCTTTATAGTCCAATCTTCTCTAAAGTAAACAGCCCTAACTTGTCTAATCTGCCTGTATATTCAAGTCAAGGCATTTATAAACAGATTGAGAAGTGGCCCCAGTATGGAACCCTGAAGCACCCCACTTAGAACTTTAACCCACATGAATGTAGCCCCATTGACCACCACTGTCAAATTATCTATCCATGTACAAATGAATAGTCCAGAATATAATCCTGTAACAAAGTTTTCAGTACCTTCCCTACCACTGATGTTAACCTTGCAGGTCTTTTTTTGAATACTTTGAATGTATTACATCAGTCTTTTTCCAAACTATATATATATATATATATATACACACGGCCCTGTGTCTGGGGCCTTTCTCAAGCCAGACACAGGGCCGAAACGTTGCCGTTTGTATATTGAATAAACAGTTTATCAAGACCCAGGAGTGCACCGTGCATACTTACTTATATATCGTTCCAGATTGGTAGCACCCGGGCAAGAAACAATAGCTTCAAGCGAGTGCCTGTGACTTTGATGTTGTTTATATATATATATATATATATATAATTATAATATATAAGTGGCCTGGATTATAATGGGAGCAACAGTGGATTATATCCTTATAAAAATCACTCAACTACGTAGTTGAGTGATTTTTATAAGAATATTCACCACTGCTGCTCCCCATACATGTGCCGTCCTCCTTCTACTTTATCCAGCCCGTTCCCAGTCAAACCCTGCAATTAAAAAACATCACTGTAACACATAGACATTTACTGGTCTAAATTCCTTACCTGAATCCTTCGTTTACAATCCGTTTCACCCGGTAATGTTAAAATCTTTCAGCCGTGACACAAACTCCTACAGCCCTCTGGTGAGTGTAAAGCAGAGCGTGCATGTCAGCGTACTGACAACTTCCCCCTGCACGCTCTGCTTTACATCATCCGGAGGGCTGTAGGAGTTTGTGTCACGGCTGAAAGGTTTTACTAAGTTACGGGTGAGAGGGATTTAAACAAGAGTTCAGATAAGGAATTTATGACCAGTAAATGTCTGTGTGTTACAGTGATGTTTTTTATTGCAGGGTTTGACAGGGAAACTGATTTTTTAAAGAGGAAGGAGGACAGAATGAAAATGGAGCCAGGAATTCCTGAGAAAAGGCTGAAGAGGATTTCTACTAACAAGTCAATCTGGTATGTATTAATTAATCTATTTTATTTCAGGGGGTTACTGTGTATTTAGTTTAATTATTTACTTAAGTGATATCGGCTGGTTAGGGATTTAATAAAGACACTAGCCATCAAATTAATTTTTTTAAAACTTATATATTATAAGAAATAATACTCCCCATTACAGTGTAATATAAGGTTTATAAAGTCACCTCGGAGTTCCCTGTCCTGTATAAAAGCACTCGACCTTCGGTCTCGTGCTTTTATATGGCCAGGAAACTCCTCGGTGACTTTATATCCTTATATCACACTGTAAGGGGCGCATTATCCCTTATATAAAAAAAAATGGTAGCACTCCAGTTCCATCATCTCAACTGCCTGGGTGCAACTCTGAGAGTATTCACAAGTAGCAGCAGTGAATGCACTCACAGGTCTTCTTAATAATAGTTATGTAATCACACAACATGTAAAGAGACATGTGTGATTAAATAACTATTATTAAGAAGACCCGTGAGTGCATTCACTGCTTCTACCCTCTCCCGCATCTCTTTCCTGCATTATCTTATTAGCCCCCTGATTTCTTACCCCTCTATCTACCCCTGTGTACCCTCCCCCCCCATACCTAATTTAAAATCTCCTCCAACCCTCTAGCCATCTTCTCCCCCAAAACAGCTGCACCATCATCAGTAAGGAGCAGCCCATTCATACTTAAGAGCCAGTAGTTGACAGAAAAGTCATCCCAGTTCTCTAAAAACCAAAACCCCATCTCCTTACACTCTCTGGAGGGCCTAACTTTTTACTTGGCCTCTAACTCTTTTTTTAATGACCTCTCCTCCTTATCTAACTTCATTGGGCACCCGCAGCCCCACCCTACAGAGCTAGCACAGTAAGCAGTCGAGTGATTTTTACCATCAGCAACATATTTGATGATATAAACAGTGTCAGACTGGTCTCTAGAGATGGGCTTAATTACAAATCCAGTTCAGAAAATGATTTTACAGATTCAAACAGACACTCGGACTTTTCGGATTTTTAATTTTTCAAACCCGTGGAACTTTTTTTTGCTAATTATCGAATAAACAGTCATGGATTTCCAAATTTTGAATTCGACTTTTGGAATTTATCGAATTTGTGAAAACGATTCAGTCACATGACCTAAAATCATCCAACCACAGCTATTTTTAGCAGTGCCAACACCCTGGGTATAACAGGCAACTCAACAGGCGTCATTTTGTCAGCATGTTGGCAAAAGTTTAGTGGAGACCTAAGAGTAGGTGTTTGAGCTTTCTGAGCTATTTGTGTTTGAATTTAACATGGTGGACTATCACTAGGTGTCTTGACTGCCTGGTTCCTCAACAATGGTGGCAAATTGCAATGAGCCGACTCTAACTCATTAGTTGTGCTGTTGTTTTACTCTTTCTCCCGCTCTCTCTTGCATGATGCATACTCTGAGGGTATGTCCAGTGGGGCCAAGCCTGCCTGGCAACTCAACAATTGTGGCAAACTGCAGTGGGACAATTCTAAGTCAATGGTGCTGTTCCTATACAGTGTTACCCCTTCCCTGCTTTCCAGTGTTAGCCCTTCCCTGCTTTCCCTTGCATGATACATACTCTGAGGAAGAGAAATCAATATGGTGTTGGGTGTGTCCAGTGTAGAGATGGGATCCAGGTCCGTATCTAACTGGGATCCAACACAGAACTCCTCAGTTCTGAAATCCGAATGTTCCGTCCAAAACCAGAGGGGTCGTTCAGTATACGGACTTTGGATCCCATTTTCCATAATTATCGAATGTTCAAGGCTATTTTCAATAATCCTCAAAAATATCTAGAACGTACAATAATCCATAAAAATAGGATCAGAAACTCAAAAATGGGATCCGGAGTCCCGAAAGCATGTTTTGTTTTCAGATTTTCAGATCTTTGGGATTTTCCTGAGACCCGTAAATCCTTAAACGGAAGGAAACTTAACAGTTTCGCCCATCTCTAGTCCAGTGGAGCCAAGCCTGCCTGGCTCCTCAACAATGGTGGAAAACTGCAGTGGGCCTACACTAACTCAATGGGGCTGTTTCTAAGATGCGTTACCCTTTCACCCACTTTCCCTTGCATGATGCATACTTTGTGGGGTGAAGCCAATATGATGTGGGATATGTCCAGTGGTGAAAATCCTGCCTGGGTCTACAAGGATGGATTGTTAGGCTTTATTAATTCCATGTGCAGTCATTTAGAAAGACTAAAGATATACATTTTTATCATATTTTTTTTTACTTAAAGGATAACTGCACTGTAAAATCAAGTTATGTTCATTTGGAAGCTGCAGCTTTAAAAATACCATTGCCATATTTTTTTTTTTTTACCTATGCCCCTCCAGAGCCTAGCTTTGTGCCTTGAAAGTTGCTGACATCTTGTTACTGGTTTGCTGAATGTTAAGTGCCGGGGAGAGGGTCCTGGTTCGAGCTGCGGGACCCCTTAAGCCCCAAAGGACACTTGTCAGTGCCACAAGGGCCCTTCCATGGTCCACAAAGGCACTTATAAGTGCAAGGGAGGGTGGTCCAGGCTCAAGCTGCGGGTAGGGTTGGATAGGGTAGGGTAGGCTTAAGCTGTGGGTAGGGGGGATCCCGGTTCAAGCTGCGGGACCCTTTAAACCCCAAAGGACACCTGGGCCCTTCCAAGGGTCACAAGGGCACTTATAAGTGCCAGGGAGGGGGGTCTCGGTTCGAGCTGTGGGACCCCTTAAGCCCCAACGGGCCTTAATAAGGATCTTTCTAAGGACCCAAGAGAGGGTCCCAGGTTGAGCGCAGGAGCTCACGGTATTTAGGCTGTTGGGCAATCGGTGCCGGTCGTGGACGGCCGCATCACACCAGTTGATATTTTCGCACAACCGACCGAAAGTGCTGTGAATCGGGGTAGTGGTACAATCCAGTAAGGATAGACATTACATAACAGTACAGTGCCTGGGGGTAGTGGTACAATCCAGTAAGGATAGACATTACATTACATAACAGTACAGTACCTGGGGGTAGTGGTACAATCCAGTAAGGATAGACATTACATAACATAACAGTACAGTACCTGGGGGTAGTGGTACAATCCAGTAAGGATAGACATTACATAACATAACAGTACAGTACCTGGGGGTAGTCGTACAATCCACTAATGATAGACATTACATTACATAACAGTACAGTACCTGGGGGTAGTCGTACAATCCATTAAGGATAGACATTACATTACATAACAATGCAGTACCTAGGGGTAGTGGTACAATCCAGTAAGGATAGACATTACATTACATAACAGTACAGTACCTGGGGGTAGTGGTACAATCCAGTAAGGATAGACATTACATAACAGTACAGTACCTGGGGATAGTGGTACAATCCAGTAAGGATAGACATTACATAACATAACAGTACAGTACCTGGGGGTAGTGGTACAATCCAGTAAGGATAGACATTATGTAGGTATTGGCAGATTTTAGATCCCCAATGAAACCAGCCAGGATTCCTCTTCTCCCACAATTATAATTGGGAACCAGTTTCTCTCCCCCTGACAGTATTAACATGGTGCCCAGTAATGCTTCTCTGTCATTATTAGCCGAATCATAGAAAATATATCCAAGGGTGATGTTTGGTAAAATGTCATTTCTTTTATTTATTTCTTGTATTGTAAAAATAAATGACAAATAGTGTTGGTAGAATATAATATCAGAACTAAAAGGAAAGAAATCTTCATTCAGTTTAGACACAATTGCTAAATAGATATCAATCCTGGAACTATCCAGTGAGTCCATTATTGTTACTATTTCTACTATAAACCTCAAGGGATGTCCATGTCATCTCCGACTAATGTGTTTCAATCAATTCCCCATAGATTTTATTGTGAGACCTCTTTATGTTATTAAGGGACCAACTAGTTTATACAGAGGACCATGCAAGTCTGTTAGGGTGATTCCATATTTTTGAAAAAGTTTTTTTTGCATATTCGGTAGCCCTTGATAGTGGCCTGTGGAACCTTTGAAAATCTCTAGCGTGTACAGGAAGTTTGCTTTTAATGTGTTTTGGATATATGTACATGTTCCCTAGACTGCTTCCCAGGTTCCTGGGCTATTTACACTAACATACTATTGCTACAGTATTTATAAACTAAATAGCAATAGTGGCTCAGTGGCTAGCACTGATGCCTTGCAGCACATTTGCAAGGAGTTTGTATGTTCTCCCGTGGTTGTGTGGATTTCCCCCACAGTCATAAAGACATACTTTCGTATGTGTCAAATAAATGTGCTTAGATTGTAAGCTCTTCAGGACAGGGCCTGATGTGTATCTATACGCTATAAAGTGATACGGAAGATGTTTGCACTATATAAATCCAAAATAATAAATTTGATCTGAACTTTCAAATGTATTTCTCCCGTGAATTCTATGGGTCCGTTTTCGGATTTTGGGATTTTTTTCGAAATTCCAAAAATCCAGAAAAGAAGCAGAACTTACCGGTTAAGAATATCTCTACTAGGATAATAATAGGGCTAGAAAGAGTCTCCAAAAATGCATTAATTCTACCTTCTACTCAGATTTATCTAATGTTCACTGCTTTAGAAATGTTATTGTTATTTTTACCATGTTCAATGCTATAAAAATAGTGTGCAGTGAAAATCCTTTCAAAGTATTTTTTTTTATATTTCTGTTAAATTTTTATTCCAATTTGTATTATAACCGTAGAAATATTTTTAGATTTGGGTTTGCTATACAAATAAGGAATTGGATTTAAATCCTATAATTAAATAACAGGTGGTACTAGAGATGTTTTTGGAAAAAAATAGAAAATTCGAAAATCCGCATACAAACACATTAAAGTCAATGGGATAAAAAAATCTGCACAGATCCACCTAAATATAAGGTAAAATAGCAATGGTAACTTACTGTACATGGCTCTGGGACCTGGGAAATTGTCTGGGGAACACCCAGAACTTTATAACACCCAGAACAACAGAACTATATCCAGGACTTTAAAAAAAATAACTTTTTTTTTTTTGAGCTACTGCATTCTATTTTCGAGCTGCGTTCGAAATTTTTCAAAATTCTAGTTTTAAAGGAATTTTCGAATTTTCAAGGAATTGTCAAAAAAATGGCTCTGGAACCTCAGAAATGGTCTGGGGAACAGACCAATTGGATTGTAACCATTTCTGATTGAAAAAGAATCTTTTTGGTTAGTATACCAATCAGATTCTTTCTGAAATAATTTTAATGTATTCAATCAGAATTGCTTACAAATAAAATTATCAATAACATGCTGCATCACTAAATTGCAATACTCTGTGTTTTAAATAGGGCCCCTAGACCTCTAAAAGGCCTAACACTAAATTTGTCCCAAAGACTTATAGGGGGTGGGTGGGCTTTTTTTTCCTCAAAAGGACTTTTGGGTCCCAACTTGTGTGAATTTGATACATGAAAATCTAAAAATTTTCAAACATGGGTTCGGAAAAATCCAGAAGGCGGAATTTCTGAAAATCAGCGAGTTTCACAAATTCGCAAATCCACCGTGGAACCAGGTTCGGATCCGCAATCCAGTCCATCCCTATTCAGAAAGCAGAATTCCGGAAAATCCATGAGATCTGCAATTTGCGGATCTCGGAAATCTGCTGCGGATCTGGGTTCGGATCCGCAAACCGGTCATCTCTATAAAGTTTCACGCAGTTTTGTGCACTGCCTGAGGCTCGTCTACCACTTTTTGCTGTTTTGTACTTAACCACGAAGGAGGGAGTGGGGTAGACTTGAAGCCCAAAAAAGTCCAAAGAAGTGTGAGATACCTGCATTGGTTTATCTTCTGATACTGTGTCCTCTGACATGTTCTATTGGTGAACAATGCCCCAGATAGTTTATTGTATGGCCCGTTAATGTATTTATACACAGGGATCATATACCCACGCAAGCACCTTTTTTCTAGTGTGCACAATTGTAACTTATCCAATCTGTCTTTATATTCAAGCTTCCCCAGTCCCCTTATTAATTTAGAAAAACACACTCTCCCTTTGTGGGTCTCTGATCAAGTGGCGGGAACGCCGGGAAACGCGTCAGACCACTGGTTTGTTTGCACCTTTGTGATGCTTTTACAGCTTTGATTGATGTTTACATATGGTTGAAAGAAAAGTTTTGCGATGACACCTACCAAGTCTGAGTCCTAATTCCGGAGCGGTCCGCTCCCTGATGCTCGCTCTTCGTCCCTTATTAATTTAGTTGCCCCTTTATGTACCCTTTCAATTTCCAATATGTCCTTTTTGTACACAGGATTCCAAAATTGCACTGCATATTGCAAATTACACCTCACCAGTGCTTTGTAATAAGGTAGAATACTATTTTTCTACCTTGAATCCATACCTTTATACAAGACAATATCTTGCTGGGTGATCTGTCAACACATGGTCCAATGGTTGTGCAATATTGTGCGTGTGGGCCCCATAATTTTATGTAATACAACCAATATAAAATATTAAATAAACTACAATATATAATGTGTTATGAGTTAGAAAGCTGGATTGGAAAAAAGCCAATGTAATACTGATATTCAAAAATGGTAGTCGTTCACAGCCTGGTAGCTATAGACCTGTAAGCCTAGCATCAGTGGTAGGGAAGGTGCTGGAAACTTTGTTACGGGATCATATCCTTGACTTTGTCTCCAGAAATTATCTTATTAGCAGACGTCAACATTAGTTAATGAGAAATAGATTGTGCCAGACAAATTTAGAAGTGAGTAAGAATTTAGATTCAGGCACAGCAGTGCATGTTGTATACTTGGATTTTGCAAAAGGTTTTGATACTGTGCCACATAGGTGACTAATGTGTATACTGAGGACTGTTGGCCTAGAAAAAATCATTTGTACGTGGATAGAGAACTGGTTATTGGATCGCAAACAGAGAGTGGTGGTTAATGGAGCTACATCTATGTGGGCTAAAGTTCTAAGTGGAGTGCCTCAGGGTTCTGTACTGGGGCCGCTTCTGTTTAATATGTTTATAAATGACTTAGAATGGGGCATTGAGAGCAAAGTTTCTGTCTTTGCTGATGACACTAAACTATACAGAGCTTTGGAAACTTCAAATGATGTGCAATTGCTGCAAGCAGACCTAGATAGATTAACAGCTAGAGCTAGCAAGATATTGTCTTGAGTAAAGAGGGGAATAGATTCAAGAGAGAAAGATATTATTCTCCCTCTTTACAAGACACTGGTAAGGCCTCATTTGGAATATGTGGTACAGTGTCCTCACAAACTAAAATACCCAATTCATATGCAGAGGAACGAGCACCAGCACTGTAGTAGCCATGGTAACATCATGCTTACGATTGGCTGTTGGATCACACAGCGGGGTCACAGCTCGTGTCGGTTGAATCACAGGCAGGCAGGCAGTGAAAGTGGGCTGTGCTACAAGAAGAACTTGGATTTCTTGTAAAGTACAGCACAAAAACACAAGTACATTTCAAACTTACTAATATCTATCCTTAGAACCAAGGTGGCTTTCTAGAGTGGAGATACCCTTTAAGGTAATCTAACAAATAAAGGAAGGTAGAGGAGCACACTACTATTGTGATTTCACAATTTATTTAGCAAAAACGTCAAACCAAGTATCGGGGAGCTCACTGCCCCCTTCTAGGTAGGTACGGAAAAGTTCCAGGAGATTCAATAAAAGTTATCGTAAAAAATGGTGCTAATTTTGCCCCAACCAATCAGATCATATTTAACATTTGAAACCTTACATCTGATTGGTTGGGGCAAAATTAGCAAGATTTTTAACTATAAGAACTTTTATTGAATCTTCCTGCTTGTTTGATGTTTTTGCACAATCAGTTGTGAAATTAACAGTAGTGTGCTCCTCTACCTTCCTTTATTTGTTCTACACTGGAGCCCAGATTCCTTTTCTGATAATAAATCTCTGATTTAAAATTAATCAACTAAATATCTACATACCTTATATACCAAACTTCCAAAGGATTTTTATGAAAATTTACTATGTGAGGTTTCTTCAAGCCAATTTTCATAATTCCACCAAACAATATATCTCCAGCCTGGTAAAACACAGAAGTAGGCAATTTATTTTCCAAGGTGCATTGAGGAATAGAAATCAGCTCAGTTCTTTGAAGGGAAATTAAAATTAAATATCGGAATTTGAGTTTCCTGTGCAGTAGAAGATCCCAAAAGGAGAAAATAAGAATGGAGATCATTAGGACCAGAAGTTGATGAATCTCTCACAGTTCACCCTGTACTGTAAAATGAACATGGACCTTCACAACCCTCTGTTTATATAACAGATCCTAAACATTCTCCCTTCTATAACCTGTAAACTATAATCACAGTAATTTAATGTTTCTTAAACTAGACAGATCTTTAGCTTACAGATAATTGTACCATCCAGTTATTTTAGTTTAACTACTCACTGTCAACCTTAGTAAGACTTTTTTTTTTTTTTTTTTTTTTTTTTTTTTTTTTTTTTTTTTTTCCCCTTTTACGTGTGTTCTGTGCTAGAAGAATTTTCAGGATTTTGCTCTCAATCAGCTCCCCAGTAAATAGGGAATATTATGCACTTTAGAAAGTACATGTATAATATATGCATGTACTTTAACAACCTCACAGAATTTTGTAACTTTTTCTAAAGATTTTACTGGGTTTTTGGGTAAAATATGTAAAAATGTCAACTTTTTGGGATGCTAAATTTCATTGATTTTTTGCATTTTTACTTTACAGATGTTTATGCACTAAAATCTTATAATTGCTAAAAGCTCTGGTTCTAATTAGTACAACTATACCACATACTGTATGGTAGCTCACTTTTCCTACCACATTGAAATATATGGGCACTTCTGACAGTTAAAGTCGAATAACTGACAAATTTTTAGAAACGACATGCCTAAAGGTTATTATACGTGGGCACAGATATTGATCAAAATGAAAGGTCTTTCCAAATGTTTTTCTCTTAATTTAAATGTTTATATAAAAGATAAAATCTTAGGTGAATTTCACACCAAAACTGTAGCAAGTAGTTTGAAACCTGAACAAAACATTATGCCATATGCATGGGTGCACACAGAGACATAGCCACCAACTAACTCCAAAATGCATGCAAGTGCAATTACAAGGGAAAAAATTAAAGTGCTCTGTAATTTGAACAGCCTCCACTTTTTCAAAGGAAATACCCCAAACTTGAAATTACCCCCCACAAACTATGGGGCATAGCGCTAAGTACAATATCGCCGCAAAGGGACTTAACATCCCTTCCCGGCGCCTCCGCTCCCCGCCCCCCTTGGCGGCCGTGACCACCCGCCACCGCCACTTCCCAGCAGCCCCTTTCAACCCCATCCCCACTCGCGGCGAAGATACGGAGCGGAAGGCTAGGAGGGGCTGCTGGGAAGGGGCCGCAGCTGGTGGTCGTCACCACACGCCACGATCCCCCTCCCCAGCAGCCCCTCCAAGCCCCCTGCATCGCCACTGGCGGGGAGGGGAAGGGAAGGACCCTCTGGGAGGGGTGGATGCACCCTCCAGCGGGGGCCCTGAGAAGGGCCTTTTGGGGCTTAAGGGGTCCCACAGCTCGAACCGGGACCCCCCTCCCCGGCCCTATCAGGGCCTTTGCAGCACTTACAAGTGCCCTTGCGGCACTGACAAGAAGAACTGAGGTCGCCGATGCCATGCAGGCTTACCTGCATGGCAGGTCTCCTTAACACCTCTCACTATTTGTGTGAAAATAAAGAAAGCAAGCCTAAATAGAGGTGGGGGGGTTCAACACCAACTGTCTGCCATGTACAATGCTGTTTTGACACCTTACCCTGATTTGTTTTTAGAAAACTACATACTCCCATGTTGTTATAAAAGTGGAACGTTTTGATCAAAATGCAGTTATATGAACACAGAAGTTTACCAACTTGAAAGTTTCTTTAATAATTATTTTTTCCTTTTAAAAAAAAAAAATCAAGGGTAAATTTCACTAATACTGTAACAGAGATAACTAAAACCAACACAAATACAGAATGAAAACCTAATCTCTTGTGAATATTCCAATATGCTGTATGCAGGAGCGGACACAGAGACATGCCTACCAACTAACTCTGATACATTAACAAGAATAATTTAACAAGTTCTGTATTTCAAACAACTTCCAGTTGTTTATTAAACTTTATATATTTTTGAAATCTACACACCTTAAGATATATGAAATTGACATTTTTTCCTTCAAGGTGATTCTAAGAAAGAAATCTTGCCCAAACCAACATGATCAGTATTATAATCCACTAAATATAAATCTCCCACATGCCCTTAGTCAAATAGTTTGCCACAAAAACACAGCTAACAACTAACCTAAAAGGGGACAAATGCATTTGTAGCTACAAAGAAAAAATTTAACCACTCTGTATTTTGAACAGGTCAGCAAAGTAGAGAATGTCAGGCTGTAGCAATCCTGCATGAACCGGTCTCACAAGTAGATAATGGGGTAAGTAGTTTCTTTATTCACATATATATATACATGGCGGCTTAGACATAACATAAGCCACCATATATATGTGTAAATAAAGAAACACCTTACCACATTATCTACTTGTGAGACCGGTTCATGGAGAATTGCTGCAGCCTGACATTCTCTACTTTGCTGTTCTAAGATGTGGATCTTGCGAGGGGCCCGGGGCCAGGTTGCACCTGGACCACCCATCGTGACCAGTGAGCCCATTTTTGCCTGCCTTTTATTACTTCTAATGTCCTATCTGTTAACGCATGGTTTTTACGCCCAAAGTTGGGTGTGCTTGGGTCTGGGGGGGATTGGATTAGTGCAACAGGAAGGAAGGGTCGTGTGGGATGTGCAGCACAGTCAATGGGGTTTCTATCAATGCTTTCTTCGGGACAAGGGTATCCTTTTAGTATATTGCAGTAAACCGTAAGAGGGCACACATTGAACAAACAGATCTACATGCACCATATTACTTTACAGTACTTCTTTATTGTGTTCATTTGTTCTGCAAATATTAGAAATAATATTTGTTAAGTAAAATGTTAAGTATAAATGTGTGGTAAAAGACAGAAACAGTAGTATAGATGTATACATTGTATAGTGTTCTAGGTATAGATCTTCTTAAGTATTATATACAATAATAGTGATTATAAAGTGTTACAGTTTCCCAGTGATGTGTCTCCTGGTGTTCTGCTCAGGGTGGAACAGGATAATGTAACACTTGGGAATGAATATACAGCCCAGTAACCCTGCACTGGAAGCCAGGATGGCAAAGATCTCCACAGCCACCATGTATTTACCCTTGGTACTCAGGTAGGCTGGGATGAAGGACACCCAAACACTGCAGAACACCAGCAGGGTTTGGGGGGGGTGATTTACCTGTATGTAAGTTTTCATTTTGGGGCTGGACTTGCCCTTTTTTTCTTATAAAGAAGTTACTTCTTAGCTGCCCTTGTAGACACAAGGCCATTGTTTGAAGGTCTTTACCTCAATGTACATGCAGAAACACTCACATCCACCTGCAGCCAGTATTAAACAAGTACTGCAAGTACTGGGGGCAACATGATTTTATAGACCCTCAGGAGGAGACCGTTTCTGGACACTCAAAAATGTGTTCAAAGACCCTAAAGTTCTTCATGATCCAGTAAATAAATTTAATTTTAACTTTCTACGCTAATAAAGCTTAGTAATGATTTAATGTGATTTTTATCACTCTTCACATTGTAGTGAATTCCCACAACAAAAGTTAAAACACAAATCTATCTATCTATCTATCTATCTATCTATCTATCTATCTATCTATCTATCTATCTATCTATCTATCTATCTATCTATCTATCGATTGATCGATCTATCTGTCTCTGATATCTATCTATCTATCTATCTATCTATCTATCTATCTATCTATCTATCTATCTATCTATCTATCTGTCTATATCTATCTATCTATCTATACCCCTTCCCCGGTCCTCTTTTGTTTTTTTTTGCCAACGGTTAACTCTAACAAAAAGGTTAAAATAAAGGTTCCAGTCTAAAAGGTCTCTATTAGACGCGTACCACACCCAGAGTATGGTTAGGTTTAAGGCCCCCAGCTTCTGGCCCCCTGGCAGTCCTTGGCATCATTTATGGGGGAGTACCTCGGTACTTCCCTTAATTTTATGGACAGCCTGGCTCTGGACTATTTTTTTATTAAAAACGTACTACTGAATGGTAGTTGATTCCTATGCTTCCACTTCACTCCCCTTCAGTCGATACCTCCTAAACTCTCTCTGCTACAAGTATTGTTACTCTGTAATAAAAGGATTCCCAACTCTCCTTCGTACCGGACCACAAACTGGACTAGCCCAAAAAACAGGCAACAAATTGCATAACAAAATTCCTTTTCTCCTAACGTTTGTTTAATTTTAATTTAGAACTCCATTTGAAATACATTCGCTATCTGCTTGTACCGCCTTGGATTTCTCTGTTGTAGTCCTAACCAATCCTCTCTAGTCCTTGCATGCGAGAAATAAGGAACCAGGTAGGTGGCAATGTGTTTTATTATTTTTTTTTTTTTTAAAAAATTAAATTTTTTGTTAAAAAGTTAAAATTTTTAAAAAAAAATCCTTCACCTGGCATAGAAAATTTTGTAGGATAGAAAATTACAGGACTATCTGCCTTTCTTTACACTCCCTTTGTCTGTTTCCTGTCTGTGGTCTGGCTGTTGTTTGGATCACTCCGCACTGTCCACTGCTCATCTGGAAGGGGAGGAGGAAGCTGTTTGTAAATATCTGATGGTGGGGTCTTCTCAAATTTATTATGGGCAAAAAATGGCTGCTAGTTTAATTGGCAAGTGGACAGCTTTTGAACCTACAGTAGAACTCTCAGGTGACACTTTTAAATTTTTATGGGAATCAGTGTAAGTGCCCTTTATTATATGGGGGCCAGGAGAATTGGTAAATTGATGGTAAGCTTTAAATGGCAAATAAGGCACAAAACAATACAGAATCAGAAGGCAGTAGTGAGTAGTAGTGCCAGTGTCAGTTAGTGTAGTTAGTGGAGTAGTGGTAGTAGTTAGTGGTAGTAGTAGTGTAGTAGAAGTGGTTCAAGTAGTAGTTAGTGAGTAGTGGTCATTAGATAGACGGCAGTTAGTAGTGCGTCATAGTTAGTGGTCATTAATTTGTAACCTTCGGACTTATCTCCTCTCTTTTAAAACTCGAGGTCAATCAGCTTTACAAATTTTTTCAGGTAAAAAAAAATAGGGTACCCGACTTCTTTACACTGGATCGACTTTTTTAACTGGAGTATATACGGTAGTTGGTGGTAAAATCACCCAGGGGAAAGTTTTCTTCTATTTTATTTAATAGGATATGATATAAAAATACGTATAATAACAGTCAACCCAGGTGAATTTTCTTATTTTATTTAATTAGGAATTATGATTAACATAGTGTAAGACTCACCTAAGGGAATTTTCTCTATTTTATTATATAGGTATTGATTGGATAAAAATAGTGTTAAGACTCACCAAGGGGAATTTTCTCTATCTTTATTAATGTGATTATGATAAAATAGTCTGTATTAAACTCACCCGGGGGGAATTTTCTCGATTTATGTATAAAGGATATGATTAAATAGTGTAAAACACCACCAGGGTGATGTTCCTTCTATGTTATTATTATGAGGTTATGATAAATAGTGTAAAAACTTCCCACCAGGGGAATGTTCTTCATTTTATTAATAGGATATGATAATAGGTATGTAAAACTCACACCAGGCGAAATTTAATTTTCTCTATTTTTTTAATAGATATGGATGATTGGATAAATAGTGTATTTTGTTTTAAACTCCCCCCAGGCGAATTTTCTCTATTATTAAATAGGCATATGATAAATAGTGTAAAACTTCACCAGGGGAATGGAATTTTCTCTATTTTTATACATAGGATTGATTAAATAGTGTAAAATCCACCCAGGGGATATTTCTCTAGTTTTATAAATAGGATCAAGATAAATGTGTTAAACACCCAGGGGGAATTTCTCTTCATTATAATAGGATATGATAAAATAGTGTGGGTTGTAAAACTACCAGGGGGAATTTTCTCATTTTTATTTTATTGATTGTGATGATGTCTACATAGGGTATGTAAAACTCCACCCAGCGGGAATTATCTCTATTATTAATAATAGGATATGATAAATAGTGTAAAACTCACCCTAGGTGAATTTTCTCTATTCTTTATTAATAGGATATGCATAATAGGGTTTGTTAAAACTCACCCAGGGGAATTTCTCGATTTTGATGGATATGATAAATAGGATAGTTGTTAAAACTCCCAGGGAAATTATATCTATATTATTAATAGGATATGATCATTAAATATTGTTTAATAGTGTTAAAATTCACCAGGGAATTCTCATTTTATTAATAATAGGATATGATAATATTGTAAAACCACCAGGTGAATTTTCTTATTTTATTAATAGGATATGATAATATTGTTATAAAACTCAACCCAGGGGGAATGTTCTTATTTTATGTAGTAGGATATGGATAAATAGTGTAAACACTCACAAGGTGAAATTTTCTCTATTTTGTTATTCTTACTAGGATATGATAACTGTATGATTAAAACTCACCCAGGCGAATTTTCGCTATTTCATTAATAGGATATGATAAAGATTTGTAAAACTCACCCAGGGGAAATTTTCTCTATTTTTATTAATAGGATATGAATAAATAGTGTTAAAAACTCCAGGGATGTCCTTTCCTAAAGAGAAGTGTAAACACCCAGGAATTTTCTCTATTTTATTGATTGGATATGATCTTGATTAATAGTGTAAAACTCACCCAGGGGAATGTTCCTATTTCATTAATAGGAGATGATAAATAGTGATTTGAACTCACCCAGGGGAATTTTCTCTATTTATTGATTGGATACTGAAAAAATTGTGTAAAACTCACCAGGGGAATTATCTCTATATTATTATGGACATGATATTAAATACGTGTAAAACTCACATAGGATATGTAAAATAGGTGTAAAACCACCCAGGTGGAATTTCTCTATTTTTATTAATAGGGAATATGATAAATGTAAGTATGTAAACTCACCCAGTGAATTTCTCTATTTTATTAATAGGCATGCATATGATAATTTTAGTGTAAAAATCACCAGGCGAATTTTCGTCTATTTCATTATAAGGAATATTGATAAATACTTGTTAAAACTCCACCAGGGGAATTTTCTCTATTTTTATTAATAGAGATATGAATAAATAGTTGTAATACCCAGCCGATTTATATTAAGGATAACAATAGTACACCCAGGGGAATTTTCTCTATTTATTATATAGGGATATGATAAAAGTTGAGTAAAACTCACCCAGGGGAATTTCATCTATTTTATGAATAGGATCTGATAGACTAAAGTTGTGGTTAAAACTCACCAGGTGAATTTTCTCTATTTCATTTAATAGAGAGAAAATTGCCGTTGTTTTTTTTCTTCAAATCATTGGACAATCACAGCAACGGACTGGAAAACAAGCATTTTCGGTTGCGCTGGCGATTGCAATTTTTTCCAAAACTAATGAGAAAAAAACGCAACAAAATCGCACATTGGAATCATACATGGCGTATCCGTGTGCGATTGCATTTGCGTGCAGTTGTGTGACAGTGCCCTTATAGAGTTTAGTTCTTCTTGAGAACATCTGATTGGCTTTCTCATATCAGAATACTGTACAGTAGAATCTGTTGGCAATACTAAGTACCCTTGAAAAGTTCCCAATTGTCACCCATTGTACAATGTTTGGCCTGGGCCACTCGCCCACCCAGGGAGCCGAAAGAAATAAGGTCCATGACCAACAAGAAGGAAACATCCTATAGTAACACAGCAATGTACACACATACCTTTATGCAGGTTTAAATGCTTTTTAAAATATTTTTTAAAAACTAAAAGCTATTTGGAATAATTTATTGTTGAGGGTATAGAGCAAGTAGTGTGACTGTGGAGAGAGAGAAAAACTACTAATAGGGAGATTAATATGTATCGTTGATGATAAAGAAGAATTATTATTTTAAAACAATATGAACTAATTAGGGGTTAGCTAATATGAAAATAAACCTAGCATTAGTTTTTAAAAAGTGAAAACGAAACACTTTAAATTGTGGCAGTCGTAAGTTCAACGACCTCACCTTCCGGTGTTTCTGTGATGCAGTAAATCACGACTAAATAAACACTGCATTCGGGGTGTGGGAGCACGGAACATTTTTTGACTAAACTCTTAATATCGTCCCTATGTTGCCAGATGGATTTTTTTTGTTTTTTTTTTTTGGGGGGGGGGGGGGGGGGTGACTGGATTTTACATCATCATTTCGCCTGTCACAGAGGACTCAATGAAGGACAGACAAGGAAAGTGCACCCAATCAAAACTTTTATATAATTTTGTTTACCTGTTTTGCAACGTTTCTTCCACTCTTCCCTTGCTAATGATATTTGTTATAAGTGAGCATGTGGCAGAAGTAGCAGGAGCGCAGGGTAACAGCAGTTAAAGAGTAATTCATTGGCTGTGATGTCACAGTCACAGATAGTTGATTGACTGCATGAAAAGGAGGGTAGTTTACTATTGCAGAGGACTGTAAGGCATAATAAGATTATTTATAAATGCAAATCCAATAAAATGTTTTAATATATCAGTTGGGGTTGGAGGCAGGTATAATTAAATAAGTAACAGTTGTTTGAGAGAAGCCCTTTCAGATCCAGAGACACTAGAGACATTAATATTAGGCCACTTGTAGGAGACCACAGTTGAACATTTAATAGTCCTGCAATCACCCTCTATAGTACACAACCCTATTCAGGGATTTAGTACAGATTTAGGCAAATGACCTAACAGCACATTTTCACCCTTAATGCAGTCAGAATTAATTGCTAGGAATGAGTGATAGAGAGGACAAGAGAGAGAAAGAATGCAGGTCATGTGACGTCCTATATTCCTTAGGGTTTTTAAAATCAACTCTATAGGAGGGGGTAGGAAGTGGCAAAATTAGACCTTTTAGGGGCCATCGAGCAATGTTGGTCACGCCTGTGTGTTGCAGGCTGTGGTTGGGCACCACCTGCTTTAGGCCTCCTGTTATTCTACACCCCTTTAAAATAGGATTATTTTTTAAACATATAATAAGATCTTGTTAAAACAGATGCACAATTGGCGATTGTACAAGAGAATGCGGATCGCAGAGCACACCTGAGTGTGGCCAAAACAATTGGGCCACTAGGTGTACACTCTTAAAGGAAACTTAAAGCCCAGCACAGAACAACACTTAACCAGATGGCCAGAACACCATAATAATTTAAACCCAGTAATCTGTGCTAACCTCATCAATTTTGATATGGGTGCTGGGGGAAAAATTTACTATAAACATGTGCGGTTTGTGTTCTTATTCACAGCATTTCTAGTATCACACAGTTTGGTCAACTACCAGTAGTTCTGCACTGCTCAGTCACTCTTAGCGCATGGAACAAAATTGTTACAGTTGTCACACCCATTAATAATCTCTAGCCAATCCTTTTAACAGGACGTATTATAAAAATCATAAAGCAGGAAGCATGTGGGACTGAGGTAGGAGGGGGTGGGTTGGACACTGACACATACACACAGATCTTATATCAGGTTCTAACAGGCTTTTGATTTACTTTTATACAGAGTTTGACATGAAGTGGCCATTTTATACGCATATTGGTGTTTGTTTTTAGGGGGGGGTTTTCAGATTTGGAGTATAAAAAATTGGGTTTATTTTGTTTTCCTTTAACATGTGATCAGATCAGTGGACTAAAATGCGCTGATTGGACCTAGCCCTTACCCGGCGCATGAGAGGACGGCGGGACAGGTGCAAGAGTGTAGGGACGGAGGCAACGAAGGGAGCAGAGCGGGTGCGGTCCATTTCTAAGATGGGATTTCTGCCTGACTGATGGGAGAAAACCTGGCAACCTGATTCCCACGTATTATCAGGAACAGCTTGCATCAATGACTATGAAAAATAAACAGCCTTGGTAGTCAATCAGGAGTAGAGGAGTGGTGTGTGAGAGAGAGGAGCAGGGGCGAAGCAGAGCAGAGGAGGACCTGCAGCCTGTGGAACCATGAAGTTGAAGGATAATAACCAGTGTGGAACTGGTTGGTGTGTCATAACCATCGCTGGGCGGATGGAGCTACAGCGGTGGGCAGGGACACTGTTTTTGTTTGTTTTTACCACTTACTGCAGGGGTTAACCACCCAGAAAATACTAAGTACTGAATTCTGATTATGGTGGTTATTATATAATCATCGGGAGGGGATGTGAATGTTGTGCTCTCCCGATAATATCATAGTAGTGCCTCAGGCCCTCGGAGTAACCTGTTGTACATGAAGTTCTTAACAAATTCTTTGTAAATGTCTGTGTTGCAGAGAGTATTGATGTTTGTGTAGTGTGGTGTGTGTTGTCTGTGTCTATGTATATATCTACATACACATATGTGCAAGTAAGTTATAGGGTCCATAGGACAATCAATCGTACCGAAACAGATTTTGGGATTTATTAAGCCCAGTTTAAAATGTAAAGTTGCGGACACATTCCCAACGTTTATTCTCAGTTGCTCGTTTAAAACCCTAAAAGACACAATCTCATAGGGTCAGACACGGTGATGAACAGCTTGTTTTAACAGGGTTGCTGGGCCGGCTGCTCCCCCCCAATGCTCCATCTATAGTGGTGGCTGCGAGCTGATCTCGCACGGGAAAAGTATGAAGTTTGGAAATGTTGGGGATACCTTGGTTCCTGGGGCCACCTGGCTATTCACTTGGGTCATTGTACCCTGCCTTTGTGGAGAGATCTTTGTAGAGGTGCGCTGGTCCCTGTGTGATATGAAAACTGCCAGGGCTACCTTTATTGCGATGCCGTCAGAGATGGATTACATTATATGGGGCCCTAGGCAGGTCCATCATTAGGGCCCCCTTTTTGCTACATATATTGGCCGTAGACTAAGGTTACCTGTGGATAATCCGCTGCTGATGCAATGGTGGCAATGTGGGTGGTTATACCGAGAAAGTTGTGTGGTTGAAGATGTCTAGTTATTATTTTAAATATTCCTACATTAGTATTAGGATAGAGTTAGATAGAAGTTAGAAAAAGATGGAAACTAAATGTCCCGGAAAAAAATACATATTACCGCTACTTACACACAATCTAATTTTTAGTACGTTTTATATATTTCATAATCTTAATATGCAGTCAGTTATACAAAATTTTATCTTCAATAACAAGGGGAAAGATGAAAAAAAAAAATGTGTTTAATTATCATGAAACATATCAGTTATGATTACATATTTAAGATATTACAAGTTCCCAGTGATGTGTCTCTGGTGTTCTGATCAGGGTGTGGAACAGGTAGATAATGTACCAACTTGGAATGAATATTACCAGCCCGTAGAACCGGGCCTGAGAAGCCAGGCTAGGCAAAAGATCTCCACAGCCACCAGGATTACCCTTGGTACTCAGGTAGGCTGGGCATGAAGGACACCCAACACTGCAGAAACACCAGCATGCTGAAAGTGATCAGTGGGCTCATTGAAACTGGGCTGGTACACTCCTAACCAGGAAAGCTACAAGTGAAACTTTAATGCAGACAGGAATCCACTGTAACCAATTCACAGGTGATTAAGAACAGAGGAACGACCCTTCATTACATTAGATATCAATCATCTTCCCAGAGTATAGTGTGAGTGTCATGTTGTGTGAATGGTGGTGGAGGAGATTCAGCCAGACCAGGCATACACAAACATGGACAGGGTTACAAGAAGCGGACCAGGCAGATTGGACACTCTTGTGTCCCACCATTCTTTATCTTGCTCCCAGGCTTGGGTGGGCATTGAGGCAATGACAACGGTGACTGATTTAGCCAGAACACAAGATACTGATGATGTGTGAAATTGTCCCAAAGAAACTTGTCTGAGCTAGGCAGGCTCACCTTCTCTGGAGGGCCATATGAACAAGACAGAAGAAGCAGCAGAGGAGGACAAATGTGAGGAGAAGAGAGAGGATGTATGTTACTGAGGAGGTTTTGCGTTGGATTGGGCTTTAACCAAAGGAGTTTTATTGATGTGTTTATATTGTTTTATAAAAGTCACAAGAACTGACATGACTGTAAATAGAGGAAAGAAAACAAAAATGACAATGAAGCCAACAATTGTCCTAAAGAATCTTCAATGATAGAAATTCTATGGTCCTTCTGCACCACAGACAGTCTGTTATCATTGGACCACTGATCTTCACGTCCACTGGATTACAAGTTTCTGAAATCTGTAATATAAATAGATTTAGAAAGGAATTCTGTTAATATAATATATAATTCATTGTTTTTCTCCTATTTCATGAAACAGTATCAGGGAGATTCAATATAAAAGTCTATATGTTTAAATGGTGACTAACTTTGCCCCAACCAATCAGAACTTATTGTAACCTTGAAGCTAACAGTGGTTGGTGTGAGGCAAAACTAGCACCATTTTAAACGATAAGAAAAATAGACTTTTATTGTAATAACCCGGAGTATGTATATAAGCAGCAACATACATTACCAAAAACATTGACTATTTACTTTCCAGTATTCCTATGCGGTTCGATAGGGGTTCTCAAAAGACAATAAAAGGAATTGTTTACAGATTCACCATTTATAATGAATTTTATGTGCATTTTATTATAGATGGTTATAGATTTAATGCTTATATTTATTCTTTAAATAGGTATTTGATTGTTATTTTATGTGAGGGGATCCATCAAGGGCTCCACAAAAGGTTGAGAGAAAATACTGATCTATGTGAAGTTCCACGCTCCTTGCAATGTTCGCGCCGGTTGTATAGTACAAGAAGAGTAGTTGTAGTTGTTCAGGATCTATCAGGGGAAGCAATTACAAGGATGTGTGGAAGCACTCCAATTAGGCTAATTTACAACTACATTTAGCAGAAGGTGTTAATTTTACAAACTAAAAATCATGTACTTCTGAATACAAACAATTACAAATGGATATATACAAGGTTTAGAATTATTGTCACAAAGAAGCTTCACCACGTAAGAGTACCCTCTTAGTACTAGTCAACTTTACTCAGTGGGGGGAGAAAGCTTGTTGTGACCGTGAAACAAGAATGCAAGTCATGTTTAGGTAGGAGTTGACTCGGACGTTACGCGTGGACAGAATTATAAACAGTATAAACCGGGGAGTAGTCTAGGACAGTTCTCCATAACTACTATGGGTATGACTCCATAATAGTAATAAATAAACACTGGGTCGTGGTAAACTAGATGAAATTCACAAGTACATACCTGGTTGGATGGCAATAAGGAAGCATTACATTACAACCAGTAAACTGGTGGTGGGATACTCCCAGTATAGATAGGACATAATACGAACACTTTTAGTACGGGGTGTGGTACATCCAGTAAGGTGCTTACTACGTAGTCGGGGAGATAGTGGAATCTGTAGGACAGAAATAGTACTTAAAGTCGGACCTGGCCAGGTGCTACAACCAGTAAGATACGGCATACAATATAACATGAGTTAAATGCTAAAGTTTTACTAGTGTATAAATAGATAGTAGTTAGATAGGTAGTAAGTAAAAAAGGTTAAAGTTAGAAGTAGGACCTTCAGACTGGGTTACCTTGACGTGGTTGGAACAGACATTACATAACAGTATAATACCTGGGGGGTAGTGGTACAATCTATAAGGATAGACATTACATAACATAACAGTACAGTACCTGGGGGTAGTGGGGACAATCCAGTCAAGGATAGACATTACATAACAGTACAGTACCTGGGGGTAGTGGTTACAATCCAGTAAGGATGACATACATTAACATAACAGTACAGTACAGGGGTAATGGTACAATCCAGTAAGGATAGACATTACATTACATAACACAGTACAGTACCTGGGGGGGTAATGGTACAATCCAGTAGGATAGGACATTACATACATAACAGTACAGTACCTGGGGGTAGTGGTACAATCCAGTAAGGATATACATTACATTAATAACAGTACAGTACCTGGGAGTAGTGGTACAATCTAGTAAGGACAGACATTACAACTAAACAGTACAGTACCTGGGGTAGTGGTTACAACCAGTAAGGATAGACATTACAATTCTAACAGGCGTACCTGGGGGGTAGTGGTTACAATCCAGTAAGGATAGACATTTCATAACATAAACAGTAGAGTACCTGGGGGTAGTAGTACAATCCAGTAGGATAGAATTACATACAAACAGTGTAGAGTACCTGGGGGTAGTGGTAACAGCCAGATAAGGCTAGACATTACATTCATAATAGTACAGTACCTGGGGGTAGTGGTACATCCAGTAAGGATAGACATTACATAACCATAGCAGTACAGTACCTGGCGGGTGGTGTAGTGGTACAATCCAGTAAGGACGACATTACATACAGTAGTAGATAGTAGTATAGTTATTTTTAGTGTTGAATAAAGACATAAGTCCATCCAGGTCAACCCATCTAGCAATATCCTCATTTCCTGCCTAACTGTTGATCCAGAGGAAGGCAAAAAAAAAACCCCACCAAATTTATGAAGGGGGAAAAAATTCCTTCCTGACTCCAAGCAGCAATCGGAAATTTCCTGGATCAACTCTACTTTAGTATCAATACCAGTACTTGCAATTCCTTGTTTGCAGAAACCATCCAGACTCTTTTTTTTAAACTGACCAATGAACCTGCCATTACCACGTCCACTGGAAGACAGTTCCATAGCCTTTTACCGTTCTCACAGTGAAAAAACCCTTTCCGAGCTTGAAGCCTAAACCTTTTTCTTCAAGTCTTAAGGGTGTCCTCGTGTCCTTGACATGTTCTATTGGTGGAACAATGCCCAGATAGTTTATTGTATGGCCCGTTAATGTATTTATACACAGTAATCATATCCCACGCAAGCGCCTTTTCTCCACGGTTACATAATTGTAACTTTTACTGTTACTTTTTGTAACAGTAGAGTACCTGGGGGTGAGTAGTACAATCCCCCAGTAGGATAGATTTACATTACATAACAGTAGAGTACCTGGGGGGTAGTGGTACAATCCAGTAAGGCTAGAACATTACATTACATAATGGTACAGTACCTGGGGTAGTGGTACAATTCCAATAAGGACAGACATTACAAATATTAACAGTTTGGTACCGGGGGTAGTGGTTACAATCCAGTAAGGATAGCTAGACATAACATAACAGTACAGTACCGGGTGTGTTTTGGGTTGTTGATGTAGTGGTGGGTAGTGGTACAATCCAGTAAGGATAGACATTACATACATAACAGTTGACAGTACCTGGGGGTAGTAGTGGTACAATCCAGTAGGAGATAGACATAATAACATAACAGTACAGTACCTGGGGTAGTGGTACAATCCAGTAAGGATAGAATTACATAACATAACAGTACAGTACCTGGAGGTAGTGGTACAATCCAGTAAGGATGAATTACATAACATAACAGTCAGTACCTGGGGTAGTGATACAATCCAGTAAGATAGACATTACATAACATAACAGTACAGTACCTGGGGGTTTAGGTCGGTAGTGGTCTAGTACAATCCAGTAAGGATTAGACATTACATAACATACACAGTACAGTACCTGGAGGTTAGTGGTACATAGTAAGGATAGACATTACATTTACATAACAGTGGTACCTGGGGGTAGTGGTTACAATCCAGTAAGGATAGACATTACATATACATTAAACAGTACAGTACCTGGGGGTAGTGGTACAATCCAGTAAGGTGACAGTTACATAACATAACAGTACAGTACCTGGAGGGTAGTGGTGACATCCAGTAAGGTAGACATTTACATTACATAAACAGTCAGTACCTGGGGGTAGTGGTACAATCCAGTAAGGATAGACATTAATAACATAACAGTAACAGTACCTGGGAGTAGTGGTACAATCCAGTAAGGATAACATTACATAAATAAACAGTCAGTACCTGGGGGTTAGTGGTGGTACAATCCAGTAAGGAATAGACAATTACATAACATAACAGTACAGTACCTGGGGTGTTAGTGGGTGGTAGTGGTTACAATCAGTAGAGGATAGACATCATACATAACAGTAACAGTACCTGTGAGTGTAGTGGTACAATCCAGTAAGGATAGACATTACATACATAACAGTCAGTACCTGGGGGTAGTGGTACAATCCAGTAAGGATAGACATTATAACATAACGTACAGTACGGGGTAGTGGTTACATCCAGTAGTAGATAGAGGATAGACATTACATAACATAACAGTACAGTACCTGGAGGTAGTGGTACAATCCACATAAGGATAGACATTACATTAATAACAGTGCATACTGGGGTATGTGGTTACAATCCAGTACGGATAGACATTACATACATAACAGTACAGTACCATGGGGGTAGTGGTACAATCCAGTAAGGATAGACATTAATAACATAACAGTACAGTACCTGAGGGGAGGTAGTGGTACTACATCCAGTAGAGATAGACATTACGTTACATAACAGTGCAGTACTGGGGGATAGTGGTACAATCCCATTAGAGTGACATTACATAAAATAACATACAGTTACTGGGGGGTGTGGTACAATCCATTAAGGATAGACATTACATAACATAACAGTGACAGTACTCTGAGGTAGTGGTACACACAGTAAGGATAGAATAGAACATTACATACATAACAGTGCAGTACCTGGGGTAGTGGTACAATCCAGTAAGGATAGACATTACATAACATAACAGTACGTACCTGGGAGGATAGTGTAGTGGTTACAATCCAGAAGTAGATTAGACATTACATAACATAACAGTCAGTACCTGGGGTAGTGTACAATCCAGTAAGGATAAATACATTACATAAACAGTACAGTACTGGGGGGTAGTGGTACAATCCAGTAAGGATAGACATTACATAATAACAGTCAGTACCTGGGGGTTTAGTGGTACAATCCAGTAAGGATAGACATTAAATAAACATAACAGTCAGTACCTGGGTGAGGAGTGGTACAATCCAGTAAGGATAGACATACATTACATAACAGTACAGTTTGCAGTACCTGGTGGGTTAGATGGTACAATCCAGTAGGATAGACATTAACATTACATAACAGTGCAGTACTGGGTTAGTAGTGGAGTGGGTAGTGGTACAATCCAGTAGGATAGACATTACATAACATAACAGTACAGTACCTGGGTAGTAGTGGTAAATCCAGTAAGGATAGACCATTA